>SJYH01003167.1:737548-752420 GCA_006408735.1 Sylvicapra grimmia | reverse complement strand
AGAGGCTATTCTAAAATGCTCAGCACTCAGACCCCCATCGATTATAATTTTTATAAATGATCTGTTTCTCTCCAAAACTACTGAGGAAGTATAACAGATCCACAAGTCAGCAGGCTGGAGGGAACAGACAGAGCAGACTCTCCATGTGGGCTATTATGAAAGCTGATTTAATTATTTCTTTCAGAAGTTTAATACATGAAAAGTTAACTTCTAGAAATAGTCAGACCCTTTCCAGATGGCTATGAAAATTGTTTTTTATTAAATTGGACTGTTCAAATTTTCCAGGCCCATGAACCCAAAGACAGTTTAATCATAGTCGAGAAGGAATTGTAACTCTGGAAGACTAAGTGGAACTCTGTAGCCAGGGCTATAAGGATAATTATAATGAACTAAGACCACATGATCGGGAACCAGTCTACAAGAAGTTAATTCTCGTCATCCAGAGACTGACAGGAGAGGTTTATCAACAGCAAGCCTTGTGGAAAATTTCTAGGTAGGTTCGTGAAGAAACAGGGAATGGAAGTCTCTTTAGAAGACAAGGTGATGGACATCGTCATCTCTGGATTGTGCAAGCCATTACGTAGGGATTATGGTTTCTCATGTAATTCATTTACCCAGTGAAAGGGACATTTATCAAATACTTCATTTGTTATACAAAAGTTGGATACAAACTCAAGTGATTGATTTTGAAAACTGTGAAATGAGTGACATTTTCACCTGTATCTTTATTAGAAGTTTTCTGCAAGGCTCCCCAGTTCTCAGACTATTTTGGAAATCTCTCTTTGCAAAGCATTTTCAGAATCATTTCCTAAAAATGTAAGAAAATATATTACCTCAGATGTAGAATCTTAAAAGCATTGTGACTGAATTTTGTGGCTTGATGACATAGCAAAGAATTTAAGATTAGTCTGAAATAGAGTAATTTCCAGGCTACGTAGCAACTGTGGAGTGTGTGTGCCTGCTCAGTCATGCAATCATATCTGATTCTTTGCAGCCCCATGGACTGTAGATCACCAGGCTCCTCTGTCCATGGAATTTTCTGGGCAAGAATACTGGAGGGGGTTGCCATTTCCTCCTCTAGGGAATTTTCCCAATCCAGGGATCGAACACATGTCTCCTGTGTCTACTAAATTGCGGGTGAATTCCTTACCACGGCACCTCCTGGGAACCCTAAGAGTTGTGTGGCTCAGCAGTAAAGAATCTGCACGCAGTGCAGGAGACACGGGAGATGGGGTTTGATCCCCGGATTAGGAAGATACCCTGGAGGAGGACATGGCAATTTACTCCAGTATTTTTGCCTGGAAAATCCCATGGACAGCCCACGGGATCGCGAAATTGGAAATGACTCAGCAAGTAAACAAAAGAGTGGTACAAATGTAGCCTCTCAAAATACTCCCGCAGCAAGATTAAACTCCCAGCATTCTGGTGTCCTGCTGCAACGGGTATGCTTGATGGTATTGTTTAGGGATTATCAGGGCATTCTTATTTGTGCAAAAACTAGGGATCTATTTTCACAGAAAAAACAGTCAGAGAATGCACCTTTGCACCCAGAAAAGATTTAATAGGTCTGATGCCTTCTCTAAGTTTGCAAACACTAATCCCACACTAAAAAAGATAAAGTCAAAATAGAATCACTTTAATAATCACTCAGAGTCAGAGTTTTAGAGACATTACAGAGATACAAAGCCTTTCATAAACAATTAATGAAAAGTAGGTACCTGAAACCTTACAAAAAGTAATTTAGATGCAAAGACTGGGCTCTAAAGAAGAACCCATACATATTCCTCAGGAATATTGTGAGATTCCCAGAAAACACTTGAGATTGTAACAGTATTCTCCCAGCTCTCTTGGTTCCAAGTTGTACCTGGCCTTTGTAAACAAGAATTCAAGTCTATCAACAGAAACTGCTATCCTTCAAGATTTATATATATCTATGTGTGTGGCCTTGGAATGTGGAATGAAGCAGGGCAAAGACTAATACAGTTTTGCCAAGAAAATGCACTGGTCATAGCAAACACCCTCTTCCAACAACACAAGAGAAGACTCTACACATGGACATCACCAGATGGTCAACACCGAAATCAGATTGATTGCATTCTTTGCAGCCGAAGATGGAGAATCTCTATACAGTCAACAAAAACAAGACCAGGAGCTGACTGTGGCTCACATCATGAACTCCTTATTACCAAATTCAGACTCAAATTGAATAAAGTAGGGAAAACCGCTAGACCACTCAGGTATGACCTAAATCAAATCCCTTATGATTATACAGTGGAAGTGAGAAATAGATTTAAGGGCCTAGATCTGATAGATAGAGTGCCTGATTAACTATGGAATGAGGTTCGTGACATTGTAGAGGAGACAGGGATCAAGACCATTCCCATGGAAAAGAAATGCAAAAAGCAAAATGGCTATCTGGGGAGGCCTTACAAATAGCTGTGAAAAGAAGAGAGGTGAAAAGGAAAGATATAAACATNTATTTGGCAGTGTCAACGATATAAAGCTGCCTGTACCAACTAATTGGGGCTTCCCTGGTGGCTCAGATGGTAAAGAATCTGCCTGCAATATAGGAGACCTGGGTTCGATCCCTGGGTTGGGAAGATCCCCTGGAGAAGGGAAAGGCTGCCCACTCCAGTGTTCTAGCCTGGAGAAGTCCATGGGGTCGCGACGAGCCAGACATGATGTGACTTTCACTTCACTTTCCTGGTGGCTCAGAGGTTAAGAATCCACCAGCCAAGGCTGGAGATGGGAAGAGACGCACCCAGTTTTTCTCTGTAGGAGCTGCAAGTCATCTCAGCACATCATGATACGAGCACCCAGAGGTTTGAAAGGGAAGAGGCAGTTAGAGGGGCACAGTGGAGAGAGAATTGAAGCACATAAAAAATAATAATCAGCATAAGGTGGGAGGTGGGGTTCTCTTGAAAACACTTTAAGTAGAAGTGTCTATTCACTTCCCTGAAACTCTGGATATTAAAAAAATGCTAAAAGTGGGGGAAAACTTTAATAAAAGTTGGAAATGGCTATAATCCAAAAGACTGAAGAATATCTACCAAATTTGGTGGTATTTGGAGCAAACCCAGGGAAAATCAAAGTATGTCTCTCTTAAAACCCCTGGAGGCAGAGGCTCTGCCAGACCAAAGCCTTTGCATGGAAGAGAGAGATTGGAGGCATAGGCGGGTCTCTGGGCGGCAGCCCCTGTTCCTGGTTTGATCTTTCCTTTGTTTCTTGATTATTTAATAACCCCCATGTTTCTTCTTCCTTTTCCTTCTATAATTTAGGTTTATGTTGTATTTTTTGCTTGTTTGTGGTAATAAATTACTATAAATGTGAATAATAATATAAAAAAATTCTATGCTCATTGATTTATTAACTTTAGACAGGGCCTGTTGGCTCCTAGATATGAAGATTTAAATAAATAGCACATTTGTATTCCTCCCATCTTTTCCTCCAGCCTTCTTGATTATATTACTTATTATTTTTGTATTATTGAGATGTATAATATGTTCTTTTTTAAATAGTTACTGTACCTTTTGTTTTTTCCAGCTNCGGCAGCCCCTGTTCCTGGTTTGATCTTTCCTTTGTTTCTTGATTATTTAATAACCCCCATGTTTCTTCTTCCTTTTCCTTCTATAATTTAGGTTTATGTTGTATTTTTTGCTTGTTTGTGGTAATAAATTACTATAAATGTGAATAATAATATAAAAAAATTCTATGCTCATTGATTTATTAACTTTAGACAGGGCCTGTTGGCTCCTAGATATGAAGATTTAAATAAATAGCACATTTGTATTCCTCCCATCTTTTCCTCCAGCCTTCTTGATTATATTACTTATTATTTTTGTATTATTGAGATGTATAATATGTTCTTTACCTTTTGTTTTTTCCAGCTTTATTGAAATGTAATTGACATTCAAATATAACATTGTATAAATTTTATGTGTATGAATAGGTTGTATAATATACATATATATTGTGAAATGATTGCTATAGTAAGGGTACTTAGCACAGTCATCACTTCATACTGTTACCGTTTTTAAAGTTGAAATATAGTTGATTTACAGTGTTGTGTTAGTTTCAGGTGTACAGTAGTTGAATCAAATACACACACACACACGTTGTTTTAGTCACTAAGTCATGTCTGACTGTTTTGCGACTCCATGGACTGTAGCCTGCCAGGCTCCTCTATCCATGGGATTTCCCAGGCAAGAATACTAGAGTGGGTTGCCATTTCCTTCTCCAGGGGATCTTCCTGACTCAGGGATGGATCTTGCATCTCCTTCATTGGCAGGAAGATTCTTTACCATCCGAGCCGCAAGGAAAGTCTACAGATGTTTCCTTTATGGGTTATTACAAAATATTGAGTGTTGTTTCCTGTGCTACAATATGTCCTTGTTGTTTATATATAGTCATATGTCACTGTTAATCCTGAACTCTGAATTTATTCCTCCTTCCTCTACCCCACAGCATTACTATTTGTGTGTGGTGAGAAGATTTATAACATCTTCATTATAGTCTGCATATTATAATTGTTTGACTTCCATTTCATATTTAAATAATTATGTTGCAAAAACTAGAACAAAAGAAAATGTCAAACCAGGAAGCCTAACAAAATGGAATAATAGAATTAAGATGAACCATGTGGTTATTAGAAACCACAACATAAATGGAATAAACTCATTCATTAGAAGGAAACTGTACTTAGAATATGAGTCATTTAAAACAAAGTGATTACAAGTAAATGTAAACTGAAACAGCAGTGGTTGTAATTAATATGGAAGATGGAGGGAGTTTTTACTTTTATGAGTTTTGGCTATTGATTGCATGCCTTCTATGGTCTGAACTTTTAAAATAAACTTGTGTTGCTTTCACGATTAATTTTTAAGACATCCCAGTCTATATCTATTTTTTATAACAGGACACAGATACATGTTCTTCATAGGTAACAATGACTGTTTAACTTCCTGCTTTTGCTATAGAGCAAGTCCTTAGTAAGTAGTGGCTGAAAGAATGTGCACTTAAATATCATGATATGTAGCTTTTTCTTAATCATGATATTGGCTGGAGTTTGTATTTTTCTAATATAGCCTTGTGACATGATTTTTTTAATAAGCAGTTGTATTGCTGTGGGGTTGAAATACCATCCCATGCTTCCTGGATCATTTCTTAATTAAAATAATTTTCTCAACCTATTATAGTTGAGAGAATATTATGCTTATAATTCAGTAGAATCTGGATTCATGAATGAAAGACATAGTTTTTAAATTAAATGTCAAATATCTTATTAGAAGGATAAGGGGAATAAACCTCATTTTAGAAAGATGTTGATCTTCAAAGGGACATGAGCTGGAAAAACGACTCGTGTGCAGTAGTTCTGGAGTAGTCAGAGCAGATGAGTGAGGGGTCAGTGTGCCTCAGTTATTTTAGTGGAGCAGCTGTGAACCGCCCATCTATCCTGAAAACCTGCTTTTCTACCTAAATGAGAACAGAAGGATGTCAGGATTGCTGGGTGTGCAGGGCTTTGGGATTGGAGAGGGGAGGAGGTGCTGGATGGAGGAGTTGGGTTCTATGTGTGGTTTGCTGGAGGGATCTGGCTCAGTTTCCTCCCCTTGAGTCTGCCTGTAGAGTCGTTAAAATGTACCCATATGGATGCAGTAGGTGTTGGGTTTGGTGGTGGCTACTTCTGCCTTGGTGTTGGTATCTTGCCTGGGTTGCCCTTTCTGTAGGATATGTTGGCTGAATGTTCATCTCTGGGGTCTGATGTTCAACTCTGGAGGGCAGATGGGTGACCTGGTGCAACCACATGCCCACCAGAGCAGCTGCAGGGGCTCCAGCAGAAGGTCCAGCTGCTTGAGGGTGTCACTTGTTTCCCAGCATAATGGGTGGAATGAAGGAGACGCCCATGAAATACATGTATAGCCCATTTCTCATATTTCTGTTTTTAAAATATGTTTACTGTTTATTAATATTGAGTAACCTAGAAATTGATCACACTGGAATTTTGTAGAGATTAGTACAAATTGGAGGTAGATGGGAAGCTTTGTAATCTAAGGGCTTTTCTAAGTGCTTTGAAAAGTCATCATAGTGTCAGGTATGTTGCATAAAAATGGGCAAGTGAATCTAAAATTATTAGCACTTCCCAAGTCTGTCTGAAAAAATATAATTCCCTCTGGATGCCCCACAAATAAAGGGTCCCATGGTTAAATAATTGGGATGCAGTGCATAAACCATTTTTTAAAGTTTCTGCTGTATAGTGCTTGGAGCCAGCATGGGGAATCCCGCCTGTGGCAAAGGTCATGAGGAAGGGGGCCTGGCAAAAAGCAAAGGCTGAGATCAGGCCTCAGGGGTACCCCTGGATTTTCCTGAGCATCTACCCCCAAAACCAGAGTCTGCCTGCTTTATTGTGCTATGCTTTCCACCTACTCTTCTGACATAACAGGGGGCTATCCCCGANCCACTTCTCCTTCTGTCCTCAATTTTTCCAAGCATCAGGGACTTTTCCAATGAGTCATCTGTTGGCATCAGATGACCAAAATACTGGAGCGTCAGCTTTAGTTAGCATCAGTCCTTCCAGTGAATATTCAGGGTTGATCTCCCTTAAGATGGGAGGGAGGAGGGTGTCCTAAATCTTAGATAACTACAGATGAAGTTCATACATCATCAACAATGCTATCAAATCAAAAAAGGAAAAAGGTTATTTGACTAGAAAACATCCACCATTTAAGCCATTGGCTTGAAAGGTACTTTCTCATCTTCCACACTTTCATTCCAAGAAAAAAAGACAATTGCTATGGAACCAATAATAACAATCAACCTTGTTGTTAGTCTACGTATTTGAAACCCAGAAAAGTNTAGATAACTACAGATGAAGTTCATACATCATCAACAATGCTATCAAATCAAAAAAGGAAAAAGGTTATTTGACTAGAAAACATCCACCATTTAAGCCATTGGCTTGAAAGGTACTTTCTCATCTTCCACACTTTCATTCCAAGAAAAAAAGACAATTGCTATGGAACCAATAATAACAATCAACCTTGTTGTTAGTCTACGTATTTGAAACCCAGAAAAGTCTTTTTTTTCCCCTTAAATAGAAGCATGCTCTAGCAGCACCTATATGCTGTTTCCTTTAATTCCTCACGAATCTGTACACAAACTAATGCAGTTATTATGGTCCAGAAAGATGATGTCATGTTCTGACTATGAAGCCTTGAGGCCTTGCAGGCAGGAAGCTCATTCCCAAGGGTTAAGCGTTCCCCACGTGCAAGTGTGTGTCAGCGTGTGGGAATGCCGTGCCTGCCATCGTCATAAAGCTTGTATCAGTATACACTGGGGGATTCCCTTGGTCCCCTCTGTATCAAATCAGAACTGGTGCTCATATTAATAAATGACTCGATGGCTTCCTCCCTTCGAAAAAGAGAAAAACAGAAGCCCTGCTACTTTTCCAACTTGGGGCTGTCCAGGGCAGCTCTGTTCACAGGCGAGGCTTCATGAAAACAAGACGCAACCACTTACAGCTCTTTTTGAGCCCAGCAGGCTTCCAGAACCCTCTGTTAATTGTGAGCACTGTACAGGGTTGGTTCTTTGTTACCAGAGGAAGGAAGGACGTTGGAGGGCGAGGACATGAATCTTTTTCCCCTAGCCCACCTGGGTGGTGTCCGTGCACCCCTCCAGGACAGCTGAGTCTGAGGCCCTCTGACCCCCTAGGCCAGAACCCTCAGCAGTGCAGGCTTCTGGTCAGCGGGAGACACTGCCTTTCCCTTGGGCCCCATGCCACCTACTCACATGGAGTAAGAGAAAGGGAACAGTTTCCTCCCTCTTCCCCCTTTCTCTCTCGCTGCCTCTTTCTTTCTCTCCTCCTTATGTCTGCCTCTCTACATATGGATGCACATGCACGTGCGCGCGCACACACACACACACACACACACACANGGGACTTTTCCAATGAGTCATCTGTTGGCATCAGATGACCAAAATACTGGAGCTTCAGCTTTAGCATCAGTCCTTCCAGTGAATATTCAGGGCTGATCTCCCGTAAGATGGGAGGGAGGAGGGTGTCCTAAATCTTAGATAACTACAGATGAAGTTCATACATCATCAACAATGCTATCAAATCAGAAAAGGAAAAAGGTTATTTGACTAGAAAACATCCACCATTTAAGCCATTGGCTTGAAAGGTACTTTCTCATCTTCCACACTTTCATTTCAAGAAAAAAAGACAATTGCTATGGAACCAATAATAACAATCAACCTTGTTGTTAGTCTACTTATTTGAAACCCAGAAAAGTTTTTTTTTTTTTCCCCTTAAATAGAAGCATGCTCTAGCAGCACCTATATGCTGTTTCATCTAATTCCTCACGAATCTGTACACAAAGTAATGCAGTTATTATGGTCCAGAAAGATGATGTCATGTTCTGACTATGAAGCCTTCAAGCCTCGCAGGCAGGAAGCTCATTCCCAAGGGTTAAGCGTTCCCCACGTGCAAGTGTGTGTCAGCGTGTGGGAATGCCATGCCTGCCATCGTCATAAAGTTTGTATCAATATACACTGGGGGATTCCCTCGGTCCCCTCTGCATCAAATCAGAACTGGTGCCCATATTAATAAATGACTAGATGGCTTCTTCCCTTTGAAAAAGAGAAAAACAGAAGCCCTGCTGCTTTTCCTAGCTTGGGGCTGTCCAGGGCAGCTCTGTTCACAGGCGAGGCTTCATGAAAACAAGACTCAACCACTTACAGCTCTCTTTGAGCCCAGCAGGCTTCCAGAACCCTCTGTTAATTGTGAGCACTGCACTGGGTTGGTTCTTTGTTACCAGAGAAAGGAAGGACGTTGGAAGGCGAGGACATGAATCTTCTTCCCCCTAGCCCACCTGGGTGGTGTCCGTGCACCCCTCCAGGACAGCTGACTCTGAGGCCCTCTGACCCCCTAGGCCAGAGCCCTCAGCAGTGCAGGTTTCTGGTCAGCGGGAGACACTGCCTTTCCCTTGGGCCCCATGCCACCTACTCACATGGAGTAAGAAAAAGGGAACAGTTTCCTCCCTCTTCCCCCTTTCTCTCTCGCTGCCTCTTTCTTTCTCTCCTCCTTATGTCCACCTCTCTACATATGGACGTGCGCACACACACACACACACACACACACACCCTGTGATGTTGTGATATCATAAGAAATATATATTTGGTGTTCATACCAGTTCCTCACACAAATCTTCTAAAACCCTTCTAAATTCCTGAGCGCAGGTCTGAGAGTCACATTTTTCTTTATTCANGCGCACACACACACACACACACACACACACCCTGTGATGTTGTGATATCATAAGAAATATATATTTGGTGTTCATACCAGTTCCTCACACAAATCTTCTAAAACCCTTCTAAATTCCTGAGCGCAGGTCTGAGAGTCACATTTTTCTTTATTCATAATAAGCCCACCTGAGTTTATGCCAATGAGGTGACTCTTGGAGGATGCGGGCTCGTTGCCAGAGGAAGCAATCACAGACAGTAAAGGGTTGGGACTTCAGCCCTACTCCCCAACCAGAGAGGGGAGAGAGGCTGAGGATCCAGTTAATCACCCAGGACTGATGATGTAACCAATTAAGTCCACATGCCTGCTTGGTGGAACCTTCATAAAAACCCTGGACGACTGGATTCAGAGAGCATCTGGTGGATGGTAACTAGACCTATGGAGTTTGTTTTGAAGTGTGTAGAAGCATTTGTTGATTGGAAAAAAAATTCACAGTGTAAGGGCTTTGAGTTCAGTTATAGTCACTGAATATATTCACTGAAGACTAGGAGATAGCCTCTCAGATAGCTCTGAAGAACTGCTCCAAAGAGATAGCGGAGGAGCCAGTGTATAGATGAATTTTTTTGGTTCAGAAATACATATAATCAAACACACATCTTGCTAAAAGATAACAGCTGGTGGGAATTCTCTGGTGGCCCAGTGGTTAAATTCTGAGCTCTCACTGCAGCGGATGCGGGTTTTTGATCCCTGTTCAGGAACTAAGATCCTGCAAACCTCAAGGGAAAAAAAGATCTTAGCTAATCACAAAAAACAGATAACATAAGTTAATAATTTTAGTGCTTATCTCTGGATGGAAAGATGCAACAATCTGGAGTCACTGAAATTCTTCCTTAGATATGTATCTTAACTGCCTAGGGGACGAGATATCCACAGCGCTGAATTCTATTCAGGATGTACTACGGTTCTGGGATGGCAACAGTGAATGACCTGATCCTTGTAGAACTGGAATGGAAGGCAACATCTTTTATTTGTATACTGAGTCACTATGTTGTGTAAAAGAGCTAACACAGTGTCCAATTACACTTCAAAAACAAACAAACTGTGGTTACCAGAGGTAGGGATGGGGTGAGGTGCAATTTAATGAAAGCAGTTAAAAGGTACAAACTTCCAGCTGTAAGCAATAGGGATATAAGGTGCAGCATAATAAGGACAGCTAACACTGTTGAATGTTATATATAAAAGCTGTTAAGAGTAAACCCTGAGTTCTCATCACAAGGAAAACAATTTTTTTCTATTTCTCTAATTTTGTTTCTATATTAGATGATTGATGTCCACGAAACTTGTGGTAATCATTTCATGACATATGTAGGTCCAATCATGATATGTATTCCTTAAACTTATACAGTGATGTGTATCTGTTATATCTCAATAAAATTAAAGGGAAAAAAAGAAACAGTAGATTTGGTGGGTAGAAAGGAATATTCTCCAAGCATTCAGATATCCTGCATTTCATGGTGTAATAACATTTACATATTCACATAGTTGGGCTTCCCTGGTGGCTCAGAGGTTAAAGAGTCTGCTTCCGACGCGGGAGACCCGGGTTCGATCCCTGGGTTGGGAAGATTCCCTGGAGAAGAAAACGGTAACCCACTCCAGTATTCTTGCCTAGAGAATCCGATGGACAGAGAAGCCTGGTAGGCTACATTCCACAGGGTCGCAAAGAGTCGGACATGACTGAGCGACTTCACTTTCACTTTTCATTCACATAGTTGGATTCTTTAGCATTTTCTTTTCCCTGAATTACTTAGTGTTCCTTTTTGATTATGTATTTCTTCACTTGAAACTCACGTTCATATATTAAATACCAGCTTAAGACTCTGTGTCTCAGGTTACAACAGTCCAAAGTAAAACAGCTTTTCTTCTCTTCCCCGAACCATACATTACATTGATAAGTAGAAAATTCTAAATTCTTCAGGGGCAGGAATCTTTGACTATGCTGTGGAGCAACTAAGCCCGTGAGTCACAAATATTAAGCCTGTGCCAAAGAGCCCGGGAGCTGCAACGACTGAGCCTGTGGTCACAACTATTGCAGCCTGTGTGCCCTAGAGCCTGTGCTCTGCAACAAGAGAAGTCACCACGAAGAGAAGCCCAGGCACCGTAATTAGAGAGCAGCCTCCACTCACCTCAATGAGAGAAAAGCCCACATAGCAACAAAGACACAGTACAGCCAAAAGTAAGATATATACATACATAGATAAAGAAGAGTACATTGTCAAGGACTTCCCAGCTCTGGTGCTTAAGACTCCATGTTTCCACTGCAGGGGGCAAGGGTTTGGTCTCTGCAGAGAAGTTCTGCATGCTGTGCAGTGCGGACAAAGATAAAAGAGTACATTGTCAAATGGGTTACCTCTGTGGGAATATGGGGCTCAGTCCCACTGGGCCTGAGGAACTATAAAGCCTGCTTCAGAACTGCCTCACTAAGAGGTGAGGCGCTGGACTTGGACTCCCAAGACCAACTGTCATCTGTCTAAGGATGCTCTGTGGACATTCACTCTCTACCCCGTGCTCTGCTGCACTTGCAGGGTGAGCATGCACCTGAACCAGAGAGATGGGAGGAACTTAGGTGAGCTGCTGGGAGCCAGCATGAGGAGTCCCACCCATGGCAAAAGTCATGAGGTTAAGGGGTCCAACAGGCAAAGGCGAGTCAGGCCTTAAGGGAGCCTCGCTGAATTTTCTTGAGCATCTACCCCTAAAACCAGAGTCTGCCTGCCATACTGCACTATGCTTTTCACTTACGCTTCTGACATTAACAGGGGGCTATTCCCCACCACCTTTCTCTGGAAAAAGTTAACTTAGAGCTCCAATTGACAGTCTCCTGCATATAAAAGGAGTGTTTCAGCTCAGACCCCTCTGATGGCTCTCTAACTTGCCTGACAGTTAGAGACTTTTACAACATGTGAATTGTTTACAGCCCCCCAACTGCGAGAGGCATGCAGCCTAAAACATCTTAAAGATATAGAGTCTTTTCTAAAGAGCTAAGAATTATATTGGTGATGGGTTTCACTGTTGAGTCAATGACTGCTGCCAGGCCTCCATATTCTTTATCTTTTAGGCACCTGGAGGATATTAATCAATGTAATTGGGATATAGAAAAAGGAATATAGTAGTTTTGATGTTAGCAACACTAGACTTTTGAGTTAGTGAACTTTCTTTTTGCTATAAATCACTGTACTCCTCTTTCCTTGTTATAAATTGTTATGTCCTTGCTATGTAAGAATGTAACCTTAATTAGTGCTTTCTGAGAGTGGCACCAGACTTTAGTAAGAACAACACTTTTAGGGCAAATAAGTTTTCTGGTTGATGGACCCTTATCAGAAAAGGGCCATAAATGCTAATAGGCCTCCTGGCCAGTAGATGATGTAAATCACCTAAGACTTGTGTATACAGCTAGGTAGGCAGAAAGAAAGCCTGGTTTCGATAAGAGTCAAGGCTGCTGACGCTGCATAACTTTGTATTATCCATTGATCTCTATGTACAACCAAAACTATAAAAAGCTTTCCCGGACAATAAAGGATGGACCAGTCACTGGAATGACTGATTTCCCCCGTGTGGTCTTTTCTCCTTCTCTTCTTTTCTGGCTGAATTCCCATCTGGAGCATGGAGGCTCACCATGTCTACTTACTTGCCCTGGCTTCTAAGACCNCGGACCCTTATCAGAAAAGGGCCATAAAATGCTAATAGGCCTCCTGGCCATAAGATGATGTAAATCACCTAAGACTTGTGTATACAGCTAGGTATGCAGAGAGGAAGCCTGGTCTCGGTAAGAGTCAGGGCTGCTGACGCTGCATAACTTTGTATTATCCATTGATCTCTATGTACAACCAAAAGTATAAAAAGCTTTCCCAGGCAATAAAGGATGGACCAGTCACTGGAAAGACTGGTTTCCTTCATGTGATCTTTTCTCCTTCTTTTCTGGCTGAATTCCCATCTGGAGCGTGGAGGCTCGCCATGTCTACTTACTTGCCCTGGCTTCTAAGACCCACGCGAGAGGGAGCCCAAGGCGGGGGACCCTCTGCTATTCAAGTGGGCGCCGGTGGCCTATGTAGGTGGTGCAAGTTTCTTTATATTTCTTTATATTTCTAATTAAATAGTCCTTTCCCAGATGCCAACTCCTTCCCTGCTTCAAATTCCCTGGATCTACCGGGACTGGACCCTGGCAGTATAGGATTCTATTGACATTAGTATAGATTAACCACCCTAAAATTTCACCCTGAAACCTTGTTTTGTGTAGTATTTTACACTCTCTGGCACATTTTGGGAAAAGCTAACCTTTTTAAAAAATTGCCAGGCTAGTGCTTGTCGGCAGATAAATCAGGGGACTTGTAAGTGTGTGTGTGTGTGTTAGTATTTTAATTTGATGGAGAATTAAAATCCTCTTGAGATATATTTCTAGGACCAAAGTATCCACATTTTACTATCTGTGCGAGGAGTATAATCTCCAGAACTCACTCAAGCTATTAGTTCTTATCTGTTTTTCTTTCGATCAGCACTACTGGTAACTTAAGAGTTTAAAAAATCTACTTTCTTTCTTGAATCCTGAAGGTGTTACAGAGGGAAACGGGCAAAAGGTGGCAGCCAGATGGGGGAGTTGAAACAAAGACTCTTAGCAGCTCACAAGTTATCCCGGTTCCTGAATGGACAGTCAGTTGGGCTTTCCTTGAGGTTTATAGCTTGAATTTCCGTAGCCTTCACTGTAGAGAAATTAAAGATTTATTGGAAGGATGAGTTCTGGTGTAGGATTCAGATTTTCCTGTTCCTGCTGAGAAGCCCTAGCCTCTGGTCAAGTGACACTTCTTGTGTGCGGGGCACTTATCCATGGGCAGATACTTGGCAAGATGCTGGCCAAAAGCATTTGCTATATCTGTCCTTCTGCTTGGAATAGTGAAGAGAGTCTTTCTCGGCCACTGTGTCTGGATGTTTTGTGTGGCTATGGGCGCTGTTTGCCCAGCGTCTCACTTTGTGGCTGAGTCCTTACTTGTGCTGGCTGTGTGGGGCTTGCTCATGCCGAGTCTCCGTTCTGGAAAGAGTGAGCTTATCCTTGCAGTTCTCAGCCTGCACCAGGCGTGCTTCAAGATCCTCTTTCTCACCGGGTGAAGTTTACAGCCTGCTCACCGCTTTTCAGGTAAGAGAACATACTGAAAAACGGGTTTATGAGTGGAAGTTACGGTTTACAAAGCGGAGTCTTTTTGATGTTTCTTGTTTTATAGCTTGAGGTAGGGCTGGCACAGTTTTATTTTTGTGGTTCCTGAAGGTAAGCAGGTATAAGGTTTAAGCAGTGGCAGGAAAAAAAAAAAAAAACAGCCACTTGAAAATACTTATCTGTTTTTAAATTTCTTAGACCACTCAGACTTTTCATGAAGATTATTTTATTACTGATTTTTTCCCTTAGATTTTCTAATAAGGGAGAAGCCTAAGACAAAATTGAGGCAACAAAGTATATCAGACACTATCGTTTTATGGTAATTCTGGTTTTAATTAGATACAGATTTATTTTGATGTCTTTTTTTTTTTTTAATAAATTTTCTAAACCTGACTGAAACTCAAATTTTTCAATAAGGCATTTATTGGTATGAT
>SJYH01003167.1:726715-737392 GCA_006408735.1 Sylvicapra grimmia | reverse complement strand
TTGACTGGTAGGATTTTTGTGTGTCTATCTTTTAACATTTTACATATTAAAAAAATTAACCACCTATATAGGGGTATATGAGAAATCTCTGTACCTTCTGCCCAGTTTTGCTTTGAATGTAAACCTACTGGAAAAAATAAAATCTAGCAAAAAAAAAAAAAAATTAGCCAGTCTCTTGAAAATGTTTTCTATGACTACCTTAGCATGATGCAGTACAGCACAGAAAGTGCTTTTCCATTATGCACGAATTATTACAAAAATAGATTCATTTTTGTTTTTCATAATTAGTAAAAAAAAGTATGAGACATATTTCAGTGTCATGTTTTGATTACCTCCTCTTAAAAAATTTTATTTTTATCATTACTTTCTTTTTATGAGCAAGTGATACTAGTTTTTATTTATGGCTTTGATGCAACATCAACTTTTCTTTTTTGGTGTCACTGTGGCATGTGGGATCTTAGTACCCTGACCAGAGATCAAACCCGGGCCCCCTGCAGGGAAAGGGCAGCATCATAACTGCTGGATGCCAGGGAAGTCCTTGATTGCCACTTTTTAAAAAACTATCTTAAGACAGGCAAAATGGTTATTTTTAAAAGTCTCTTCCTAAATAAGAGAGAATGAAAATATACTTTTTACTTACTGTCTTGGAAATGTACTTACTTATTGTTTTGGAAAGTTGATTGGACAATATGTAAAATTCCTGAAATAAAAGTGGAAATCAGTAACTTAAAAGTTGTTTTTGTTAACCATAGTTTTAAAAACCTCTTTTCACAAAGTTACACATATTTATAGACAAAGAAGTGACGCTGAAGTATGAAACTTGCAGTGAGTACAGAGTAGTTGACTTAGGTGGCTTTAGAAAAATCTTTGTGTACTTTGTTTCGTCAGCTTGGTATCTTTTAAGAAATGTTATTATAAGAGAAAATGTTAAACCTTTAGTTTTGTATCAACCATGACTAGCCACTGATATTTGAGCATAAAACAATTTCTGTTATGATGACTGAAATAAACAAAACATGGTCTTTAAAATACACTTATTCTAGACAAATGTACACATGATAATGTGAATAAATAAACAACATTCTATGGCTGTTTTTAAGATCGGTAAATAACTTTCCCAGATGTCTTACAGCTGAATGGGGGGCAATAGCCGGAGAATTCCTCTGATTGTACCCGTTGAAGAGAACATTTTCTACTCTTTTTACAGAAAAGAGCAGTTATCAATACATGCAAAGTGATCCCCTCTCCAGAGATGCGTGGGGTATTTCTAGAGCCACTGGAGAATATGAAACTTTGCAAAGTGCTCACATCAGGTTGCAGTGTGTTTACTGTGGTGGACTCTCCAAGGTGGCAGGAGTCCAGGCAGCTTCCGTTCCTAGGTGGGGGGCAAGGTCATAGCATTGTAGGGAGGAAGTGACTGTCAGGGAAAGGTGCTTCCAGGAGACAGGAGGTCCAGGCTTCCCGTTGCTCACCTGGTTTCCTGTAGCTGTCCTCTCTGTCTGAGGTTAAAGCTGCTACTTGGAAAGGCTTTGGTCCCCAAGGCTCAGCTACAGACTCGTCGTAAGATCACACCAGATCATCTGTGGTTTGGTTGAACAGCAAATTCTAACACAGCAGGTGTGGGCTGCGGCCCGGGATACTGCATTTCTAACAAGCCCCAGGGCTGCCGATGTTGCAGGTTCTGGGACCACTCTGCCAAACACCTCCCAGAGTGTTATTTTTAACTTAATGAATGTCTTCTAGTTTGTGCTAAGCAATGAGTTTGTGAAGTAAATGGCAGAGAATGTGATCAAGGTGAACCGACTGGCTGTAGACAGCGGCCCTTCACAGGTAATGTGATAGGTGATGGCTTTGGGGGAGGAAATGTGAGGCTTTGTAACCTCTCACAAGCCTCCCCAGCGATCCTTTTGCAGGACTTGTTCTGTTGGCAGCCTTGCCCCTGGCCTCTCAGGACAAACCTCTCATCCACTCTCTCCATCTGCCCCACAGGAGCCTTTTTTAACGTGTGTCAGGTTTGATTTGCATCTTGCTCCTGCATCTTCTAACAACATCCTCTCTCCAGCCTGGCTTGCAGGTCCTCCACTACAGCTCCGTGTGAATTTAAATTTAGAAGTCATCTGTGGGGAGCTACTTCTTTCCTTCATATAACACACATTTTCCCAATGTAATCAACCAGTCTTGAGCAGTTGATTAAAAAAAAAAAGAAGAAGGCTTGCATGTCTCAACTTGTTAGACTTGTGCTTTGAGTTTTCAACATCAGCATTCTATCAGGGTCCTAGATATCCTGTGAACTCTTGAAGGGAAAGAAGTGGGCAGCAGGGCAGTGCTGGGATGCTCTAAATGCTTCAGTAATTTTATTCCCAATTATATTTTCTTCTCCAACCCTTTTTAATGAGAATTTCACTCTTGAAAGTTTTACAGAGAATAGTTGCATATTCACTGCCTAGATTATATTGTTAGCATTTTACTTCATCATATCTGTCTGTATCTACCTATCCCTTTGTCTATCTCTCACCATCTTATTTTTGATGCATTTCAAAATAAACCTCAGACATCAGTTTGCACATTTCAGCATTCTTATGATTAACTAGAGTTCAGTGTTCGTCCATAGTGTTTCATATGAAATTTACATACCATGAAATGTACACATGCCTAATTGTATGTGAGTTGAGCTTGGACAAATGGATGTGCTGGTGTAGATCCTTGGCAAGATCTGAAACATGACCATCACCGAGAAAGTTTCCTCATGTCCTTCGTCGTCTCCTATGTTCTTTTGTGAATCTTCTCAAACGAGAACTCATTGATTACGAATAGATGGTTTGTGGTTAATTTATTTCTTGAAACTAAATTTTGATGCAGGTTATTTTCATACTTAGCATTACATATTGTACAACACTTTCTAATAAGTTAATATTTTTTAGTTGGGATGTAGTTGCTTACAACGTTGTGTTGGTTTTTTTCTGTGCAATGAAGTGAAGCTGTTGTATGTGTACAAATGCCCTGCTGGGACCCCTCCCATGTCCCCCATCCAGGTCAGCACAGAGCACGAGCTGAACTCTGTGCTGTATGTACGGCAGGTTCGCACTAGCCGTCTGTCTCATTTACACAGGATGGTGTCTGTATGTTGATGCTGGTTCACCAGTTCACCCCCCCTCCGTGTGCGCATGCCCATCCTCTGCGTTTTCATCTCTCTTCTTGACCTGCACGTAGTCCATCTGTGCCTTTTTGTAGATTCCACCCATGTGCTTTAATATGCAATATTTGCTTTTCTCTCTCGGACTTACTTCACTCTGTGTTTTGTTTGGAGTAACTCATGGTGTTCTTATTCGTGACAAATCAAAGTTTTAACAACAGTAACTTAGAATATCTGGCACAGATTTTCTTTGGCACAAATTACTTGCCAAAGAGTTGGTTGATTTTTGTGTCAGGCGAGATGCAGGCACCTGGAAGTAACCGTGTTCTAAGAGGTTCTTGGGACTGATGCACCTGGTTTCTCTGGATATAGAGGGAAAAAAAAAAAACAAAACACCTTTTTCAGGCCAGCTGTTTCCTGTAAAGATTTTATTCGAGGATGTATTCACTCCACAGTGGCTCAGTGGTAAAGAATCCAGTTGCTATGCTGGAGATGCGGATTTGATTCCTGGGCTGGGAAGATCGCCTGGTGAAGGAAATGGCAACCCACTCCAGTATTCTTGCCTGGGAAATCCTATGGACAGAAGAGCCTGGAGGGNAAAAAAAAAAAAAAAACACCTTTTTCAGGCCAGCTGTTTCCTGTAAAGATTTTATTCGAGGATGTATTCACTCCACAGTGGCTCAGTGGTAAAGAATCCAGTTGCTATGCTGGAGATGCGGATTTGATTCCTGGGCTGGGAAGATCGCCTGGTGAAGGAAATGGCAACCCACTCCAGTATTCTTGCCTGGGAAATCCTATGGACAGAAGAGCCTGGAGGGCTACAGTCCATAGGGTCAAGAAGAGCTGGGCACGACTTAGCAACTAAACAAATAGTCTGACACTACAGACAGCAACTCAGCACGGCACATAGCGCCAACAGACTTCGCCCCGTGACTGAGCCTGAAATGTGCACTGCTTCTCACACTGCTTCTTCAGGAGCATGACACTCCGTCCTGAGATGTAGTTCCTGAGACAGCCCATGCCTGCATGCAGCGGTTTGTGTCAGCTTTGCTCTCAGGCACTTGATTCAGATCTGTCCTGACAAGTATATGCAGCTGTGTAAAACCTCCGCTAACCAGACCGCAGCTAGCTTGAAACTCCAGGCTCTCAGAAAGACCTGTAGCCCCAAAGCAAAAATGTCCAGCAATGTCTTTGGTCCCAAAGAAGCAGTTTGTAAATATCCAGCAAGAAAGTAGCAGGGCGGAAAGAGTATGGTCAACTTTGGGCTTCCCTGGTGGCTCGGTGATAAACAGTCTGCCTGCCAATGGAGGAGACTCAAGAGACACAGGCTCAGTCCCTCCCTGCTCCGGGAATACCCCACATGCCCCGGCGCAGTTAAGCCCAAGCGCCACATGCGCTGAGCCCATGCTCCAGAGCCCGAGGTCTGCAACGGGAGCAGCTGCCTCGGTGAGAAGCTGAGCTCCGCAGCTGGAGAGGAGCTCCCACTCTCCATGTGGAGAGAAGAGCCTGTGCACACCGAGGCCCAGCACGGCCAAATACACAAACAAATAAACATAGCTTAAAAAAGGGAGCAAGTATGTAATGTTATTGGGAGCTGTAAAATGCTCAGTGTGAATTCTTTGGAAGTGTCAGAAAACTCCTATTTTTGATTTGCTCATGTTTGCCAGTCATTTTACACGCTTTAATAAAACACGAGACTCATTTCCTGAAAACCCACCCAGCTCCTCCAACTGTGACTTACATATAGATGGATTTTCCTTTTCCAGGAAATCCCGAATTATAAACCATGGTTTGTTCAGCTATTTTCAATGAGAAAAATCCAGAGTTATATCTCAGGGTTAGAGAAATGATATGGTAGGTGCTCAGAAGCTTCTTTTACGTCTTTCTCTAGAATACTGTGTGGAAATGTACAGTGATTTTTAAAATTACATCATTTGATGGAAAGTTTATTTTCTCTCTCATAAAGGAATGCAGGAAAATAATAGCCCAGCAGTGTTTAAAAGCACAGTGTGTGATCCTTAGAACCAAATTGATCAAATATTTCAACAGTTGTCTCTTCAAAACTCTAAACCAAACACTGGCTCTATCTTGTTAGAGCTAATAGTTAACTACCTATAGGCCAAAAAAACATCTATCCCTGCATTTTCAAGCTATTTAAAGTTGCTTTTTTTCTGAGATGAAAGGACAGAGTAATATTTGCAAACATGTGCTGAGGTCAGTTCTGATAAAATAACTCGGAGAACCATGTTTTAAGCAAAACATAAATTCAGATTATAAATCTCAGTAACTTTCTACTCGGGTACAACAGTATCAGACTTCTGCTTATTTTCAATATTTTATCCTATGTGACTGGGGGCATTGGAGACATATGCCTGCATTTTCTGGTACAATCATGTAATATAGAGTATCGTGGGAAATGGTCACTGCTTCTTCCTCTTAAAATATCAAGGCCCAGTAGAACAGAAAGAAATAACAATGATCTTCTGTATCTTACACAGAATTTGCATGTGTTGTACAACTTCATCTTATAATAAAGGACCACCATTCATTCAGGTTTTATTGTATTTTCAGCTTCAATTAAAAATGTAAGATTGTAGCACAGGAGAGAAGTCATCAAGCCAGTTTCTCTGGAGCAGTATAGCTTACCCTTTCCCTACATCCTGTCTGTCCTTGAAGGGTCAGTATAAAAGCCAACCATGCTGAAGCTTTCTTGCCTGCAAGAAGTCAGATCTCCACCTGTGTCTCCCTTACATGCGACGCGTCCATATTGCATTGACTTATCAGCTTCAGTCAGAGAAAGATCATTATTTGTAGTAAGTCCCCTGCATACAAACCTTCAGGCTGAGAGCTTGCAGAGATGCAGGCGGTTTCGTCCATATCGGGTATGAGTGAGATCGCGGCTTGCCCTCCATCTCCTGTTGCTGCCCGGCCTCCAGCTCGGCTGTCTCTACCTTCTCGCCCTCCTCCAGGCAGTAGCTTGCCTGTTCACTCCACGCCAGCCTTCATGTGCCAACTTGTACTATGCTTTTCAAGGTACAGTACTGTATTGTAAGATCAAAACTATTTTCTTCATTTTTTGTGTCTGTCTTTTATGTTTTATTTGTGTGAAAAGTATTGTAAACGTGTTAGAGTACAGTACCATATAGCTGATTGTTGGGTGCCTAGGCTGACTTTGTTGGTCTAGGAACAGAACTTGTTTATATGTAGGGGACTTATTGTACTCTGATTATTTCACATATTAGCCTCATCTTCCCAGGGATCTCATAGAATTCCCCCATGAGAATTCCTATGTGTTAGAACCCTATCTTATACTTTTGCAGATCCTAGTTTATTCTTGCTTAGTGCTTTAAAGAGCCTTCAGTCAATAAATATTGTTGGCTGATTGCCTGAGTATGAAGAGGCCACTTGTCTCTGTAAACATGACTAACTTCATCCCCCCCTCTTCTAGCAACTCACCCCAAAGAGCAGAATTTACAGAAGGATTACTTTTAGGAAAGATAATTTGCACTTTTATGTTTCTTTCCCCTTCACTTCTCAAAGGTATTCTTATGTATCTGGCCATGTTTTAGTCTTAACATTTAACACTTCAGTAATTCCTTTCATCCACAGAGAACGAAAAGTTTTCCTAAAATAATTTCATTTCCCAGAATGATTCTATAAAGTGTGTTGGCCTCAGTGGTTGTCTAGAATGTAAGAAAAATCTGACACTGTGAGGTTCAGCTTCTGAGTGATTCGGGGGCAGAAAACGGGCCTCACGCTGCCTTCCGTGCCTTTTGGCCAGCGACGTAAGAGCTTTGTGAGCTGAGCTCTTTGTCCCTGCAAGCTTGGATGGGGTCGGTAGTCTGGAGTGGAGGGAGCATTGAGCCAGAAAAGCCTGTTCTGTTTTTCTGTCCTGCTTTTAGTCTAACTGCATCACATGGATGACGTGTTCAATAAAGGAAAGAAGGAGCCACAGTGAGTGCTGTGGTCGTACGTGTCCTGCACAGNCCCCCCCTCTTCTAGCAACTCACCCCAAAGAGCAGAATTTACAGAAGGATTACTTTTAGGAAAGATAATTTGCACTTTTATGTTTCTTTCCCCTTCACTTCTCAAAGGTATTCTTATGTATCTGGCCATGTTTTAGTCTTAACATTTAACACTTCAGTAATTCCTTTCATCCACAGAGAACGAAAAGTTTTCCTAAAATAATTTCATTTCCCAGAATGATTCTATAAAGTGTGCTGGCCTCAGTGGTTGTCTAGAATGTAAGAAAAATCTGACACTGTGAGGTTCAGCTTCTGAGTGATTCGGGGGCAGAAAACGGGCCTCACGCTGCCTTCCGTGCCTTTTGGCCAGCGACGTAAGAGCTTTGTGAGCTGAGCTCTTTGTCCCTGCAAGCTTGGATGGGGTCGGTAGTCTGGAGTGGAGGGAGCATTGAGCCAGAAAAGCCTGTTCTGTTTTTCTGTCCTGCTTTTAGTCTAACTGCATCACGTGGATGACGTGTTCAGTAAAGGAAAGAAGGAGCCACAGTGAGTGCTGTGGTCGTACGTGTCCTGCACAGTATTATGAGTTGATAACTCGATGGCATCACTGACTCGATGGACGTGAGTCTGAGTGAACTCCGGGAGTTGGTGATGGACAGGGAGGCCTGGCGTGCTGCGGTTCATGGGGTCGCAAAGAGTCGGACACGACTGAGCGACTGAACTGAACTTGATGCACACAGGTTTTCTGCATCTCCTAACGATCTGGAAGATCTTGCAAAACCCAGACTTGTGTTTTCTGCATTAGAGGAGGCCGGTGCTCTCCAATTCTGCCCAGCATCTCCAGGATCCCTGGATTAGTTTCCTGTTGCTGCTGTAACAAATCGCCACAGACTTTGCGGCTTAAAACACTGCAGGTTTATCATCTCCTAGCTCTGGGGGTCAGGAGTTTAAAATAGGTGTGCAAGGCTGTGCTTTTCTGAAGACTGTAGGAGAGAGTCTGTTCATTGTCTTGTCCGGTTCCTGGAGGTCACCCATGTGCTGAGGCTTATGGCTATATCACTGTGGTTTTTAGTTCTCTTGGCATGTCTCCTTCTTTGACACCCCAGCCTCCTGTCTTCTGTTTTATAAGAACCTTGTCTTATAGGGGCCCACCCATCTCTCCAACTTAAGATCTTTAATTTATTCACGTCTGCGTGTCCCTCTGGCCATGTGAGAGAGCACTGTCACAGGCTGCAGGGATGAGGGGTGCACATCTTCCGGGGGGAGGATACTGTCCTGTCCACCACACCCCCAGTCTGCCCACGCCCCCCAGGGACGTATCTGACCGCTTCAAGCTGGGACCTCTAAAGTACTGAGGAGCCACAGTTGATTTCCAGTAACCTGGAACTGGACATTTATCCAGTGAATAAGGTAGTAATCTTAAAAACTGACCTTTCCCTTCCTCTCTTCAGAAATCACTGTCTATTGGTATATCTTGTTTTTTAAATGTCATATTTAATAACTTAAAAACAACCAGGTCTTCCTTCTCTCTTGGCTTTTTTTCTGTTTTTGTTCTGTTTTTATTTTACCCAGCATTATTTTATATTGCAAGCCCTTTTCCCATTGATATTTTCTTCTTATCTCTAGAGTAAACTTCCAGCTCATCAAGCCATTTCTTCCCTCTTTGGCCCCGTGATTATTAATCTCTCTCACACTGCTTCTTTTCCCCTGGGGAATTTTTGATTCTATTGTGATTTGTATCTTTCTTCCCCATTTCTAAATCTTTTCATGTAACTTCTCTTCACCCTATAGTCCTTACCCTCACAATTCTCTTATCTCTGTCTTTTTCATCTGACAATAGAAAATGATGTACATTTTGAACTTGTGACACTATCATTTATTACCAAGAACATAGTATAATATTCACTTTTACTGATAAGAGAGTGGCAAAATTAATGTCAGAAATACGGAAGCTACTTAGTAACCTAAAAGCTGAGAAAAACTCATCCACCCAGAAAGGTACCTGAAGCAGGAACAAGCTGTCCATCTATTCCACTAACTATGGAGTTTTTTCTTCTGACCTTTCTTACTATTGTTAGTGTAAATAGTGTAGCTAGTAAAATAAATTGGACTTCTTTCTACTTAATTCATGGATAAGGCTGTTTTAGAACTGTTGAATATGTAAGGATCCATAAAACCAGGGTATACAGCTGGTTCTCCAAGGGTGGTCCCCAGATGAGTAGGATCCACATCACCTGGGAACTTGCCAGAGATGCCAACTACTGGAGTCCACACCTGGCCTCCTGGATCAGCAGCTCTGAAGGTGGGGTCCAGAAACCTATGCTCTAACAAGCTCTCCAGGAGATTCTGAGTCAGTCAAGGTTAAGAACCATTGGTGTATTTGATTGTCACACATGGGGCTGGGGAGAGGGTTTGCCCTTCGAGGCCTAATTCTCTCAGTTTCTGAATTCAACTAGCCCCAGTCTCCAGAGGTGTTACTTCCAATAAACTCTTCTTTGAACATTTTCAGTTCCAATAGGTTGTCCAAAGTCAACTTATTTCAAATCAGAAATGGTAATCTGGGGTTTGGCACCAGAAAGAAATAGTTCCTAGTTGCAGAGTCTACCCACAGGGCTTAAAGCTCAAGTTGTACCAAACTAAACACAAATCTCATTCCTGGAACTCACCAACTTGTTCCCATCTCAGATAGGCCCACTTCCCATCTATAAAATGATGGCAGTTTCAATAAGTGTTAGTGACCAGCTTACTCCATGTGAAACAAAAAAATTCCACCCCTTCCCCTCTTCCCACTACAGAGTCATTCAAAGTAAATTTCTTGCTCTGGAACTTGTTGGCACAGAGATAGAAATATAGATCAGTGGAACAAAATAGAAAGCCCAGAGATAAATCCACACACCTATGGACACCTTATCTTCAACAAAGTAGGCAAGAATATACAGAAATATAGATCAATGGAACAAAACAGAAAGCCCTTATCTTTGACAAAGGAGGCAAGAATATACAATGGAGAAAAGACAATCTCTTTAACAAGTGNCGTTTTCTGAATGTTGAGCTTTAAGCCAACTTTTTCACTCTCCTCTTTCACTTTCATCAAGAGGGTCCTTTCACTTTCTGCCATAAGAGTGGTGTCATTGCATATCTGAATTTATTGATATTTCTCCCGGCAATCTTGACTCCAGCTTGTGTTTCTTCCAGTCCAGTGTTTCTCATGATGTACTCTGCATATAAGTTAAATAAGCAGGGTGACAATATACAGCCTTGACGTTTTCCTTTTCCTATGTGGAACATAACCAAAACATGAGACATATTAATTAATGCCACTAGATGTTAATATTCTATTATTGAATTGTAAAGAGATTTATAAGTAATGTAAGTTTATGTGTACATTATGTGTGTCAAGAGATGCAAAGTTTTCTTATAAATATCAATAGAGGTTGCAGAAAAGGAACAATTCACCTTCACATTTTTACATTTAGTAAGTATTAGTAAATATTTTTGAAGGATTTATGTTACATATATAGTCTGATAGCTTTTATTTTGGAACATATATCCTTATAGAAAGTTAAGAACTCTAAGTCTTAC
>SJYH01003167.1:714163-726294 GCA_006408735.1 Sylvicapra grimmia | reverse complement strand
ACTCTAAGTCTTACATTTACTACAATTTAAAGAATCTTTTAGGAAAAAAATGTGTGATCTAGAAATTTAGTAAGAGTGATTCTTAGAGAAAGGCCCATGCATTTATTATTAGTCCTCTGAAATGACTTTGATCTTGCACATAATTAATTTTAAATTTTGGTTTTTTCCTCATAGATGAATGGATTTTTTATGCTAACCTATTTTCATGTCTTTATGAGTAGAAATTTCCAACTCGTTTGTTCTGTTTGTAGGCTTCATATGTAGGACAAAATGAACTACAAGTGGATACAAGTGTTCTTTTACATTTAGATCTCATATTATCTGTCTCTTGTGAATCTGACCACCCTAAACTAGAATTCTAGATGAGCTAAACAAACTGAGTTTCTGATCTATAAAAATGAGGGCACGTTGGTCTTCTTAACAGCGGAAGGTGGTGTCACCTGGGGAGAGGCATAGTTCTCCCATAGCCAGCAGATCCTCCTGTAAGATGTGGCTTCATGGGCCTGTAACTTACAGCTTCCATCTTATTGAACCATAGGGAGTTTTAAATGTATACTGTCTGTAACATGCATGGCATGAAAATCCTCCTGTGATATGAAACATGCCTGCTCCTCCAGTGTGACCCCATGGACTGTAGCCCACCAGGCTCCTCTGTCCATGGGATTTTCCAGGCAAGAATACTGGCGTGGGTTGCCTTTTCCTTCTTCAGGGCGTCTTCCCAATCTGGGGATCGGACCCACGTCATCTGAGGCTCCTGCATTGGCAGGTGGATTCTTTACCACTTGAGCCACCAGGGAAGCCCCAGTGCTATCTATAATCATGGGCAGGAGTTCATGCCACTCTTGTCTGTAGAAGCATACATAAAGACCTGAGCGCACCGTTTCTCCAGACTCAGTCCTAAACACATTCTCCCAGTCATAGCAACTAGCTAGTCTTCCCTGTTTGCCATTGAAATGACCTCTGTGATGACACCTAACCCCTACTTTCTGCAGCCCATTCTTCTCTGCTAAGCTTTCCCTGATGAAGGCATTGTGCTTTTATAGTTCATTCTGCACAATTCCACTTTCATGATGCTCAGGTATATGTTGGTTTTCTTGTCTCTTTGCCTGTTAGATTCTAATTCCCTGGAAAGAATGGCATGTCTGTTATGGCCTCTGGTAAGATGATGACAGACACTAACCACACAAAAAATGTTGCTATAGTAATGAATGTATAAATGACAGCGTAATTGAATGATGGAAAGTGAAATAAAGAGACTGCTCTCCCTCTAAAGATAATCAACACAGTCCTCTCATAAATGAAACTCATCAGCTTTTGACTTTGTATGTTTTAATTACTATATATTTTGCTACAGATATTATAAGATATTTAAAGTACAGGAAGAAAAATCAAATAAATTCTAAGCCTATAATTAATATGTTATTATGCCTTAGCCTTTATCTTTGTGTTCCTTATATTATTTCCATGGCCGGCTCAAAGTTAATATTTACAGTGAACTACATGAAAGTATCTCTATAAGTTAGGGAAACACAGGTGAATAAGATCAACAGGGTCCATGACCTCATAATGTCTGTGCTGGGAGTAATGAGTATACAACCAACAACCAAATAAACAAATCTTTAAACAATGTAATTTGAATACAATACAAAATAGAAAGAACAAATCTTATAAAGGAGATAACAGGATAAATGGTGTTTATGACTTATAATACGTGGTTGAAAAGGGTCTATATAAAGAGGTGATGATTAAATACTTGACCTAGACAATATCAGAGTCTAGAAACTTCTCTTTGTCTGCCTGGTCATAACTTTTTTCAAGTCCTAAATCTTCACCTACCTTGATAATCTCCCAAAACCAATGATATGTTTGATGGAGAAAGAATTCCTCAGAAGATGGAATTTCAAGATTGTACTTTCTCCTTGTTTCATGGATCTTAACAAAAGCTGCCACATTTCAGGCTTCTTCTCTCTTGACATTTTGAGATGCGACGTTTTCTTTTCCTTTCTGCTAGTTAATTGGTGGCATGTTTGCTATGTTTAGTGGTCGCTCCAGACCCACGGGCACAGTGGGATACTTGTCTTCTGCATTCACACTTTTTGTCAAGAAAAAAACAAAACAAAACAACCAAAGCTGTTGAAATTGATGAAGGAAACCATTGTCTCTCTAGCTTTAGAGAAAATATTTCTTCAAGTTTCATAAATATGTTCAGGTTTGTTACATCTCTTGAATAATATTAATATAGTTGCTCATTGTTCAGTTCCTAAATCATGTCCCACTCTTTGCAGCCCCATGGACTGCGGTATGCCAGGCTTCCCCATCACTTTTTATTTTATTAACATGTATTATATATATGCATATATAGCATGTATTATATTAACATAAGTGTATTTCACACTCACCTGTACAAACACAAATAGGCCATCGATGCAATGCATGTGTATACATAATAAGCTATATGCCATGGCACATCATATAGGGTCAAAACATCATTTTCATTTTATTTAGTAAGCATTTTTCTAGATTATTTTTTGTAGACTATGATTGGCTTCTCCAACAATTGGGCTAGTTTATAAGATAAATTCTTAGGTGGATTTAGAAACCTTCTGACAATTTTAACACTTCACAGTTTACTGATGTTCTCAGGAGGGAAATCTGAGATAGAAGACCAAAGAGAGATATGCAAAAAAAATGCCAGCCATCAAGTGGCATATTTCCCACTGTTTTCAAAACATTGTTTCTGTTGTCACACATTCCACTTACTCTCATGGGAAAAAAAAGGCAAAACAAAACACAAACACAAGCACAAAAATATCCACAAAAGAACAAGGCCACACATGCAGTCAGAGAGGCACACGCACCTTTAATGCACAGCCTTAGAGAGGCTGAAGCATGGCTTTCTGTTCTGCCTTAGAGAACAACTGTAGCAGTATTCAGACCAGCAAAGTTATAAAATGATAAATCTTTTTACAGTCTCTCTGACAGATTCTAAAAGAGCTAAGGATTTCATGCCCCCTCTCCAACTCCAACACTTAGAGACATTTTTTTTTTCTGCCCCTTCAGTGGGCTTCCCTTGTGGCTCAGCTGGTAAAGAATCCGCCTGCAATGCAGGAGACCTGGGTTCGATCCCTAGATTGGGAAGATCCTCTGGAGAAGGGAGATGCCACCCACTCCAGTATTCTGGCCTAGAGAATTGCATGGACTGCATAGTCCATGGGGTTGCAAAGAGTCGGACAAGACTGAGTGACTTTCACTTCGCTTGGCAATTAATCACGCATCATCTCATCTTTGGTTTTGGTATTTGGAAGTGCTACATAAGTGGTCTATTTCCCTCAGCAGGTCTCCATAGTTTCCTTCTTTATTTCTTCTAGAGCAGCAGTCCCCATCTTTCTTGGCCCCAAGGACCAGTTTCATGGAAGACAGTTTTTCCACAGACCGGGATGGGGAGAAATGGTTTCTGGATGATTCAAGTTCATTGCATTTATTGTGTACTTTACTTCTATTATTATTACAAAAACTCCACCTCAGATCATCAGGCATTAGATCCCAGAGGTTGTGGACCCCTGCTCTAGAGCATTCAGAGTCTCAGAGAAGCTCTGTTCATGTTAATTGGTGTTTCTCTCTTCCCTCATCAATAATTCAATTGCTTGAATAGAAACAGACAATCTCTTTAACAAGTGGTGCTGGGAAAATTGGTCGACCACGTGTAAAAGAATGAAACTAGAACACTTTTTAACACCATACACAAAAATAAACTCAAAATGGATTAAAGATCTAAACGTAAGACCAGAAACTATAAAACTCCTAGAGGAGAACATAGGCAAAACACTCTCTGACATACATCACAGCAGGATCCTCTATGACCCACCTCCCAGAATATTGGAAATAAAAGCAAAAATAAACAAATGGGACCTAATTAAACTTAAAAACTTCTGCACTACAAAGGAAACTATAACCAAAGTGAAAAGACAGCCTTCAGAATGGGAGAAAATAATAGCAAATGAAGCAACTGACAAACAACTAATCTCAAAAATATACAAGCAACTCATGCAGCTCAATTCCAGAAAAATAAACGACCCAATCAAAAAATGGGCCAAAGAACTAAATAGACATTTCTCCAAAGAAGACATACAGATGGCTAACAAACACATGAAAAGATGCTCAACATCACTCATTATCAGAGAAATGCAAATCAAAACCACAATGAGGTACCATTTCACGCCAGTCAGAATGGTTGTGATCCAAAAGTCTACAAGCAATAAATGCTGGAGAGGGTGTGGAGAAAAGGGAACCCTCTTACACTACTGGTGGGAATCCAAACTAGTACAGCCACTATGGAGAACAGTGTGGAGATTCCTTAAAAAACTGGAAATAGAACTGCCTTATGACCCAGCAATCCCATTGCTGGGCACACACACAGAGGAAACCAGAATTGAAAGAGACACATGTACCCCAATGTTCATTGCAGCACTGTTTATAATAGCCAGGACATGGAAACAACCTAGATGTCCATCAGCAGATGAATGGATAAGAAAGCTGTGGTACATATACACAATGGAGTATTACTCAGCCATCAAAAAGAATTCATTTGAATCTGTTCTAATGAGATGGATGAAACTGGAACCTATTATACAGAGTGAAGTAAGCCAGAAAGAAAAACACCAATACAGTATGCTGCTGCTGCTGCTGCTGCTGCTGCTAAGTCAGTTCAGTCGTGTCTGACTCTGTGCGACCCCAGAGACAGCAGCCCACCAGGCTCCCCCGTCCCTGGGTTTGAGTGGGTTGTCATTTCCTTCCCCAGTGCATGAAAGTGAAAAGTGAAAGGGAAGTTGCTCAGTCGTGTCTGACTCCTAGCGACCCCATAGACTGCAGCCCACCAGGCTCCTCTGTCCGTGGGATTTTCCAGGCAAGAATACTGCAGTGGGGTGCCATTGCCCATATATGGAATTTAGAAAGATGGTAACAATAACCCTGTATGTGAGACAGCAAAAGAGACACAAATGTATAGAACAGGCTTTTGGACTCTGTGGGACAGGAAGAGGGTGGGATGATTTGGGAGAATGGCACTGAAACATGTATAATATCATATATGAAACGAGTCACCAGCCCAGGTTCAATGTATGATACTGGATGCTTGGGGCTGGTGCACTGGGAAGACCCAGAGGGATGGTACGGAGAGGTAGGAAGGAAGGGGGTTCAGGATGGGGAATACGTGAGTACCTGTGGTGGATCCATGTTGATGTATGGCAAAACCAATACAATATTGTAAAGTAATTAACCTCCAATTAAAATAAATAAATTTATTTTAAAAATAAATAAAAACAAGTATAAAGTGACAACATTTTGTCATTAGTTAATGAAAACAACAAAAGTCCTGGGAGATTTTATCTCAATGAGAAACACTTAAGTTGAGACCAGGTAAGCAGTTGGGAAACTGAAAATCAGGAAATCAAAGAATCTCACTGTGGCTGGTGATCAAAGAACAAGAGGAAATTCTGGTGAAATAATCCTAGAGGAGAATGCAGACACCACAGTATGCCCTGTATGTATGACAGGCTATATAGATTTTGAATTGTATTCCACATGTTAAAAGATAAACTGAGGCACAGTAAAATGTTTCAGTTCAGTTCAGTCACTCAGTTGTGTCTGACTCTTTGTGACCCCATGAATCGCAGCACGCCAGGCCTCCCTGTCCATCACCAACTCCCAGAATTCACTCAAACTCATGTCCATCTCATCGGTGATGCCACCCAGCCATTGCATCCTCTGTCGTCCCCTTCTCCTCCTACCCCCAATTCCTCCCAGCATCAGAGTCTTTTCCAGTGAGTCAACTCTTCTCATGAAGTGGCCAAAGTATTGGAGTTTCAGCTTTAGCATCAGTCCTTCCAATGAACACCCAGTAAAATGTTTAGGTTTATTTGATTCCAATCTGCAGCAGTAAAGCAGAAGTGGTTGTTAGCACTCTACCCATGGAAGACTGGGGGCAAGGTCTTTATAGAGAAGACAGAGAAGTGAAATAAGACAATTACTTGATTGGTTGTGGCTTAAGGTTGCACTATTTAGGAAAGCCTAGTTGGCTGTTTGTGTTTGGTTTTCTTAACCTTGAGACACTCACAGAAATTGACTTTGGCTTAGGATTGGGTTTGTTTATGTAGACCAAAGCATTAGAGCCACTTCAGTTTGATGCCTCCTTTTTTGATCATTTCAGCACAGATATAAAGGGAAACCAATAAAGGACATTATGAAGGAGAGAAGAATTTTTTACATCAAAATGTTGTCATGATATGTTTCCCTTCGACTCAAGGTCTTGATGTTTTCTTTCCTATGTTACTACCTGGTTAAACAACTTCAAGTGCAGTTTCTATTTCATTTTATTCAGAAATATAATAACAATCACGGCTCTTCCTGGAGAGCTATCTGTGTGCATCTCACAGACATTTTCACATTTATCTTTTATTGTCATCATAAAAGCCCTGTAGATGTAGGTGTAAATATTCTCATATTAAAGATAAAGAAACTCAAGGCTAGAGACATTAAATAGCTTGCCATATTTATCCCAGGTTTGACACCAAAGTTGGTTGTGGGATATTGCCTATTATCCTCCACAAACCTCAATCACATTTGAACTCATAAATATATTTGTCGACATCTATCAGATGACAGTCTTATATCTACATTTATCTCTCTATTCTCAAATTTCATTTGATTCTTTTCTTTACCCACTAATTCTCATCTCTACTGCTACCACCCATGACATGCTTACTCTATCATCTTGGATGACAATATCCAAGATTGGCGAGATTGCTGGTCAGTAGAAAACTTCAGCTTCAGTCCTGTTTCTTCCGCAAATTGGGCCTCACTGATGAACCTCAAAAAGTTTTCTGTAATTTCAACATGGTTACCTTTAGTTCACCTACTCTCTAGGAATGGAGTGAGTAAGAATGATATGTTGAACATAAGCATTTTCTTTTAACTCTAAGATACTATACAGGTGCCCTTTTTTATTTAATATCTAATATTAATATTTAATATTTAATATCTCATCTAAGATTCTGTGCTTAGTCAATGATGGTTTCCTCCCATCCTCCATCTGTCTAAACACCACCATATTCAGGAAATGAAAGAAAAGAAATGCTGTGAACAATAAAGCTTTTCTCATTGAACATAGCTGCTGTGTTCTTTGACTGAACTCATATCCACAGCAAATTAAGAGCTAATAATTATATTTTTCTGTGTTTTCATGTGTTTAAATTATGCTTGGCTATCAGTGATGCAAAACTCTTACAAGGGTCATGTTTTCTGCTCTCTGCATTCTTACCAGGCCTGGCAAGATGCTACTAGAAAAGCCAAGCCCAGCATTTCAGAGAACAGACCCTAGAAGCAGGCAGCTCTGAAATGGAGTCATGGCTCTGATACGTATTAGATGAATAGGTGGCTTCTATGCTAGAGAATCTACCTGCAATGCAAGAGACCCTAATTCTATCCCTGGGTTGGGAAGATCCCCTGGAGAAGGGAATGACCACCTATTCCAGTATTCTTGCCTGGAGAATTCCATGGGCAGGGGAGCCTGGTGGTTAGTCACTCCCTTCTCCAAGGGATCTTCCGGAGTCAGGGCTCAAACCCAGGCCTCCTGCCTTGCAGGCAGATTCTTTACCATCTGGAGTATCCCAATAACAGGGAAGTGGGTGTGTTCTATATGTACACTTAAAACAATTGATTTGAACTTATCAGATTTTTAAACTTCGTATTTTATATTAGAGTATAATTGATTTTCCCTGGTGGCTCAGAGGTAAACAATCTGCCTGCCAATAGAGGAGACCCAGTTTGGTTCCTTGGGTTGGGAAGATCCCCTGGAGATGGGAATGGCTCCCCACTCCAGTATTCTTGCCTAGAGAATTCCATGGACAGAGGCACCTGGGGGGTACAGGGTAGGGCACAACTTATGGACCAAACAACACCGATAACATATTTGATTTACAATATTATATTAATTTCAGATGCACAGCAAGGTGATTCAGTTATATATGCACATATACCTATTTCAGATGCTTTTCCCACATAGGTTATTACAGTGATGAGATTTGCAGTAGTAGCTATTTCCCAACAGCCTAAGGTAAATCATAGCCAGCTTGCCTGAAGCTTTGAACAAAAGAAGTTGCTTTCTGTTTTATTAGCTTATAACACCACTTCCCAGAGACTAAAAGCATTATAATTTATGTTTAAGTAACTTTTATCAGTGGTTATCACTATAGTTTTGAATATTTAATAATTTAAAAGGCAGTACTTATATCAAATATTATTTTTCAAGGAATATAGAAACAGCAGAGCTGAGGAAGTGGAGCTGAGTGTTTTATTACTGGTTGATTTACTAAGGATGAATGGTGGTTGAACGGAAGAGCCAGCGTCTTTTTGTCAAACAGAAAGCGGAGTGTGGAATCGCTCCCCCGTAACTATGCAAAGAATGCACCTGCAAACGATTTAGGTTGTCATCCTTAATCTCTCAAAATTCTAAACTAGATATTAATTATTCTATAGTACCATGTTCAACTCATCACACAATCTCCTTATGAATTTTTTGAATCCTCTTACCTTAAGTAAAGGATAGAGAACATTATAAGGATAAAATATTAAGTACTCTAGACAAGGAAGACTTTGGAAAACACTTTACAGAGAATCTATACGCCTTTGGAACTGTATTTATAAATTTGATTTAAGAAGGTTTAGTCATGTCGGTTTCTTGTTTATATTCATGGGATTAAACTGATGGCTGGGTTTGAGAATGGAGTGTTTTTAAAGGACAACGTGGACATAATTTGGCTTCTAGCTATTTTGTAATTGAAAAGTTCAGTTCATTAAGCAGATTTGTCTTTCGAGCTTGTGTGACAGAGCTCACCATTACTTTAGAATTCCTCAGAACACTCAGGTCAACCTAGGAAAGAAATTCTTTGAAACTTTGAAGATTTAAGTCTCAATATATTCAAGAATTGAATCATAATTGGAGATTAACACCAATCGAACTGTCTGCTACATTTCTCTTTCTATAATCCCTTTCTTCTCTTTCTCTTTGCCCCTCTTCTTTTTTTCTTTTCCTTGCCTCTTTTCTACAAGAAAATTCAGTGTATAGGACAGACACGTGGAACAGGAAGAGATTCTAGAGCTTAACTTCACTGTCTAAACCTCACGGGTAAGTGTCCAGTGGGGAGTAAATGATTTACCCAGATTCTAGTGTCTTTATCCTACCCCACAGCCTAAACTGAAGGCGGGTACAAATTCTGTTCCTAGAGAATGGGTTGGCAAGCTGGGTGGCCAGAATGCCTGCTATCAAAGCCAAGTTCTTTTGTTGCACTGCGATGGGACGTGGGAGAAGTTGTTTTACCACGCTCCACATCATTCCTCATCTATAAAAGTGAAACTCGCTCAATCGTGTCTGATCCTTTGCAGACCCCATCGACTCTACTGTCCATGGAATTCTCCAGGCCAGAGTACTGGAGAGGGAAGCCTTTGTCTTCTCCAGGGGATCTTCCCAACCCAGGGATTGAACCCAGGTCTCCCACATTGCAGACAGATTCTTTACCAGCTGAGCCACAAGGGAAGNGAGGGAAGCCTTTGTCTTCTCCAGGGGATCTTCCCAACCCAGGGATTGAACCCAGGTCTCCCACATTGCAGACAGATTCTTTACCAGCTGAGCCACAAGGGAAGCCCAAGAATACTGGAGAGGGTGGCCTATCCCTTCTCCAGCAGATCTTCCTGACCCAGAGATCAAATCGGGGTCTTCTGCATTGCAGGCAGATTCTTTACCAACTGAGTTGTGAGCGGAGCCCTCATCTACAAAGGAAGGATAATATTAGCATGTACTACCAGGTTCACTGTGAGTATTAAATAAGTTAATCTATATAAAGACATAAACATGTGTCCTAAGCATAGCTGTGATTGGGGACTTCCTTGGTGGTCCAGTGGTTAAGAACTGGCCTTCAAAGCAGGGAACACAAGTTCTATCCCTGGTTGGGGAACTAATATTCTACATGCCTTGGGGCAGCTAAGCTTCCATGCCAACTACAGAGCCAGTGTGCTCTGGTGCCACAGCTAGAGAGCAGCCGGCGCACCACACTCCTTAATGAAAGATTGTGCACGCCACAAGCAAGAGCGGCTGCAGCAAAACAAAGAAATAGCCAAGGCAGAAATATAGCTGCAATCAATAAATATGAGCTATTATGGGATTCTTAATTGTATTATTAACATACAGGAGATACAGATAGGGAAGTGGGAATTTCAGAAGACAGAATAGCCTGCTAAGAGGAGGCAAATTTTAAAAGTAGCAGTCTCCTTATCTGGAAAATGGGAATAATTATTATAGTGTCTACCACTGAGTTGCTTTAAGGATTCAGGAACGTAGTGCATTTAAAGCATTCAATTCAGCATTTTGTGCACGGTATACACTTTAAAAATGGATGCTCTTATGGTAATGGCAGTGGTGGATAAAATGACATAGAACCAAAGTTAGCAGGGAGTGACCTTGTTGCTATGTGCAGACTGGAGACAGGGGAACTGTTGAGAGGAATGCTAAAAATGCTACTAAGTCCTACAGAAACATAAAGAAAATCATGACACTTCTCTTCCTGAAAGCCCTTAAGCTCTTTCCACTGTTGCATCTCAGTGCTTCCTCAATCTGTCACCTTAGGTAGGCGCTACGCTCACGTTTTATCATAGGATACACTTCCTGACTGTCTCCTCCTGAGGAATAATGTTCAAGGAATGATATGCTGGTGCCTGAATTTTATTTTTCCCAAGTGCATACCCCCTAAAATGTGTAACTGTCAAAACTAAAAATCAGATCACCAATGCACCAAGGAAAACCTTGCACGGTCGTGTGTGTTCCATTTGTGGGAAAGATTGAAAGTGGCACATGTTCGTCGCTACCTTTACGATTACACGTCAGACCTAAAGGACGGAGTTTCATTCAGAAAGTAAGCGGCCAGTCACACTGAACTCAGGCATGGGTCCTCCTCAGATCACTGCCTCTCCGTCATCAGTCAGTCAATCTTGGAGAGGTTTTCACTTCACATTATGACAAGCTGATCCAAGAGACACCTTAATATAGTTTACTTGCCTCATTTATTATGCCCGTGTGTTATATGTTACTAAAACTATGTTATTGTTGTGCATAGGGTGTGCATGTGTGTGTTCAGTTTATTGTTTTTATTTTGCATGGGTTAGTCATGATCAGGATGTCATGCTTGTAAATTTAGGCCATTACATTTAGGTAAAGGACTGAAGTTAGCATTCTTAAAGTTCAACTCCCTCCCTTAATTCCTTCTGTTTTTTCTTTGCCTCTCTCAATAGCTCTTAAAAGTCGAGGTAAGCGGGAGTCCTTTGACTCAAGTGGTTCAGATAATTTTCTCACCTTCATGCTTCACGTTGAGATAGAGACTATTAATTGTTACAACTCTGAGTCGAGAGATAAGAGAGATGTGCTGAGACAGGCACGAGGCATAAAGCCGCGCATTAAGGCGCAGGCGTCCTCTGCCCGCTCCGAGGCTCAGGGAGCCTCCATCAAGCACCTGTGTGACTCACCTCCGCTCCCCAGGCCCTGCGCAGACGACCCGCAGCCGCTCTGACCTCCCCGCGAGCTCTGGGTTGGGTTTTTCATTTCACACATCATTCAACTCCTCGCCCCAGTGATTCCGGAGGGCCAATAACCCATCCGGTCCTGTGTGCACATCAGCGCCAATCATGCAAATTCCTGCTTCAGAAAGGTGGAGATCCTAATACAAATTCTTGAAAAGCATATACCCTGGGACTTTTATAACGGGTCCTCTTACAAATCATCTCAGAAAGGGATGAAATCTGGAGCCAGAAAACAGAATAGTTTAGTTCCCGACCAAGCTTGGCAATTATATTAATGTTTCCTTGGGTAACTTTCTCTTTTCATGGTCATAATATGTAATTGAACTTGAGTTCACATTACACAGACAGTATTTTTATTAAATTCAAAATAGCTTCTTTGGTCAAATTGACTTAATCTGGCCGCCTATTGGAGAGTAAGGAGAATCCGTTTTTAATCCTGAGTTGGTCCTTGCCTAAAAATATCCATGCACTCTAAAAGTAAATATTTTCAAATTTGGTTGTCTACCTGA
>SJYH01003167.1:699507-713859 GCA_006408735.1 Sylvicapra grimmia | reverse complement strand
CCAATTTGTGATTAAAAAAGAAAAAAAAAAAAAAGCCTAAAGTAATAGTTGAGCATTTATTAGAAAGCTTTACTCTCTTTAAGTGTTTTTACTCGATATTGAGTTAATAAACTCAGTGATAATATTTTTGGAGCTGCTATAAAACTTTTAATATTAGGAAAAAATAGAAAACTAAAATGGAAATTAATATTAGCCATATTTTGAATTTTAAATTAAATTTGAATTTGGGTATGAAGGGGAAAGAGCATTTCCCCACACCCTTCTTTGTTCTTGCTGAGATTCCACTGTAATAAAACACAGGCAAACTGGAGAAAAAAAGACGTTTAATAAAATGTATACCCCCTGTACCTATGGAAGATACCCACAAAACTAAGTAACTCCCTGAAAGGGCCCAAGCCACCACCTTAAATACATTCTGCAGCTAATGACAAAGGATGTTGGTGGGAGGAGGAGGACAGTTATAGGAGGCTATCAGGAAAAGCACAGAAAGATTCTTCTACAGGTTGAATTTTTTGCCTTTTTCGTTGATATATTTCTAGAGATTTAGTCATCTTTCCCTTCCCAGCAAAGAGAGGGAAGCACACTTACAAATAGAGATTTCTTTTCTAAATATTAAATATTGCTTACAAACAGATAATTTCTACTCTGTTGTCAAAGCTTTTACTGTGTCTACTATTTCTTAAAAAGAATCCATCTGAAATAATTCTTATGCCAAAGAAGCATATTTTGGGGTGGTGGATTCTGCTCCCCCACCACATCCAGCGCACTGTGAAATGTTGAGAGGTCATTCTACCTCATTGTCTGAGTATCTCTCATATGGTCAGACACTGTCATCTACTCAGTAGCCATTATTTACTTTGTCTTTGCTAGCAGAACCCTGAATTTTTTTTCAGAAATCATGCAAGCATTCCTTTTATGAAATCTGTTAGCTCTGGATAATAAATGTTGGTTAGCAGAGGGAACCAATTCCAGTAAACCTCACTTAACTGTAATTTGTTTAAGCAGGAAAATTTGATACAACATTGGACTCTTAGAACATTTTTTTGGGGGGGAGGCATTAAAAAAGCATAAAAGAAAAATTTTGTTTCCATAAAGCTGAGCCCTGAGAATAAAAGTNTTTTGGGGTGGTGGATTCTGCTCCCACCCCCACCACCCCCAGCGCACTGTGAAATGTTGAGAGGTCATTCTACCTCATTGTCTGAGTATCTCTCATATGGTCAGGCACTGTCATCTACTCAGTAGCCATTATTTACTTTGTCTTTGCTAGCAGAACCCTGAATTTTTTTTCAGAAATCATGCAAGCATTCCTTTTATGAAATCTGTTAGCTCTGGATAATAAATGTTGGTTAGCAGAGGGAACCAATTCCAGTAAACCCCACTTAACTGTAATTTGTTTAAGCAGGAAAATTTGATACAACATTGGACTCTTAGAACATTTTTTTGGAGGGGAGGCATTAAAAAAGCATAAAAGAAAAATTTTGTTTCCATAAAGCTGAGCCCTGAGAATAAAAGTTCTCATGAAAATAAAAATACCTCTCCCTGACCTTGGATATTAAAGTTCATAATACAAGGCTTAGATCTGCTGTAGTCATCGTTAACACATTGCTAATATCCTAGAATAATGCAACTCCAGAATACATTTTTATATAAGAAAATAAATATCCCACTGTTAAAATAATTTACTGTAAGATTTTCTGATACCCCAAACTAAGAGCATAGAAACTTTAACTTCAAGATTTTGGATAAATCACTGTGTCTTTATGACCTCATTATTATGTCTGCATGAATCAGATTAAGTAGAATAAATCAATGTTTATTTCCATCTATATAAATTCTGCTATAGCTCCCATGGAGCTCCAGGTAAACTCTAAGCATTGACTTTGGGATTCATTATTCTTCTCTTTTGTGATTCTTCCATCTAGAATTATTAATATGATTTTTAGGGTTCCTGAATGAGGAGAAGAGAAAGACAGTTACTCAGAAACATTTCACTGCCTCAAAATGATGAAAAATGATCTATTTTTCAGTCCACTGTCCAGAAACAGGCACATGTACGGGGTCAAGCACAAGATTCTGGAAAGCGTGGGCTATCTTGGATATTCAGTGAACTAAAAAACCTCTATCGAAGTGTGCCTGATGTAGATTAGAAATATTAGAAGCCAGGGTTAGAAAATGTATTTCTCTTATTATATAAGAATTAGAAGAAGCTCTCCAGATTCCCTACAGTTCTACCAACCATTTGAAGGGACATTTTAGGAGATTTAATTTAATTGCAAAGCAAAGGTTTTATAGTGTAAGAGTTTGAATAGGAGAAAGGACGAACTGTAGGGAACTGCACATGTATGTAGCAGAATGTTCACATGGATGGGGCTGAAACAGAGCGTGGACACTGGAGCCTGACGAATCTGCGATGTGCATCGGCTCATTCACACGCTAGCTGTGTAACGAGGGGAAAGTTGTTTAAGTATTTGAGCTTGAATTTTTGCTGTTGTTGTTTAGTCACTAAGTCGTGCTTGACTCTTTTTTTGATCCTATGGACTATAGCCCACCAGACTACTCTGCCCATGGGATTTCCCAGGCAAGAATACTGGTGTGGGTTGCCATTTCCTTCTCCAAGGGATCTTCCTGACCTGGGGATCGAACCCAGGTCTCCTGCTTTGCCAGATACACTCTTTACCACTGAGCCACCACGGAAGGCCCTGAGACTGGATTGCTCATCTGAAAAATGGGAATGATATGAACAGCAATTCCATAGTTTTGGAGAAAATAGTCTCAGTTTTAGAAAAATGCACAATATATAATGAACTGTATTTTCCTATGAAGTTGTAAGCATGGGACTTAAATAAGTCCAACAATAACCTAAACACAATTTTGAGAATCCAATATGGCAAAGCCATCTCTGTTGTGTGTTTTCCAACAGTACCATGCAATTCTTCAGTTCTCTGTGGACATTGGCTGGGTGTCCTATGAATTTACCTCAATTCTGATACTATTTATTTAAGGATAGTGTCATATTTCACAGGTTAAGTGCTCATCCTATCCCCCTTTCCCAGAATAAGTAGGTGGGTGGGCTTGAAAGTTCCAGCCCTCTAACCCCTAGTCTTTCTGGAGACCAGCCCCATTCATTGCAAGTCACCTCATTAGTGTGATTTCAGGTGTGACTAAAATGCTCCATGATGAACAACAAAGACACTCAGTCACTCAGGAAATTCCAAGGGTATTATGAGCTTTATGCCAGGAACCTAGGAAAAAGACCAAATATATTTCTTACCATACCACACCATCCTATATGAAACAAACATTTTCTTCTGTAAGTTTTCTACTCAGGATGCATATATTATACTTGATATGCAGAAGAGCTAGAATTAGTAAATGTGTTATTTCACAAGTAAAATGGTCTTCCCAGGTGACTCAGTGGTTAAAAAAAAAAAAGAAAAAAGTTCACTTGTCAATGCAGGAGACATGGGTTTATCCATGTGTCTGAAAGCTCTCCTGGAGATGGAAATGGCAACCCAATCCAGTATTCTCGCCTGATAAATACTATGGACAGAAGAACTTACCTCAGTCCATGGGGTCACCAAGTCGGACATGACTTAGCAACTGATCAGGCATGCACAAGTAAAATAACATTCTTTCTTAAGCAAACTTTCTCCAAACTGCTCTGCATGTTTGGTATTTTACAATCATGCCATCATTTTGTCAGTGGAAAGAGGGTAGCAAAAGGCAATTAAGTATATTTAAGGTTATACTAGGCAATTACAGCAAATGGAGTACCATGGCAATAAAGCATAGATTTTTCTCAATAAATAAAGTCTCGGGTTATAAATTCATCTGCATTATATTTCCTACTCTCCGCGGTACGTCCATCAGAAATTGTGCTAGAAAGACTGTGTTATTGATATTCTAAGTGCACATTGGCTTAACAGCACCTGTATTCTTCAACCATAATTGTGTCAAAGTTTGCTAAACTGTTTTATTTTAAATATATATAGAGAAAGAATAGCTTGAGCATAAAAGACTCTTAATCCCTTTATACTACCAAAGGGTAAGTCTTGCTTTTTGTAATTCCATGTTTTTTGTGGATATGGATGTGCACTTTTGTGTGTATGTGTGTGTGAGTGTGTGTGTGTGCTTGGTGTTGGTGGCGTGATTAAGTGGAACAAGAGAGGAAGTAGTGTCTGCTTCCCTGTTGGTCTGCTCTCCATCTATTTACCAAATTCCTACTGAGCATTTATTAAGTACTGAGAACTTGGGCTAGGCAAAGAGGTCAAATGTATCCTGGGTCATCAAAAGTACAAAGGTTGGACTTCCCTAGCGGTGTAATGGATTGGAGTCTGCCTGCCAGTGCAGGGGACGCAGGTTCGATCCCTTCTGGGACGGATCCACATACCGTGGAGCAGCCGGGCCCGTGGGCCACAGCTGCTAAAGCCCACGTGCCTAGTGAGCGTGCTCCGCACCAAGAGAAGGAGCGGCACCGAGAAACACATGCGCCGCAGCCAAGAGCAGCTCCTGCCCACAGCACCTAGAGAGAGCCGGGGCAAAGCAACAAAGACCCAACACAGCCAAAAATCAAATGAATATATACTTTTTTATTAGAAAATACTGTCCAGGTTAGCACAATAAAGATATGGTCACCCTACTTATATATAAAGTATAAAAGTTAGCAGCAAAGATTAAATGAACTAAATGAACAATGATCAGCGTCATGGCATGCCACCATGTTATACAAATATTTATCTGATGATGCAACTTAGTTTAGATGAGTCAGATGGGCTTACGTGAAGAACAGAAATTTAGCAGAATGGGTAGGAGGCAGAAGAAGGAATTAAAAAAAAAAAAAAATTCCCACAGTTCAACACATTCATTCTATTCTGAGATTCATTTTCTGCATTTTGTCATACACGTGTGTACAAGGGTTCCGAGGGCATGCAGTAGAGGGATTTTCAACCAAACTGAGTAATTAACATCTGCAAGGATCTCCATTCAGTATGCAAAAAGATTATTTTTTCTAGATCCCTCTATGCACTATAGTCTGGAAAAGAAAGCATAATGAGACTGGAGTCTGCCAGATACATGTGTGAGTGTGTGTGTGCTAGTTGTGTGACTTGGGGGAGTTTTTGTTCGCAGGGAGAAAGGGAGATTTTTCAGCAAGCAAATTTTCTTGGTTCAAACAGATCCTGATTAAAACGTAACCTCTGCCGGTGCTTTGGTGAAGCAGAAGAGAAAGATGCCAAAGCAGATGACTGCTGCTAAGTCACTTCAGTCGTGTCCGACTCTGTGCAGCCCCCTAGACGGCAGCCCACCAGGCTCCCCTTTCCCTGGGATTCTCCAGGCAAGAACACCAGAGTGGGTTGCCATTTCCTTCTCCAATGCATGAAAGTGAAAAGTCAAAGTGAAGTCGCTCAGTCATGTCCGACCCTCAGCGACCCCATGGACTGCAGCCCACCAGGCTCCTCCATCCATGGGATTTTCCAGGCAAAGAGTACTGGAGTGGGGTGCCATCGCCTTCTCCGAAGCAGATGACTAGAAGGAACATACGAGGAGAAAAGGGTATTTTTTAAATGTGGATGGATTCATGAAACATGACACTCACTGTTCGTATATACTGTACACTGAGTTAGAGAATGGGAGATTAATGAGGGCTGTAACAGTAGCAATGATCACCAACATGTGAATGTTGCCCTGAAACAGTACACAATAGCTATGTACACCTATTCTCTGTATTGATCTTTATGTCAGCCACCTCAGTTCCAATTCCTTAAGCTTTTACAAGGCAGAAGCCAATGAATGGTTTTATATTAATTCCTAATCTATCATCAGTTATTGTTGTGGCCTTAGGCATGACATTTAATGTCTTGGCCTTGTACTCCTTGTCTGTAAATGGGACTTCAGTTCTCCAGACTTGCTAGAGCTTCTGTAAAATAAAAAGTGTTCATCCTACACAAAGACGCAACTCACTAGAGGCCAAAGTTGGTTTTTGGTGATACAAAAGAAGGCAAAAAAATCTTTCTTCTCTGTCTTTTCATAATCTTTAACATTACAAAGATCGTCTTAGCCAAGAACCTGGAGGAGCAGAGGAAAAATAATTTTTCTTCCTTTACAGAGGATAAGAGAAAGGGAGAAAGGAAAAGAGAGAGAAAGATAAAAAATAACTTAAACTTAACCCATGTTATTTTACATAGTGAAAAGCCTAAAAGTAGTTTCATCCACTTGGGGATAAATATGAATAGATTTGAGAAGATGGAGAAGAAATGAAAATGTCAGAAGTACATGATCGTGAGAGTTGCCAGAATAATGGTATCATGGAGATGAGAGGTTTGGAAGAAAAGCAGATGTTCTTGATAAATGTATTATCTTAGACATTTCTATGGTCATTCTATGCTAAATCAATACTTTGATGCAAACTTAAGTTTTCTTTCTTTTTTTTTTTTTAAACAATGGAGTATTACTCAGCCAGCAAACTTAAGTTTTAAAAGCAAGGCTAGATACTATTTTTTCACAAGAACAATATATATTTGAACTCTATTTTAAAATATTTTTTGTGATATAAAATATTCATGTTTTCCTTAAAACAGAAAAAATGAAATCAAGGTCCGCTTCCTTTGTAGAATAAAGGAATGACATTTACCTTATTTATCATTCTTCCCTGTAATTTTTTTTTAATCTAATGCAGCCAGGAATCAATAGTACAGAAATATTGAATGTTGGTAACAATGCCTGAAGGCTCGGCAATGTTGACAAGCACATTCCTAACCACCAATGAATAAAATGAACATGACTTAATTAAATTTGTGTTTTAAGAATGAGTGGTGCTCTTTGCTCCTGAGAAGGCACTTTCATTTAGTCAATAAGCAATATTGAGAGACTACTGTGCATTGGAGCTCAAAAATAAAGCAAGTAAATCCTTATGCATACAAAGTTTGCAGCCTCAAGACAGATAAATAGAAATTTGCAGCCCCTTGTAGTGAGCACTGCAGTCCTATGACAAGTTTGCACTTCACTGTAACCTTACAGATTGTGTGTTTGTCTGTGCATGTGCAAGAATGCTCAATCGTGTCTGACTCTTTGTGAGTCCATGAACTGTAGCCTGCCAGGCTCCTCTATGAAATTTTCCAAGCAAGAAAACCAGAGTGGTTGTCATTTCCTCCTCCGGAGGAAACTCCGTGATCTAGGAATCAAAACTGTATCTCCTGGGTTTCCTGCATTCACAGGCAGATTCTTTACCACTAAGTCACCTGGGAAACCAAATTACAAATTAGATTAAGGCAAAAAGTATAGACAACCCTTAAATAATGTGCTTCTGAATTTTGCAGGTCCACTTATATAAAGATTTTTTTTTAAGTAAATAATTACTAGAAAACTACATAACCCAGGTTTGGTTGAACCTGAAGATGAGAAACCTCAGATTCAGAGGACTGATTATAACTTTATAGGAGGATTTACTACTGAGTGGAAGGTTGGTGCTCTAACCCTCCCCACTCCCTGCGTCGTTTGAAGATCAACTGTAATTTGTTTTAAAAGCAATGTACAAATCTTAATCTTTTACACCAAAGTTACTTTTTTTCTCAATAACTTCTGACTTTTTAAAATACTATCTCTTTGCAGAATATGAAGAGCATATATTTTTAAGAATTTCTCATTTGCACACTCAAATTCCATGATCCACTCCTGCAGCTAAGGTGGACATACTGATACACGTGTGTTAGCTACCAAACCACAAACTCAACCAACTGTACTAGCGAGTCTGTCTCCAGAGGGCTGCATCAGCAGCACATTCAGTGCCATATCCAGTCTCCTCTGTCAACCCACAGACTTTGATCTGACCATCAGTCACCAGTCTGGACTTTTGTTTTCTTGCTATCATTTCCATTTTGTATGTTGTTGCTCTTGCAGTCATAGAAATTGGAGTGCCTCCTTCTTAGGAACCTGTTCTGTCAACCAAAGAAGATTTTATTAAATCTTCCCTCTTGGGGTCATAAAACTTTCCATTACATCTTTCTCCAAAGCAACTGATGCCAGCTAGTCTCAGACTTCCATAATCAGTGGAACCAAGGGGGAAGCAACGTATAAAAACTCTTGGAAGTAAGGATCAGCTAGTAAGTGACACCTAGTCACCAACCATAGATAGCCTTAGAGTCTCGCATAATTTATGTCTCATCCCAGGGATTTCTTTGTGGTATTTATGTCTTAGTAGGAAAATTGGGTGTCCCCTATATTGCAAATGCAATTATAAACATGGAGACATCTCAGCATCAAAATAGTACACCTGAGCCAGTTCTTGACCTGAATGAGCTCACCCAATGAGCGTTGAAAATTCACATATATTGCTGCTGAAAGCTNAGCAACGTATAAAAACTCTTGGAAGTAAGGATCAGCTAGTAAGTGACACCTAGTCACCAACCATAGATAGCCTTAGAGTCTCGCATAATTTTATGTCTCATCCCAGGGATTTCTTTGTGTTATTTATGTCTTAGTAGGAAAATTGGGTGTCCCCTATATTGCAAATGCAATTATAAACATGGAGACATCTCAGCCTCAAAATAGTACACCTGAGCCAGTTCTTGACCTGAATGAGCTCCCCCAATGAGCGTTGAAAATTCACATATATTGCTGCTGAAAGCTTTCCCAAAATGGCATGATGAGAATTCTGTACATAGAAAGCAGCTTTGCAACAGCTTCTAGCTGGTGGCAGTGTAGTTTTCCACCACTCTCCCCTTGCCAGGTATCAGTTCCTTCCCAACTGAGTATAAATCATGTGCTTCTTCCTCGCCTTTGCCTACTCTCATTTCTTAACTCTATTCACATTACGTGTATTTTAGTCTGCAGTTTGTCAATCGAGTGCTTAGCAACTATAAGATTATGTTGGAGGAGAATCTGAATTAAAAAGCAACTTTCAGTAATGTGGTAGCGCCTGTCCTTAGAAAACTAATTTTAGTGGAAAGAAATGTTCAGCCAAGACTGACATGATAAACAGTAGTAATGTGCCTTTTAGTATATCTAATGGTGATAAAAATGCAAGTTAGCCTTATAGTCCTCGTTTTATTTATTTTTTCTGAAGTAGCATCCCATTTGTTTACTGTTTCTCTGCTTAAACCAATTATTTTAAGAATTATATCTTCTTAATCATTGCAAACAATTTTTAAAAGCTGATTTATTTTAATTGAAGGATAATTGCTTTACAATATCGGGTTGGTTTCTGCCATACATCAACATGAATCAGCCATAGGTATACATATGTCCTCTCCCTCTGGAACCTTCGTGCAACCTCCCTGCCCATCCTCCCATTCTGGGTTGTTCCCGAGCCCCAGTTTGAGTTCCGTGAGTCACACAGCAAATCCTCACTGACCGTCTATTTCACATAAGGTAGTGCACATGTTTCCCTGTTACTCTCTGTTCAGCCCATCCTCTCCACTTCCTGCACCCTGCATCCATCAGTCTGTTGCTGTGTCTGCTTCTCCATTGCTACCCTGCAAATAGGTTCTTTTTTTATAACAATTTTTTTGCAGTACAGTTATTTTTTAATATGTAAGAAGAATAAAGGATAGGTTGTACTACAATGGCATCAAAGCATTCCATATTTTTCTGTATGCAACGTTTTTCAGTTGTTCAAGTGGATAGTATGGCTAAGTGGGCTATGCAGGGAAGGAATTGTGACAACTATACATACCTAAGGAGATACTGGGAAGCTATAATATATAATATGCCACAGGGTAAAACATGGCCATAGAGGAAAACAGGATATACATTTATTTCAGTTGGAGCCCAGATCACTTTTCTAAAATTTTCATTATTGCTGCTGGAACAGCCATGTCATCAGTGTCTTTTTAAAAATTTTTCTCTCTTTGTTTTTTATTTTATTTTTTGGCTGTTCCATGGTTACGGGATCTCAGTTCCCCAGCCAGTGATTGAATCCAGGCCACAGCAGTTAAAGCTCAGAATCCTTACCTCTAGGCCACCAGGGAACTCCCGTAATGTGCCTTTTTTTCTTGGTCAGAGTTGATTTATTTTGTAGGAAAACATATTTGTTCAGATTGGCTGAGAAGAAGAGCACTCTGGCCACCAGCTCCACTGAAACCACCTCAATGGCTGTTTCAGTGGCTGAGGACCAACCCCAAGCTGAAATCTGTGAGATTCTTCGTCAAGATTTCTCACTTGGACCCAAGAGATTTGGGACAATAATTCCTTGGGTACCTGAATCCTAAGATGTGCAATAAGGGAGCCAACAACAGTGATATTTTCTGCTTTATAAACTGGAATGGAAGAAGATGTTCTCCAGATACAAGGGGCTGTAGAAAGTGGTATATGAAAAGACATAGGGAAAGGTGGAGAAAGTCCTGATGTTTGAATTCTTGGATTTATAGGTCTCTAAAGCCAATACACACTCTTGCCATTGAATTCTGAATCCAAGAATCCCCTTTATGCATTACTCCCTTTTGAATGATGAAGTATGAATTAATAGTTCTTTAACCAAACAAATGTTATCTATTCTATACGGTGCTGAGGCGTCAGCTGAACTACTAGTGTAGCAAGGTAGTCTGGCTACCACACTCACACACGTGCTGTTCAGATCGTGATCTAATACTTGGAAAAATAGCCATCTCTGTGAGAGACTCTTTCATCAGGGGACTTAACCCCGTTATGTGGCCCTGCTGATCTGTTGCCCCTGCATCCTCAGGCGCTTCTCTAGACCGTGACTGTTGTTTAGTCACTAAGTCACGCCCAACTCTTTGGGACCCCATGGACTGTAGCTTGCCAGGCCCCTCTCTCCATGGGATTTCCCAGACAAGATTACTGGAGTGGGTTGCCTTTTCCTGCTCTGGAGGATCTTCCCATATTAGGGATCAAACCCTCATTTCCTGTGTCTCCTGCACTGGCAGGCAGATCATTTACCACTGGGCCACCTTGGAAGCCCGTTGGTGGCCTCATGATTAAGCCCCATGATTAAACTCTCCAAACTGCAAGACATCCCCTATGGAAGAAGCAGCAAATGGTACTCAGACTATATCATATGCCACTTCACTCAAAAAACGACAGCATAGAAGCCAATGAGCCAGGGCAGACTGAATAACACTTGGTTGAAATAATTGACTTTTTGCAAGTTCCCTGAGGCTGAAATTTGTGTTACCTTATTCAGTTATGTCTCTCTCAGCAGCTTTCCCTCTGATCCTCTCTGGTTCCGACCCAGGCATAGGTATCACAATACATAGACTTCTTTCCTACCGTCTATATTTGTGGTCAGGAAAATGAAATAAAATAAAATGAATATGAATCTGGAATTTTCTGAAGCTGAGTACAAAAACTTTCAAGCCTTGTGGACTTTAGATATGAGCTTAAGGTAGACAGGAGTATATACAAGACCTCACTTCTGTGTACATTAGAGATGGAATGGGCTTATGGTAGTTGGCTCACAAAACTCTTGAATGCGGGCTGTTCAATAGCAATATTTGGTATAAGTTATCTTAATGTATGTGAGTATATTTGTATATGTGTGATTATGAAGTTGTGTATTTATTTAAAATGCCTATTAACTTCAGATAGAAAGCATTCTTGACAATTTCTAGTTTTATTTTGCATATCACTTTGAATTAATGGCATTCATCCTTGGGCAATAGCAAACACCGCTGTTCTCTGTTAGTGATCATCTTAGGGGGAAAAAGCCTTTGTTTGCTTATTAGTTTGCTGCTTCTCTTTAAGCAATTCTTTTATAGGATTCTCATCAGACTGTCTCACTTTCAGGATTCTGTCATGGTTAAGGAAACTGAATAATAAAGATCATGGCACGTCTGATATTTATGATAGAACTTGTGTTCTAGTCGTGAGCTTTTGGCTAATTGTGAACTACTTTATCTGAAGTCTAGATGAGATATTTGTTCCCTTAACCAGGGGATCTTCCCAACCCAGGGATAGAAGCTGGGTCTCCCTCATTGCAGGCAGATTCTTTACCATCTGAGTCACCAGGGAAGCCCAGAACTTGGGTGCTGAGGCAACAAAGAGTAATGCCTACGATCACAGGATGCTTCTGGCACCGGTGGAGTTGTTTTCTGGTGTGTTTAAATAATGAGTGCAGTGTGGGGGCCAAAACAAGCTGCCTCAGATGGGCATGTTTGCATTCATCAGAGGCAAGGGCAAGAAGAGGCTAGAAGGGGTTGATTGGGAAGAATAGAACGCATTTAAAATGCAGTGCCTCCTGGACAGAGTGTAATTGACTCCCACTGGCAGATCAGGGCCCTGTGCCAGGTGCTGGCATTGGCAGGGAGTGGGTTCTCAATTAGGCACATCTAATCGCTTCTTACCACCAGCACTGTGCGTGCTCTGGTCTTTGGCTGAGATTATTGCAATAACCTCCTAACAAGTCCCTCTGCTACTCCTTGGGCCCCTTTCCAATCTACTTGCCATATGTCAGCCCAAGAGATCCCTTTCGGTTTGTTAAGTTACATTACATCACTCTTCTGCTCAGTGAACTCCAGAGTTCCCACTCCCTCGGTGAAAGTCCGTGTCCTCGTGGCCTGTAAGGTGCTAGACGCTCTGCCTTTCCCACTCCTCATTTTGGCCTTAAATCCTGCTTCCCCTTCTTGAACCCAGTCCCTCCAGTCACAGGTGGCTCCTCACTGTGCCTCCAGCAGAAAAGGGACGTGTCTTCTTCAGGGCCTCTGCATTTGCTGGCCCCTCTCTGTGGCATGCATTTCTCAAATAGATGCATGCATGCTCTGTACTTCCTCAGACTCGGGTGAAGTGTAAGCTTCTCAAACCTTCCATGCTTCACTCTAGCACTCAGGCCTCATGAGTAGTCAAAAATCCATTTCTCCAACTACAATTTTCTGTATAGAAACGACAGCATGTAAATACATATGTGTGTGTGCGTATTTTGCTTAATNACCCAGGAATCGAACCCAGGTCTCCCGCATTCCAGGCAGACGCTTTAAGCTCTGAGCCACCAGGGAAGCAGCCCCTACTCTGGTAGAGTCATGTAATTCCAAATACTGCCTGAGGGCAGGGGCTGGCTTTTCTCACCACAGCATGAAAGTATTGTCCACTTGAATTTGTCTCAGCAGTTTTCTGGCTCAGAATGAAACAATCGCTTTCCCCTGACACCCCTCAGTTGTCTTGGATCGATCCCAGATTTGAGACATGCTATTCCTTTTCTGTCTACAACTTAGTTTAGGGTGCCTGTGTGTATGCTAAATTATTTCAGTCCTGTCTGACTCCTGGCAACCCTATGAACTGTAGCCCACCAGGCTCCTCTGTCCATGGGTTTCTCCAGGCAAAAATACTGGAGTGGGTTGCCATGCCCTCCTTCAGGGGATCTTCTCAACCCAGGGATAGAACCCATGTCTTTTATGATTCCTATACTGGCAGGTGGGTTATTTACCATTAGTGCTACCTTGGAAGCCCCTTACCTTAGTTACTTCATGTTAACCTAGACCTCAGGTTGGTGTCTCCATTTTGCTTTTGATCTAACTCTGGATCCTCCCTTCAAGTACAGTAGAAGTTTAAACCTCCATTCTCCCCTAAGCAACTAAGGTGGATCTATGAAACGCAAAGAAGCAGGAAGTGAGGGAAAAAAAAAAAAAAACAGAATGAATAAGGGAAAGACACTGGTTTAAAAGCCAGTCATCAGTCATCTTTAAAAGGAGGTTTTTAATTTTTAGGAGGATGGGGGGAATCCATTAAAGAATTTAAAAGTTAAATGGACCCGGGGAAGAGAGCCAGGGCTTCTTGGAGAGTTGGCGATTCACAGGCTGGGGCACGAAATGTACCTTGAATATCCTATCATGCTAGAAATTAAGCATGCTATCAAAAAGCCCTTGAACGTGATACCATTGAACAAGGATAAGACAATTTGAACATTAACGTGAATGATAGATATGTGGTAAAGTTTATTAAATATGATGATATACACAGATTCGTAATAAAGAGAAAATGAGCAAAGAAACTGGAAATTGACCATCTTTGGGAAATACAAAAGAAACAAGCTTATAATTTTGGAACTGATACATGAAGAATCAGACATTTACACTGACTTTTTGATACCAACTATAAAACTAGTAAGCCAGATAGTAGATGCAGGGAATTTTCTCTTCATAGAAATATTCATCTGATAAATAAAGAAAATCCTATAACATTAAGAGTTATCATTTTGAAACACTTATTTGAGCTAATGAATATCAGTACTTATCATCAGCAAAAAAGAGATAATTAGACATTACGCATTTCCTGATGGAAGAACATACTGCCTATCAATGAAGCCATCTTGCCAGAAGAAACAAAACTGAATCTCATCAAGCCTCTTTAAACAGCCACAAGTTTACAGAGAAACATATTAGTTAATCTGCACCCTGGGAAGGTGATCAA
>SJYH01003167.1:646512-665256 GCA_006408735.1 Sylvicapra grimmia | reverse complement strand
TGAAGAAGGCTGAGCACCAAAGAATTGATGCTTTTGAACTGTGGTGTTGGAGAAGATTCTTGAGAATCCCTTGGACTGCAAGGAGATCCAACCAGTCCATTCTAAAAGAGAACAGTCCTGGGTGTTCTTTGGAAGGAATGATGCTAAAGCTGAAACTCCAGTACTTTGGCCACCTCATGCGAAGAGTTGACTCATTGGAAAAGACTCTGATGCTGGGAGGGATTGGGGGTAGGAGGAAAAGGGGGCAACAGAGGATGAGATGGCTGGATGGCATCAACGACTCTATGTACATGAGTTTGAGTGAACTCCAGGAGTTGGTGATGGACACGGAGGCCTGGCATGCTGCGATTCATGGGCTCGCAAAAAGTCAGACACCACTGAGTGACTGACCTGAACTGAAGTGTGCTCTTCCTTGAGACAGAAAGATGTAGAAAACACATCCTCTGCTTACACTCTAATGAAATGTAAATGCAATAGAGCATATAGTAAAACATAAAATATTATGATAGGGAAACTCAAAAAGTGCTATAGGTAATGTTGAGTAGACTTCGTCGTCAGTCTGTTAGAATTCTGGTGAGTCTTCCTAAAGAAGTTAATGTCTTTGAAAAATAGAACTGCCATGAGAAATCAGAGAAGTTGGATTGTCAAGAAACAGAACTATGTGAGAAAAGATACAAATATGGATTACAAATCCATATTACATTTTCAAACTACTGCATATAGCTGACAAAATGGGTATGAGTTTGAGCAAACTCCAGGAGGTGGTGGACAGGGAAGCCTAGTGTGGTTCAGTCCAGGGGGTTGCAAAGAACTGGACACGACTGAGGGACTATACAGGAGCATGTAGCCTGGGTTAACAATTTAAAATATGTGTGCAAAACAGAAGTAGTCGATGTGAAGGTTGGACTGGGATAAAGGAACTGAAAACCTACAGAGTGTCTGTACACCAAGGGACATCATTGGATTTATCCTGAAGAAGGTGAAAAACTAGGGAGACATTTAAAGCTGGAGGTGACATGATTTGATTTCTATTTGAAAAATCAAAGAAATAAAAAACACTCATGTGGCAAGTAAAGGGTGATGTTGGGCATGGCTTGGGGAGGATTTTAGAAAGAATGCAAATCACAAGGGGAAGAATCAGTTTCTCCTGCAATAATACCCTCAATGGTTCCCTCTCTAACACGGCTTCTCTTATATAGCATCCGGTACCATCCCTTCATGATACATAGATGCTGAAAAATGGAAACAGTGACAGACTGCATTTTCTGGGGCTCCAGAATCACCATGGGAGAAGGCAATGGTACCCCACTCCAGTACTCTTGCCTGGAAAATCCCATGAACGGAGGAGCTTGGTGGGCTGCCGTCTATGGGGTCGCACAGAGTCGGACACGACTGAAGCAACTTAGCAACAGTAGCAGCAGCAAAATTACCATGGATAGAGCCTGCAGCCATGATATTAAAAGATATATGCTCCTCAGAAGAAAAGCTATGATGAACCTAGGCAGTGTATTAAAAAATACAGGGATATCACTTTACCAACAAAGCTCCATATAGTCAAAGCTATGTTTTTCCAGTAGTCATGTAGTAGACTTATGTCCAGTAGACATTTTCCAGTAGACTGGTTTCTCCAGTAGGGATGTGAGAATTAGACCATAAAGAAGGCTGAGCACTGAAGAAATGATGCTTTCTAGTGGTGCTAGAGAAGACTCTCAAGAGTCCCTTAAACAGCAAGGAGATCCAACCAGTCAATTCTAAAGGAATTCGACCTTGATTATTCATTGGAAGGACTGATGCTGAAGCTGAAGCTTCAATACTTTGGCCACCTGATGCAAAAAGCTGACTCATTCAAAAAGACCCTGATGCTGGGAAAGATTGAATGCAGAAGAAGGGGACAAGAGAGGATAAGATGTTTGGATGACATCACCAACTCAACGGACATGAGTTTGAGCAAACTCTGGGAGATAGTGAAGGACAGGGAAGACTGGGGTGCTTCAGTCCATGGGGTCGCAAAGAGACAGACACAACTGAGCAACTTAACAACAACAAATCTAATTATGGGATGGGTCTCTGGCTTCCTCTAGCATCTCTCTCTTCAAAGTAGAAGTGCTTCAGGTAGACACCAAGATTCTGCTTGCAGAATCTTTTTAATCATTTGTAACTTTTATCTAAGGTTGACCCTTTGCTTCAGACCTGATGGATGTTCTCATTCCTTACATTTGGTTGAGAGGGCAGACAGCAAGTCATGCTGAGTATTCCGGTCAGGTATACTATTTGGCTTCCCTCTGAGAAAGGTGCTTTTGTTCAAGACGAATACAAACTCTGTGCTCACACTAATTGTGCCCTACTATTTATGACCCTTTGGACTGTAGCCTGCAGGCTCCTCTGTCCATGGAATTTTCCAGACAAGAACAATGGAGTGGGTTGCCATTTCCTTCCCCAGGGACTCTTCTGCACCAGGGGATCAAACACGCTTCTCCTTTGTCTCCTGCATTGCAGGCAGATTCTTTACCCTCTGAGCCATCAGGGAAACCCTCCCAACTAGGTATTCTTGTCTATGGGGTCGCAGAGTCGGAAACGACTGACGTGACTTAGCAGCAGCAGNCTTGCCTGGAGAATCCCATGGATGGAGGAGCCTGATAGGCTACAGTCCATGGGGTCTCTAAGAGTGGGACACAACTGAGCGACTTCACTTTCACTTTTCAGTTTCATGCATTGGAGAAGGAAATGGCAACCCCACTCCAGTGTTCTTGCCTGGAGAATCCCAGGGACAGAGGAGCCTGGTGGGCTGCTATCTATGGGGTCGCAGAGTCGGAAACGACTGACGTGACTTAGCAGCAGCAGCATCTAAAGAGATACCATTACTTATCTAATATCATTTAATTTATCATTTAATTTATCATATACCTAAATAAATATTAAATAATAAATGATATTAGATAAGCAATAGTATCTCTTTAGATGCTGCTGCTGCTAAGTCACGTCAGTCGTTTCCGACTCTGCGACCCCATAGATAGCAGCCCACCAGGCTCCTCTGTTCCTGGGATTCTCCAGGCAAGAACACTGGAGTGGGGTTGCCATTTCCTTCTCCAATGCATGAAACTGAAAAGTGAAAGTGAAGTCGCTCAGTTGTGTCCCACTCTTAGAGACCCCATGGACTGTAGCCTATCAGGCTCCTCCATCCATGGGATTCTCCAGGCAAGAGTACTGGAGTGGGGTGCCTTTAGGTGACATCTCTCTAAATACATAGACATGGGAGAGTTGTTGGAAATATCTGAACTTTCATAGATGCTTGGAAATCAAGTGGATGATACTTATAGAAACATGGCTACTCTGTGTTATACAATTGTTTCAACAACTAAATAAAAAAGAAGAAAGCAGGAATTGTATACAGGGCCACCACATCCAGTTAATTTTCAGGGGTTACAATGTTTTCTTTAGGACACTCGTTACATAGCCTCAGCTCAAATGCCATCAGTGGTGGCACGTGGCAGAGTGATACCCTGTGTGATAAAAGATACTCAGGGTGATAAAGGACAAACTGAAGACCCTAAAGAGCAGATTCAATATTTTGGGTAGATTAAGGTGCCCACTTAGAAGATATAGCAGGTCAGATTCAGTGTGTTGAATAGAAAGAAGCTGGTGTCCAGGCAGGTCAAGACAAAAGCAGAAAACAGAAATATAAATCCAAGAATGTGCCACCACCCAGGTCCATATTATAAGCTTTCTCTGTGATCTTCCATACTCCAGGTTTATACCAATATCCCCCCTCACTTGTCCTCACTCTATTCAGCTCGGGAGACCTCTGAATTTCAGCTGAACAAAGCATTGTTTTGCATACACATTGGAATGCCTGAACTTTTGAAGATATCTATATGAATATTTCATTAGGGAGTTGGATCTTCAGGCCAGGTTGTCAGGAGGGAGATATTAATTAAAGTTATTGAGATAGTTAAAAACATGGATGTAAATGTGTCCTCACAGGTCTGTAGATTGTAAGGCAGGAAGATAAAAATTTCAAAAAATATATTGCCTATTCATTCTTTCCCTATGACTATGCTAGACTTCAATCTGTGGACAATTCAAACTACTAAATCAAAGGTCATTAGAAAAGTGATTGTCAATAAAGTGGGAAAAAAGTTATGAAGCCAGAATAAAAAAAAAAAAAGTTATCATACCTCTGTTTCAATGTTCAAATCACACGTGGGAAAAGTCAATGACTTCTAACACCTCTACTCATTCCAAACTGTAGATTTTTCTTAGGCTGGTTTGCTAGTTGAGAGCCAGTAAAATTCAGGAAGAAAGGGCAAATGCCAAAACTTGTGAAGCTGACTAGTCCCATTACACTTTAATTTAGGCAACATTCCAAGCATAATAGACATCACATTAGCAAAATTCTTTTCTTGATTTCCCAGAATACATTTGCAACTCCTAATGGGCTGGATTATTCGGATTAGCAGGGATCAGACTACAAACTTTACAAAGCTTTTGTACAGTAGGCCCAACCTGGAAGCTTAATAATTCATAATGCAAAATGTTTTGAATTTACACTTGCAAATGGCTATTGTGCATAATGAGGCATGCATTACAATATAATTTTACACCATTGTTCATACAAGAATGGATTACAACTGATTATAGCAGTAAGGAAAATTCAGTTCTCCTCAGTAAGACACAGTTCAGCGCCTCCATGGTGTGGGAAGAGGTTACGAGAATGGGGCCAGGCGGACAAGACAGCACGACCACGCTCATAACGCTGATGGATGAGAAACGAAACCAAACGACACAGTGGCGTTTCCTGAACAATTCCCAAGCACTGCAGTTTTAGGGGCCAATTTCTATTTATTTATTTATTTATTAAATTTAATCAAGATGCAGGGGTGGGGATCACAAATCGCTTAGCCAGAAACATTCAATCATGCTGGTTATATCAACCACATAGGACTTTATATTGACCTTTGGGAGGAGTTCCTCTGCCACAAAGGAAGGTGATAAAGACATCAATGTGCATGCCATCTCTGTTCGTCTCCAAGGCAAACCATTCAATATCATGGTAATCCAAGTCTAAGCCCCAACCAGTAACGCTGAAGAAGCTGAAGTTGAACGGCTCTATGAAGATCTCCAGGAACTTTTAGAATTAACACCTAAAAAAGATGTCCTTTTCATTATAGGGGACTGGAATGCAAAAGTAGGAAGTCAAAAAACACCTGGAGTAACAGGCAAATTTAGCTTTGGAGTACAGAATGAAGCAGGGCAAAGGCTAATAGAATTTTGCCAAGAAAATGCACTGGTCATAGCAAACACCCTCTTCCAACAACACAAAAGAAGACTCTACACATGGACATCACCAGATGGTCAACACAGAAATCAGACTGATTATATTCTTTGCAGCCAACGATGGAAAAGCTCTATACAGTCAGCAAAAACAAGACCGGGAGCTGACTATGGCTCAGATCATGAGCTCCTTATTGTCAAATTCAGACTTAAATTTAAGAAAGTAGGGAAAACCACTAGACCATTCAGGTATGACCTAAATCAAATTCCTTATGATTATATAGTGGAAGTGAGAAATAGATTTAAGGGACTAGATCTGATAGATACAGTGCCTGATCAACTATGGACTGAGGTTCATGATGTTGTACAGGAGACAGGGATCAAGAACATCCCCATGGAATAGAAATGCAAAACAGAAAAATGGCTGTCTGGGGAGGCCTTACAAATANTTCAGAAAACGAAGATCATGGCATCTGGTCCCATCACTTCATGGGAAATAGATGGGGAAACAGTGGAAACAGTATCAGACTTTAATTTTGGGGGCTCCCAAATCACTGTAGATGGTGATTGCAGCCATGAAATTAAAAGAGGCTTACTCCTTGGAAGGAAAGTGATGACCAACCTAGATAGTGCGTTCAAAAGCAGAGACATTACTTTGCCAACAAGTGTCAGTCTGGTCAAGGCTATGGTTTTTCCAGTAGTCATGTATGGATGTGAGAGTTGGACTGTGAAGAAGGCCGAATGCTGAATAACTGATGCTTTTGAACTGTGGTTTTGGAGAAGACTCTTGAGAGTCCCTTGGACTGCAAGGAGATCCAACCAGTCCCTCCTAAAGGAAATCGGTACTGAATGTTCATTGAAAGGACTGATGCTGAAGCTGAAACTCCAATCTTTTGGCCACTTGATACGAAGAGCGGACTCATTGTAAAAGACTCTGATGCTGGGAAAGATTGAAGGCAGGAGGAGAAGGGGATGACAGAGGATAAGATGGCTGGATGGCATCACCAACTCAATAGACATGAGTTTGGGTAAACACCAGGAGTTGGTGATGGACAGGGAGGCCTGATGTGCTGCAGTCCATGGCATCGCAAAGAGTCAGACATGACTGAGTGCCTGAACTGAGCTGAATTGAACTGATAGGGAAAAACCAAGGCTAGTAACAGGTACACAAAATTCTAAAAGACTTTTTCTTAAGGATTATATCATTCCTATCTTTGGGTATCATGAGACTCCAAAGATCTTAACTTAGTTTGAGGTGTGTTCCTGTTACTTTTAACCATAAAATTCCTAAATAATAAAAGGAGTGAAAGTGAAGTGAATATGTTAGTTGCTCTGTCATGTCCAACTCTTTGTGGCTCCATGGACAGTAGCCCACCAAGTCCCTCTCTCCATGGAATTCTCCAAGCAAGAGTACTGGAGTGGTTTGTCATTTCCTTTTCCAGGGGATCTACCTGACCCAGGGATCAAACCCAGGTCTCCTGAATTGGCCAACAGATTCTTTACTGTCCGAGCCACCAGGGAAGCTCCAATATAAAGATTGGGTGGGGTTAACCAGAGACTTTTCAGTTAGAACTCACCAGGTTGTAAATATGTCCTCTTAACATGAGTTTATATAAAAATGTGTCTAATTAGAAAATTAATGAGCAGCTCATGGAAATCCAAGAACAGAAATCCTAGTACAGGTAGGTTATGTGACAACGGAAAGGAAACTAAAATATCATCAGGCAGCCCTCTCTAGGAGGATAATTTCTCATGGCACCTGTGTGTCTTTCTGTACATTGAATCCCCTTTCCTTTCTCTATCAGTTCTCTTTTGCTTACTATTTATGGCCCCTGCTCTACTAAACTGTTGGATTGCCTGTGGTCTCCCTAAGGCACCAAGTCACTTGCTTGTACCTGATACCAGGGATAACAGGAACACAACAACAGCAACAGCTTACACACTCAGCACTTGCCACCCTGCTGGCATCCTTTACAGTGGAGACACAGAGACACAACCGGGGCTCCTCAGATCATGCAGATCCACCGGAAACCAGTTACAAGAAAGAGCAGGGGGATCCATTTTGCAATCCATTTTGATGAGGATTGTAGGGAGAAATTGCCCCTGGTCCTATTCAGCATTTTCTGTTTCCAATTGCAGATCCAGGGACAGTGTCAGCCAATGATAGAATGGAGGAGACAGGTGGTGGTCTGTGCCTCACAATGTAAACAGCAGACAGGTCTTCATGGGCAAATTCTACCAGATGATTCAAAGTTCCTCTAACCCAGAGCTGTCAGTCCTGGTTTACAAAGTCACTCCCAGGGTGTGTGTATGTTACCTGGCCTTTGTAATAATCCCCTTAGATTACCTGCACGTGGTTGCTTTCTGCTTAGACGTGCAGTACTGATCATTACAAGTGCCCTTAGGCCAAGAGTTGGCAAACTTTACTGTGAGTGGTCAGATAGTAAATATTTTAGGCTTTGCAGGTCATGTGCAGGCAGATTCTTTGCAAAACCAATACAGTATTGTAAAGTAAAATAAAGTAAAATAATAAAATAAATAAAAGATTTTCTGTTATTCTTACTGTCGCTGACTGGCTATGCTGAGGGCATGTTTTGTTTTCTACAACCTTATGCTCATGGGTTAGGCACTGAAAATGGTTTGCAGTATACAATCTCTGCTCTAAGCGTGATGTCCTGCTGCTCCTTACCTCAGTGTCTTACTTACTCAATTTCAGGTTGCAGAGAAATTGACTTCGTGTGATCAGTGGAGCAAGCTGTTCCTAAAGACGACTTCACAAGCAGAGGAAGGACTCCGAGGCCAAGAGTTATTACTTGTTTAAGTGCATCACCCAGGGAAAACGTGGGCTTTTGCCAACCTGACTACCTCTACTGGCCCAGACTGAGTTTATCCTGGACATCACGTGATGCCTTTGGTCCCCAAGTATACGACTCTGCTTTTAGGACCGCAGTGGAATAACCAGTGATATAAAGTTTGAACATACGTATCCTATCTTTTAAACTAATTAAATAATCCTCAAAGGCTACATTTATAATTTAGTATATGTCCATTAGGTTGACCAAAAAGTTTGTTTGGATGTAAGATGCCTCAGAAAAACTGGAATGAACTTTCTGGCCAAAATATTTTATGTAAATAGATATTAAAGCAAGCCTAATAATGGAAGTTATAAAATGGAATAGAATTGAAAATAAACAAAAACAAAAAAACAACCTGTACTAGCCAGGAGAAGTTATCAGTGGCAACTAACTCTAAAACATTTTTTCCAAGGAACAAGCATCTTTTAATTTCATGGCTGTGATCACCATCTGCAGTGATTCAGGAGTCCCAAAAAGATAGAGTCTGCCACTGTTTCTACTGTTTCCCCACCTATTTGCCATGAAATGATGGGACCAGATGCCATGATCCTAGTTTTCTGAACATTGAGCTTTAAGCCAACATTTTCGTTCTCTTTTACTTTCATCAAGAGACTCTTTAGTTCTTCTTCACTTTCTGCCATAAGAGTGGTGTCCTCTGCGCATCTAAAGTTATTGATATTTCTCCTGGCAATCTTGATTCCAGCTTATGCTTCGTCTAGCCCAGTGTTTCTCATGATGTACTCTGCATATAAGTTAAATAAGCTGGGTGACAATATACAGCCTTGACGTACTCCTTTCCCAATTTGGAACCAGTCTGTTGTTCCATGTCCATTTCTAACTGTTGCTTCCTGACCTGCATACAGATTTCTCAAGAGGCAGGTTAGGTGGTCTGGTATTCCCATCTCTTTCATAATTTTCCACAGTTTATTGTGATCCACACAGTCAAAGGCTTTGGCATAGTCAATAAAACAAAAATAGATGTTTTCTGGAACTATTCTTGCTTTTTTGATGATCCAATGGATGTTGGCAATTTGATCACTTACTCCTTGGAAGAAAAGTTACGACCAACCTAGACAGCATATTAAAAAGTAGAGACATTCTTTTGCAAATAAAGGTCCATCTGGTCAAGGCTATGGTTTTTCCAGTGGTCATGTATGGATATGAGAATTGGACTATAAAGAAAACTGAGCACCAAAGAATTGATGCTTTTGAACTGTGGTGTTGGAGAAGACTTTTGAGAGTCCCTTGAACTGCAAGGAGGTCCAACCAGTCCATCCTAAAGGAGATCAGTCCTGAGTGTTCATTGGAAGGACTGATGCTGAAGCTGAAACTCCAATACTTTGNGGTTAGGTGGTCTGGTATTCCCATCTCTTTCATAATTTTCCACAGTTTATTGTGATCCACACAGTCAAAGGCTTTGGCATAGTCAATAAAACAAAAAGAGATGTTTTCTGGAACTATTCTTGCTTTTTTGATGATCTAATGGATGTTGGCAATTTGATCACTTACTCCTTGGAAGAAAAGTTACGACCAACCTAGACAGCATATTAAAAAGTAGAGACATTCTTTTGCAAATAAAGGTCCATCTGGTCAAGGCTATGGTTTTTCCAGTGGTCATGTATGGATATGAGAATTGGACTATAAAGAAAACTGAGCACCAAAGAATTGATGCTTTTGAACTGTGGTGTTGGAGAAGACTTTTGAGAGTCCCTTGAACTGCAAGGAGGTCCAACCAGTCCATCCTAAAGGAGATCAGTCCTGAGTGTTCATTGGAAGGACTGATGCTGAAGCTGAAACTCCAATACTTTGAAACTCCAATACTTTGCATCAGCTCTCTGATGCAAAGAGCTGACTCACTGGCAAAGACCCTAATGCTGGGAAAGAGTGAAGGCAGGTGGAGAAGGGAACTAGGGGATGAGATGGTTGAATGGCATCACTGACTCAATGGACATGGACATTAGTTTGAGTAAGCTCCAGGAGTTGGTGATGGATAGGAAGGCCTGGTGTGCTGCAGTCCATGGGGTCATAAACAGTCAGACACGACTGAACTAAACTGAACTGAACTCTAAAACATAGATGCATAAACAGGTAAGGAACAAGCAAGTAAATAAATTAACAAAACTCCAGGGAGTTTCCATATTGTTTAAGCCTTACTCTAGCTTATTTTCGCTAATCTTGCTTTCACCTCAACACCTAGCATCAACAACACCTAACATCTTCCCCAGTCACCAGTCAGGCTGATCTGGGCTTGGAGGCTGGGGAGCATCACCCAGTTGTTGTCCTTCAGCAGGGCGTGGGCAGCATGGGCACAATTAGTCATATCCATTGAAAGAAGGATATTATGGAGAAGGATTTTAGCAAGAGATGATGTAATTCCCAGTACCAAATCAACCAAATCAAAGCAAGCCCATCTTGCTTACAGAAACTCAATTAAGCCAGCCAGACCATGGTGGCAAAGTGCAATTTGACATAGTAAATGCTGTAATTAGTTAGTTCACTGACATTAAATTATATTTGATTTTGTGTTGCAAATTATACTCATTCTTTTGTTTCTTAAATGAATAGAGAAGTATAGTTTATAGTTAGGAACAGCCAAGAAAGAAACATGGTTGATTATCCTCTGTGAGAAACTGTAAGATGCCTCTCTGTTCTTTGATTCTGAAAAATTCTGCATTTAGCCATTTCCCACCACCCCCCCTCGCCCCCAGCAGTTGAACTCTCTAATGGGAACAGGCTTTTGCAATCCCTTGTCAGCATTCAAGCTAAACTAGAGAACAATTTTCTTTCAGGTGTTTAAAATTGGACACAGTAGAGGTCTTTAATTGCCAGGTCCATCATTCACATTTGATTATTACATGTTCCCTATGAGGCTGGATTTAACTCAGTCTTAGTCATTTAACAGGAATGCTAGCATTTTACACATTTGTGGTTTAGATTTCCAATAATTTTACAATATTATGAGTGTGAAAACCTCCAATGACACCTAGTTAGTTTTCAGAAGAATCTTCAGGGCTTGAGGAGTAATATGAAAATCATTACAAAAAATATGAGGGGTGAAATGATTTTTTCTGTTTGATTTCAACACCTTTCATCTGAATCCTGTTGTATTTGAATGTTCTGGGAATTATTTAAATAAAAGAAGAAAGAAAAAGAAGAGAATTTAGCCCAGAAAGTTAACTCTAAGCATATCAAAATTATTGAAGTGAAAAGGAGAAATATAAATATGCTAATATTTGAAGCAGTTGTAATGAAGTAGTTACAAAAATATATATATATATCTCTGCCCAGGTTCAAATCCTTGCTTTGCCGCTTAATAGGTCTACAACCTGAGCCAAAGTACTAAAAACCATACAGATGAATGTATATGAGACCAGGTTTGGGGAGAGAAGTGTACTTCAGCAAGTGTCCATATGATTTCAAGTACTCAGTGCTAACTTGCTTCAGTCGTGTCCGACTCTTGCGACTATAGTCTGACAGGCCCCTGTGTCCATCAGATTCTCCAGGCAAGAATACCGGAGTGGGTTGTCATTTCCTCTTCCAAGGGATGTTCCTGACTCAGGGATCAAACCCGTGTCTCTTGCGTCTCCTGCATTGGCAGGAGGATTCTTTACCACTAATCCACCTGGGAAGCCAGGTGATTGCTAAATATTTACTGTAAATAAGATCCATGTTTTGGATTGTTAGCAATGACTTCAGATTTTGGTTCCCTCTTACTACTTGTTCAGTCTCTAAGTAGTGTCTGACTCTTAGTAATCCCATGAATTGCAGCATACCAGGCTTCCCTGTCCTTCACTATCACCCAGAGCGTGCTCAAACCCATGTCCATTGAGTCGGTGATGCCATCCAACCTTGTCATCCTCTGTCGTCCCTTTCCCCTCCCACCCTCAATCTTTCCCAGCATCAGGGTCTTTTTCAATGAATCAGCTCCTTGCATCAGGTGGCCAAGGTATTGGAGCTTCAGCTCCAGCGTCAGTCCTTCCAGGGAATATTCAGGACTGATTTCCTTTAGGATGGACTGGTTGGATCTCCTTGCAGTCCAAGGGACTCTCAAGAGTCTTCTCCAACACCACAGTTCAAAAGCATCAATTCTTCAGTGCTCAGACTTCCTTATGGTCCATCTCTCACATCCGTACATGACCACTGGCCTTGACTAGATGGACCTTTGTCAGCAAAGTGATGTCTCTACTTGAGTGATTGTCTTAGTCATCTTGGGTGGCCATAACAAGGCACCATATTTTGAGGTGGCTTAAAATACATAAATTTTTTTTCTCACGGTTCTGGAGGCTGGAAGTCCCAGGTCCAGTGTCGATAGAGTTGTTTTCTCTGAAGGCCTCTCACTGGCTTGCAGATAGCTGCTTTCCTGACTGTGTCCTCAGATGGCCTTTTCTCTGAGCATATCTGTCCCTGGGTTTCTCTTTCTGTCTCCTCTTTCTTGAAAGGACACCAGTGATATAAGGTTAGGCCCCATTCTTGTGATCAATTTCAGCTGTAATTATCAACATAAAGGCCCTCGCTCTAAATACAGTGATAGGAGGAACTACAAATCTGACATATAGATTGAGTGTGTATCACGGTGGGTGCAGGAGGGGTAGAAGGGAGGTCACAGGCATCATAGTGACCTGGGTCAAGTTTCTTTAAACCACAGATACTTCCTCTTGATGAGGGAAATAAAGCCATTGTGAGGATAAATATAAATAACTGGCCAGTTCCCAGAAAAGCGGCACAGGTGTGGGAACATGACCTACTCACAAACAGCCCTTCAGTCTGGCCAAACTTTGAGTTCAGAAGCCATCGCTAGGCAGATCTGACTAGGAGAAAGTTAAACTCACCTTGAGAACTACCGTTTTCCTTTGGATCAAACAACATAATGAAGATCTCTCAGAGTATAAGAGAGAAAATGGAGTAGAGAAGACTTCTAAAATACTAGCACAGTGACCACAAGAATCCCTGTGTTCACTGATCTTTAGAGTTGCAAATGTGAGAGAAATCATTAATTGGGAATATATGTCAAGTAGCATTTGTGTCTTTTATCATTCAATAAAAACTCAAAATACTCCCATATTCTTCATTTTTTTTTTTAATTTTTACTTTATTTTACTTTACAATACTGTATTGGTTTTGCCATACATTGACATGAATCCACCATGGGTGTATATGAAATCCCAATCCTGAATCCCCCTCCCACATCCCACCCCATAAAGCATACTATGAGCACTTGTAAAAGAGAAAATGTCAGCTTTAAGATACATTGCAACTATTTCAATACGGAAAGTACATTGGATTAAATGTGCATGTTGAAAACATTAATTGTTACTCTTGCTTAGTCTCTAAGTAGTGTCCTATTATTTTGCAATCCCATGGATAATAGCCCTTCAGCCTCCTCTGTCCATGGGGTTTCCCAGGTAAGACACACTCGAGTGGGTGCCATTTCCTTCTCCAAGGGAACTTCCTGATCCAGGGATTGAACCTACGTCTGTTGCATTGAATTCAGATTCTTTACCACTTGTTGCAAAGAATTCACTGATTCTTTACCTCTGAGCCTGCAGGGAAGCCTGAAAATGTTAATAGACATACAGAACGTTTTGTGTAAAGAAATAAATCAGTAAGATTTCCAATAGAGAGACTGTGACTATGAAGGATCTATTTTATGCTATCCATTAACTACTACCATTATTATTTGTCCATGCTAGTATATAACCAGATGGAGGAAAACTATATCAATTATATTTTTATTGAAGTAAAATTGCTGAAGCTGAAGGTCCAGTAATTTGGCTACCTGATGAGAAGAGATGATTCATTGGAAGAAACCCTGATGCTGGGAAAGATTGAGGGCAAGAGAAAAAGGGGACGGCAGAGGATGAGATGGTTGGATGGCATCACCAACTCAATGGACATGAGTTTGAGCAAACTCCAGGATAAAGTGAAGGACAAGGAAGCCTGGTGTGCTGCCATTCATGGGGCTGCAAAGAGTAGGAGATGACTTAGAGGCTGAACAGCAATGAAATTGCTCTACAATGTTGTGCTAGTTTCTGCTGTACAGTGAATTGAGTCAACTATATACATGCATATATCCCTCTCCCCCCCATCTAGGTCATCACCGAGCTGTGCTACATCATCTCTCTGTGCTACACAGCAGCTTCCCACTAGGTATCTATCTTACACAGAGTCGTGTATATGTCAATCCTAATCTCCTAATTCATCCCATCTCCCCCTTTCCCTTAATTCCATGTTTGTTCTCTATGTCTGTGTCTCCCTTCCTGTCCTGTAAATAGTTTAATTTATACCATTTTTCTAGATTTCACATATATGCATCAATATACAATATTTACTTCTCTTTCTTACTTCATTCTGTATAACATACTCTAGGTCCATCTACAACTTTACAAATGACCCAAATGAAATTGGGTCATTTTTTATGACTGAGTAATATTCCATTGTATATATGTACCACATATTCTTTATTTGTTCATCTGTTGCCTAACATTTAGGTTGCTTACACGCCTCGGCTATTGTAACTAGTGCTGCAGTAGAACATTGGGGTATATGTGTCTTGCTGAATTACGGTTTTCTCAGGGTATATTCACAGTAGTGGGTTTGCTGGGTCATACGGCAGTTCTATTTTTATGTTTTTAAGGAAATTCCACACTGTTCTTCATGGCGACCGTACCAGTTTACATTCCCAGCAATAGTGCAAAACGGTTCCGTTTATAGCACACCCTCTTCAGCATTTATTGTTTATACCTTTTTTGGATGATGGCCATTCTGAGCAGTGTGAGGTGATACCACAAATGAAATAAAAACTTTATCTTTACTCTTAACCAACTAGTTAGTCTCATTTCAATCCTCCTTTGAACTCCAATTTTATTCAAAACATAGTAACAATGTTTCAAAATGCAGCTGTTTCATGCTTTGATTATCAATAATATGTTCAGGACCTTGTTGTTTTCCAGTATCTGAGGAGTAAGCAGCAGTCCCAGATGATTCAGTCCTTTGGCTCATGCAAATTTCAAGTCTCTTAGCAACACTGGTTTTTGCCTAATAATGGTAGAATTCAGGCTTTTTGTGTTTTTCAAGTGTCCCCTACATAGCTTTTAGAAGCTGTATACATCCTAAAACATTTTAAACATCTAAAAACTTGCATTCTTAGCTTAAAAAGTTGCAAAAAAGTTACATTTTATTGTATTGTGCAAATATTTTAACCTCAGATTGTTGTGTTAATCTTTTAAATGTACTAAATGACTGTAGATATCATTTTAGTTAGATATCTATCACTAAAATTATATATACATATAGGTTCTTCAAGTATTGCACATTTTTAGATCTCTTTTTTGCTCTCTCTGAGTTTTTTCCATTCTACAACCAACTCATAATTTTTTCTAACCTAACTTTACATTTAAAAGTCTTTTATTGATCACAATATTATATTCTTTTCTCCATAATTACATATATAGCATTTACATGTATATGAAATAGNCTGTCTGTGTCTCCCTTCCTGTCCTGTAAATAGTTTAATTTATACCATTTTTCTAGATTTCACATATATGCATCAATATACAATATTTACTTCTCTTTCTTACTTCATTCTGTATAACATACTCTAGGTCCATCTACAACTTTACAAATGACCCAAATGAAATTGGGTCATTTTTTATGACTGAGTAATATTCCATTGTATATATGTACCACATATTCTTTATTTGTTCATCTGTTGACTAACATTTAGGTTGCTTACACGCCTCGGCTATTGTAACTAGTGCTGCAGTAGAACATTGGGGTATATGTGTCTTGCTGAATTACGGTTTTCTCAGGGTATATTCACAGTAGTGGGTTTGCTGGGTCATACGGCAGTTCTATTTTTATGTTTTTAAGGAAATTCCACACTGTTCTTCATGGCGACCGTACCAGTTTACATTCCCAGCAATAGTGCAAAACGGTTCCGTTTATAGCACACCCTCTTCAGCATTTATTGTTTATACCTTTTTTGGATGATGGCCATTCTGAGCAGTGTGAGGTGATACCACAAATGAAATAAAAACTTTATCTTTACTCTTAACCAACTAGTTAGTCTCATTTCAATCCTCCTTTGAACTCCAATTTTATTCAAAACATAGTAACAATGTTTCAAAATGCAGCTGTTTCATGCTTTGATTATCAATAATATGTTCAGGACCTTGTTGTTTTCCAGTATCTGAGGAGTAAGCAGCAGTCCCAGATGATTCAGTCCTTTGGCTCATGCAAATTTCAAGTCTCTTAGCAACACTGGTTTTTGCCTAATAATGGTAGAATTCAGGCTTTTTGTGTTTTTCAAGTGTCCCCTACATAGCTTTTAGAAGCTGTATACATCCTAAAACATTTTAAACATCTAAAAACTTGCATTCTTAGCTTAAAAAGTTGCAAAAAAGTTACATTTTATTGTATTGTGCAAATATTTTAACCTCAGATTGTTGTGTTAATCTTTTAAATGTACTAAATGACTGTAGATATCATTTTAGTTAGATATCTATCACTAAAATTATATATACATATAGGTTCTTCAAGTATTGCACATTTTTAGATCTCTTTTTTGCTCTCTCTGAGTTTTTTCCATTCTACAACCAACTCATAATTTTTTCTAACCTAACTTTACATTTAAAAGTCTTTTATTGATCACAATATTATATTCTTTTCTCCATAATTACATATATAGCATTTACATGTATATGAAATAGCTATATACAATTCACCTTTTAACAACACAAGAGTTCCAGATGCTGACCCTCTCCTGTCAAAACTATAATTAATATTTAGCTTTTCATATCCAAAGCCTTTCAGTTCAGTTCAGTCACTGTCTGACTCTTTGTGACCCCATGGACTGCAGCACGCCAGGCCTCCCTGTCCATCACAAACTCCTGGAGTCTACTAAAACTCATGTCCATTGAGTCAGTGATGCCATCCAACCATCCCATCCTCTGTTGTCCCCTTCTCCTCCCACCTTCAATCTTTCCTAGCATCAGGGACTTTTCAAATGAGTCAGTTCTTCACATCAGGTGGCCAAAGTATTGGGGTTTCAGCTTCAGCATCAGTCCTTCCAATGAACACTCAGGACTGATCTCCTTTAGGATAGACTGGTTGGATCTCCTTACAGTCCAAGGGATTCTCAAGAGTCTTCTCCAACACCACAGTTAAAAGCATCAGTTCTTCAGTGCTCAGCTTTCTTTATAACCCAACTCTCACATCCATACATGACTACTGGAAAAAAAAAATAACCTTGGCTAGACAGACCTTTATTGGTAAAGTAATGTCTCTGCTTTTTAATATGCTGTCTAGGTTGGCCATAACTTTCCTTCCAAGGAGTAAGCATCTTTTAATTTCATGGCTGCAGTCACCAGCTGATGTGATTTTGGAGCCCCCAGAAATAAAGTCTGACACTGTTTTCACTGTTTCCCCATCTATTTGCCATAAAGTTATGGGACCAGATGCCATGGCAGTTTTTTGAATGTTGAGTTTCAAGCCAAATTTTCCACTCTCCTCTTTCACTTTCATCAAGAGGCTCTTTAGTTCTCTTTTGCTTTCTGCCATAAGTGTGGTGTCATCTGCATATCTGACATTATTGATATTTCTCCCTGCAATCTTAATTACAGCTTGTGCTTCATCCAGTCCAGCATTTCTCATGATGCACTCTGCATATAAGTTAAATAAGCAGGGTGACAATATACAGTCTTGATGTACTCCTTTCCCTATTTGGAACCAGTCTGTTGTTCCATGTCCAGTTCTAACTGTTGCTTCCTGACCTGCATATAGGTTTCTCAAGAGGCAGGTCAGGTGGTCTGGTATTCCCATCTCTCTCAGAATTTTCCACAGTTTATTGTGATCCACACAGTCAAAGTCTTTGGCATAGTCAATAAAGCAGAAATAGATGTTTTTTCTGAAACTCTCTTGCTTTTTCAATGACCTAGCCTTTCATATTAACCTAAATGTCCATCACAGTTCCTCCATATCTATAGTTCTGCAGCACCGATTCAACCAACCTCAGATGGTGAAGTTCTATCATATTTACTATGGGAAAATGTCCCCCTGTAAATGCACTCATGTAGTTCATGGGTTTGAATGAACCAATGTGTATGTGTATGCCCATATCTGTTGCTTGTGTGCTATATATGGCCTAGTAGTAAAGAATCCGCCTGCCAATGCAGCAGACATAAGAGATGCCAGTTTGATCCACAGCTTGGGAACATCTCCTGGAGGAGGGCATGGCAACCTTGCCCTGGAGAATCCCATGAAGAGAGGAACATGATGGGCTACAGTCCATAGGGTCACAAAGAGTTGGACATGCTAAAGCAACTTAGCAACACACTCACCTGTATGTGTGCATATATATAGATATATATATATATATGTAAAGAGTGAGAGACACAATCTTTAAAATTTCTTGTCACTGCAAGTTCTAAATCTTTTTAAAAGTTTGGATTCCTTTTGCTTTAATTATTTTATCTTTAGGTAAGACTCATTTGTGCCTTATATTAGAAAATACAAATTATTATTTACTTTTTATTTAATCTTTTATAAATGAAAGGAATAAAAGCTTGTTTACCTAAATAGTATGTAACTGAATTCAATAAAATTTATACAGAAGCTATCA
>SJYH01003167.1:622184-639021 GCA_006408735.1 Sylvicapra grimmia | reverse complement strand
TTTTTATTATTATTGTATGACCTTTTGAAATCTTCTAAGAATGTCTGGATTCCCTTAATCAAAGGGCAAAGGATTTGAAAGGGAGGGATTTTATTTTCTGAAAGTGATAGATTAAGTTATACTTGTACTATGTTTACTGCAGTAAATAAATTACATTTTAATAGGTTAACCTCAACTGAGAAAATATGACCTACTTTTTCACAGTGACCATTGTTATGAGACAGTCTTCATCTGTCATGATTATGTCTTTGTTATAACTGAGATCATGTTCTTATTAATGACTAGAAGAGAAATGTCTAAGAGAGATGAGCTATTACCAGCTAGCATTTAAGAAATTGTTATAAAGAGTCAAATCATATTCTCTGCTTGATCTTTCCAGGATAGTCAATTTGCTATCACTGACACAAATTTAAATCCCAACACTGAAAGGTCCTGGAAAGTGCTTGATACAGGATTGCAAAAGAAGCAGCAGGATGGATAGAGAAAATTAGACTGTCAGGATTACAATGCTACCAACACACTTGGCTTTCTAAGAATTGACGCATCCAGAACTTTGCAGATAATATTACCATTGTTGCTGTTAGCTGATATTTACATTTACACAGAGTTGCTATCTTACATATGTATTTATTATTAATAAAATGCATTAAGGTTTATTAACAGTAAGAAAAAATGAGTGCTTTTGACTGAAATAATGGACTATTTGGGGATCATTTCTGTGGTTCACATTTAATGGATAATTCTTTTCTCAGTACTTTTCTCTTTACCGTCATATCCAACATCACCAACATTACTATAATTACCACTGCAGAAGGTGTTGTGTTAAATGCTTTTTATACACTATATTATTGAAAGCATTATTTTAGTGCAGTGAAGTAGATTTTATGTTTAAAGCTTAAAAAATGAAGGCAATAAGATGTCTCTGTGTGACCCCATTGACGGCAGCCCACCTGGCTCCCCCGTCCCTGGGATTCTCCAGGCAAGAACACTGGAGTGGGTTGCCATTTCCTTCTCCAGTGCATGAAAGTGAAAAGTGAAAGGGAAGTTGCTCAGTCCTGTCCGACTCTTAGCGACCCCATGGACTGCAGCCCACCAGGCTCTTCCGTCCATGGGATTTCTCAGGCAAGAGTACTGAAGAGGGGTGCCAGTGCCTTCTCCGATAAGGTGTCATTAGGAGAATGCAAATTAAAACAGTAGTGAGGTGCCACTGCACACGTATTCGAACGTGAGTTCCTAGACTGTAACAAAGTACCACTCTGGTGGGAATGTTGATGGAGACTGTGAAGAATGAGGGTATATGGGGACACTCTGGACTTGCTGATCAATTTGCTGTGAACCTAAAACTGCTCTAAAGATAGAATCAATTAAAAAAAAATGACCAAAATTTGAAACACTGACAGTACTGAGTGCTTGCAAGGAGGTGGAGCAACAGGGACACTCGTTCACGGCTAGTAGTAGTTAACATCGGTGCGCCCGGTGGGAAGGCAGCTTGCAGGTTTCTTCCTTAGTTAAACATACCAATATCATACAATCCACAGTCATGTTCCTTAGAATTTACCAAAGAAGTGGAAAACTGNGCCATTTCCTTCCCCAATGCATGAAAGTGAAAAGTGAAAGGGAAGTTGCTCAGTCGTGTCCGACTCTTAGTGACCCCATGGACTGCAGCCCACCAGGCTCTTCTGTCGATGGGATTTCTCAGGCAAGAGCACTGAAGAGGGGTGCCATTGCCTTCCCCGATAAGGTGTCATTAGGAGAATGCAAATTAAAACAGTAGTGAGGTGCCACTGCACACCTATTTGAATGTGAGTTCCTAGACTGTAACAAAGTACCACTCTGGTGGGAATGTTGATGGAGACTGTGAAGAATGAGGGTATATGGGGACACTCTGTACTTGCTGATCAATTTGCTGTGAACCTAAAACTGCTCTAAAGATAGAATCAATTAAAAAAAAATGACCAAAATTTGAAACACTGACAGCACTGAGTGCTTGCAAGGAGGTGGAGCAACAGGGACACTCGTTCACGGCTAGTAGCAGTGAACATCGGTGCGCCCGGTGGGAAGGCGGCTTGCAGGTTTCTTCCTTAGTTAAACATACCAATATCATACAATCCACAGTCATGTTCCTTAGAATTTACCAAAGAAGTGGAAAACTGATGTCTATGCAAAATCCTACACACAAATGCTTGTATCAACTTTGCTCATAATTGTCAAAGCTTGGAAGCCAAAACCAAGATGTCCTTCAGTAGGCTAATGAACAAATTAACTGTGGTGCATCCAGACAATGGAGTATTATTCAGCCCTAAAAAAAAAAAAAAAAACTGTGCTAGTAAGTCCTGAAAAGATGTGGAGGAAGCTTAAATGCATATTACTAACTGAAAGTAGCCAATCTGAAAAGATGACATACTGTATGATTCCAATTATATGACACTCTGGAAAAGGCAAAACTATGGAGACAGAAAAAAGATCAGTGATGCTAGGGATGAGGGCTGGAGGGATGAACAGGTAGGGCAAGAGGAGTTTTAAGAGCAATGGAAATAAACAGTATTATAACGATACATACATGTCATTATATCTTTGTTCAAACCCAAAATACATGCAATAAGAAGAATGAAACCTAAGTAAACTGTGGACTTTGGGTGATTGTGATGTGTCAGGGTCTGTTCATACTTAGGAACAAATACATCATTCTTGTGACTGATGTTGATAATAGAGGGCGTCATGCATGGGGGGTTGTGGGGGTATTTTAAGAAATATTTTCTATTTTCTTGTAAACCTAAGGCTGCTCTAAAAAATGCAAACTCATAATAAAAAAAAAAAAAAGAAAAACTTGCTGTTGTTCAGTCTCTAAGTTGTGTCCTAAGAAAAGGCAGATGAATTTGTGTAATCTGCTTAAGTGGACAGAATTTATTTTGGGGGGGCTACAAAATCACTGCAGATGGTGACTGCAACCATGAAATTAAAAGCCGCTTACTCTTTGGAAAAAAAGTTATGACCAACCACCCTGCATACTAAAAAGCAGAGACATTACTTTGCCGAAAAAGGTCTGTCTAGTCAAGGCTATGGTTTTTCCAGTGGTCATATATGGATGTGAGAGTTGGATCATAAAGAAAGCTGAGCGCCGAAGAATTGATGCTTTTTAACTGTGGTGTTGGAGAAGACTTGCGAGTCCCTTGGACTACAAGGAGATCCAACCAGTCCATCCTAAAGGAAATCATTCCTGAATATTCATTGGAACGACTCATGTTGAATCTGAAACTCCAATACTTTGGCCACCTGATATGAAAAACCAACTCATTGGAAAAGATCCTGATGCTGGGAAGGATTGAAGGTGGGAGGAGAAGGGGAAAACAGAGGATGAGATGGTTTGATGGCATCACCGACTCGATGAACATGAGTTTGAGTAAGCTCTGGGAGTTGGAGATGGACATGGGGGCCTGGTGTGCTGCAGTCCATGTGGTGGCAAAGAGTCAGACACAACTGTCCGAACTGAACTGAATCTGCTTAAAGTAGCAGAGATACTAAGTGAAAGGCAAATTAATGACTGGCTTCAACAATGACACTCATACCCAAAGCTGCACTGACTGGCTCTCTTGTAACTCTTAACATGGAAGACAAAAACAGGAAATACAGGAAGTTTTCTGTGAGAAACAAAAGTTCTCAATAAACTCTTGCATCTTTCTTTTTAATATCACCTACTTATGACATTTACTATACTCTAATTCTTTATATGCTTCCCACTTTGAAAGTTTCTCCAAGGCTCTCAGCCTCTGTGTGACTCTTCCACTTTACAGATCTTAATAATAACTAACATAGACATTTTATTTTTTTTTTTTTTTAAGTCAATACCCACAGGATTTTATTGTCTTCAACCTTAATGGCTACTTAACAAAATATGTTTAACAAAATGTTTGTCTGAAATTGTGANAAGCAGGTTTTGGATTTTCTTTCAGATGCCCCGGCTTCCTCGGCTCCCTCCCCACGTCTCGCGGGGCTGCGACTCTCCGGAGTATCAGGGGGGCAGGAACTGGGGAGAGGTGGGCTTCGACTAGGTCAGCGCCAGGGACACTGCCTGCCCTGAGCTTCTGAGCCTCTGAGCCTTTGACTGATCAACGCCTCAGTTCCTCAAGAGCACAGTTAGGTTTTCCAAATAAAAAGAGAGAGAAAAAACGAGGTCTTGAGGGCTTAAGAAATAATCTCTGTAAGAATTTAATTTTTCATATAATTATTGTGAAATCACATACATTTTATGAAAGATATGTCAGTTACCATGCTTTAATCTCTTAATTCTCCCCCTCCCAATATTGGGTAAAATAGGGGAGTTATTTAATTCAAAGAATACTTTTACATAAAAGTAGATGTCAAGCTTGGTTACATAATGCAAAATGAAGCTTGGTCACAAAATGAATGGGCCTTTAGTATCTATATTGAAAAGTGTTGTGTGATAACCAAAGAGAAAATTTAGCCATCAGATATAGCTTCTAGTAAATCCTACTTGTAATAATGTATATTAGCAAACACTATTTCTTGAGGCAGGGTATTAACAGGCCTAAAAACACAAGTTCTACAGTCTGAATATTTGTATTTAAACAGGGTTTTAATCACTCATAATCTTCTTGAACTTGCAAAGTGCAAATTTTTGGAAACTCAGAGTTTAGTAGTTAAAAAAAAAGTTCAAATTCATACAGATTTATTATTCTGGTTCTGACTGCTATTTGTTAACTGTGTATATCTGGGCAAGTTATATTCCTTTTCTGTACCCTAATTTTTTCAAGGANCTATTTCTTGAGGCAGGGTATTAACAGGCCTAAAAACACAAGTTCTACAGTCTGAATATTTGTATTTAAACAGGGTTTTAATCACTCATAATCTTCTTGAACTTGCAAAGTGCAAATTTTTGGAAACTCAGAGTTTAGTAGTTAAAAAAAAAAGTTCAAATTCATACAAATTTATTATTCTGGTTCTGACTGCTATTTGATAACTGTGTATATCTGGGCAAGTTATATTCCTTTTCTGTACCCTAATTTTTTCAAGGATACTTAAGAGTACCTATTGCATAGTTTGTTGAATGAAACACATGTTAAATACTATGAATATTTTGAGGCACATAATCACCATTAAATAAATCTCTGCTAGGAGAATATATATAAAGCTTCCCCACTGGCTCAATGGTAAAGAATATGCCTGCAATGGAGGAGAATTACAAGAGATCCCTGGGTCAGGAAGATTCCCTGGAAGAGGAAATGGCCTCCCACTCCAGTATTCNTCAAGGATACTTAAGAGTACCTATTGCATAGTTTGTTGAATGAAACACATGTTAAATACTATGAATATTTTGAGGCACATAATCACCATTAAATAAATCTCTGCTAGGAGAATATATATAAAGCTTCCCCACTGGCTCAATGGTAAAGAATATGCCTGCAATGGAGGAGAATTACAAGAGATCCCTGGGTCAGGAAGATTCCCTGGAAGAGGAAATGGCCTCCCACTCCAGTATTCTTGTCTGGGAAATTCTATGGACAGAGGAGCCGGGCAGGCTACATTCCATGGAGTTGCAAAAGAGTTAGACACAGCTGAGCAGCTAAACAAAAGCAAAAGGACCATATATAGACACATCTCTCTCTCTCTCTTTTTTTTTTAATAAGTGAGCTTAAAAAAAAAAAGAAACTTCTGTGTCAATGAGGAGGAAAAGTAACTTGGGGAAACACAAATCCAAATCTTATCCTTTAAACAGAAAACACAACCTATTATTAGAATTATACCTAAACTCACATTAAATTCATATTTCAAATGTTTTCAGAAAGAGAAGGAAAAGAAGCAAAAAAAAAAAAAAAAAAAAAAGGAGGTANGGAAAAGTAACTTGGGGAAACACAAATCCAAATCTTATCCTTTAAACAGAAAACACAACCTATTATTAGAATTATACCTAAACTCACATTAAATTCATATTTCAAATGTTTTCAGAAAGAGAAGGAAAAGAAGCAAAAAAAAAAAAAAAAAAGAATGGAGGTAGGCAGGCAGATGAGAAGGGAAGAGAGAGAGGGAAAGGGAGGGAGGAAGTAAGGAAAGAAGGGAGAAAACTGAAGAACAGGAACTGGTCAGAAACGTTCTTACCACTGTAACAGGTCTGAGCATATCATTCCAGATGTTTGATTATAAAAAAAAAATCTACTTTAAAATATTAACTTATAACTTCCCCATATGCATTCGGTATGGTGCACTTAAGACATAAACACATTCAAGACCAGGGATAATGTGAGAATACTGAGAAAAACAGTAGCTTTCTCATAAAATTTCACTCCCTTAAAATTTCATGATTCTTTCCATTTGTGGATGTTGCTGTTTCCAACAAACTATTTCTGATAGTTCTATTGCTCAAATGGGCGATCAATCATATGTAACCTAACAAGTACTGCAGTACTGGACAAGCCAAAGTCGAATTAATTTTCTTTCCCACTGTTAATTCCCACTTAAATGAGCTAAGTCTCGGCTAATGCCAGAAGGTATATGTCTAATTATATCACTTATATTGACTGGCCATATTTAATTTTAATAAATATGTTTGTCTAATCATAAATGTTGAAAGACAATAATTGTGAAATTGCTAAGTGGTTACAAAATTTGACTGAAGAGATCAGTCTAATGTTGACAGCTATGTAATGTAGAAATGCCAGACAAGTTTACGAAAACAAAGCTGTTCTTAGAAAAACATTAACTAGATGCCGAGAATCCACCTTGGATCTTATTAGAAATTTGTCCACAATCTCAGGAAGGAAATGAGCAAACATATTGAGTAAATGTTGTATGCTGAGCTTGTAAACATGTTGTGGAGAGAGAGAAGCAATCATTCCCTTGAGGTTAAGAAACCAATGTCACTTGATGTCAGAGGCAAGAGAAGTTGACATTGTCTTAGAAAGATTTCTCTTTTTTTATGAGCTACTAGTGTCATGGTTCTCACCACACTCATTTGAAAACAAGCTGCTTATACACACAAAAAATAAATACGAGACTGAACGTATTTAGCAAATTAGACACAGATATTCAGGATCAGGGGCTGTATGGCGCTGATATTTGTATCAGCTTTTCAGCACTTGCTTTCTGCCCAAGACAGGAGTCAGAGTATAACACTGTGATCAGATATCAGTGTGTGCGTGTGAAGTCGCTTCAGTTGTGTCCAAATCTTTGTGACCCCATGGACTGTAGCCCCCTAGGGTTCTCTGTCCTTGGGAATCTCCAGGCAAGAACACTGGCATGGGTTGCCATGCCCTCCTCCAGGGCGTCTTCCCAACCCAGGGATTGAACTCGCGTCTATTACGTCTCCTACACTGGCAGGTGGGTTGTTCACCACTAGTGCCACTATAGAAACCCAAGATACTGACGTAAAAATATACAAATGTGATTTCCACATAGTGAGTAGTGGAAGAATTTGTAGAAGTCATGGTTAGAGCAGCCATTAACATTAGGAAGGACAGGATTCCCAGGTGGCATTAGTGGATGGTGCAGGGAGGGAGGTGGGAGGGGGTTCAGGATGAGGAACACGTGTACACCGTGGCGGATTCATGTTGATGTATGGCAAAAACAATACAATATTGTAAAGTAATTAGCCTCCAATTAAAATAAATAAATTTAAATTTAAAATAAATAAATAAATAAAACTAAAAAAAAGAAAAAAAGAACCCTCCTGCCAGTACAGAAGACTTAAGAGATGTGGGTTGGATCCCTGGATGGGAACGATCCCCTGGAGGAGGAGATGGCAGCCCACTCCAGTATTCTCGCCTGGAGAATCCCCAGGGACAGACAAGCCTGACAGGCTACAGTCCATGGGGTCGCAAAGAATCAGCCACGACCGAGGTGACTGAGCACAAAGGCATGGATCAGGATAGGCTGAGGTGTATTTTTGGAGTGCAAAACTAAACGCGCGGGTGAGTGTTTGGCATAGAGAGAGTGAGAAGGCTGAAATGCTGGCCTGTGAAATGGGGCCATGGCCTGTGGCACAAGGTGGAGAGAGACAGCATGTGGAACAACTTGCCTCCTAGTGTTCAGAGCGGAATTCCTGTCGGTCAGCGGATTATATGGCTATTTAATCCTGAGCAGTGTAGACAAGTGAGTTGATATTCCTGTCAGCATATTCCTCTGTGCAAAAGCTGCTACCTTCCTCGGCTATACTGAAGGTCTAATTAATTAAAATTCCCCCCAAAATCTGAACACATGCTCAGCCTGTAGACTCGGGCACATGTTTTCCCTCTCAATCCCTCCCCCACTTTTCTCTTTTAAAAAAAAAAAAGGAAATTAGAGCACTCAGATGATTATTTTTAATCTTAAACAGTAGCAAGACAAAATCTTTTCTTAGGTGGAGGAAGTCTAGGTTTTCTCCCTTGTCTTATAGTGTGTTCCCAACTATTTGGAAGAGCTATCATCGCAAAGGGACTCCTATCAACCATTAAGGCGCAGGAAAGTAGAGGAGGCAGGAGTTGGGGAACCAGTAGCCACGGGGTGGGAGTGAATGGTAAGCCTTTCCTATTCTAAATGTAAATATGGCAGCAAGGTCAGGCTGAAGAGCTCAACAGGAACCTGTATTTCTCTACAAAGGATGGGATTTTCACGATGCATGCACAATTCTACTAAAGCCCTGCACTGATACAATTGTATATTTTACTTTTCTCAGCTTCAGCCTAGACAAAAAGAAGATTCTCCCCAGCAGGCAAGAGAAGTGTTTAAGCAGTGAGGAACCAGTTCCTGCAACAAATCCTCTCATTCTTGCTCCCTCACTTTCTCCCACTCTTAATAAAGATTTTTTTTTCCCTAAGTTTGGATTGGAAAGTGAGATGCAGCTAACTTGTAAATACTTTCTAAATTGTCTGTATGCTCTTTTTTTTTTTTTCTTGTAATGCTTCTTAGCCCAGGATGCCTTCAGTCCCCAGGACATAATTGGCAGGGCGTGCAGACAGTTTGATCATTGAAACTGGGGAATTGATAGTGGGGTCTAGTGGGTAGAGGACTGGGATGCTTCAAGATCCCCTACCATCACAAGACAACCCAGGGAAGGAGAACTTATCTAACACTAACTGTCAGTGGCATTGAGGTCGAAAAAACTGAGTTAGAGTGAACAAACTCTCTAACAATCAAGACATTCAGAACCAGTGGAAGCACTAGAAAGCACCCTGTCTGCCTCACATTCTTGGCTGGATGATCCAGTTTCCTCATTTTAAAGGCTTTTCAAAAAAACTATGTTGCAAGTGCTCACTGAGCAAATTGACGTGTAAGGCAGTTCCACGAGCTAGGAGCTGACTTTGGCATACTTCACAGGGCCGGGACTGAGTTTGTCTGTCACATTATCATTAGATTTGAAAGTCTAATGCGGCATTTGCATTCGGATGCTGTGTCAGCTGCAGAAATGGTGTCTACATTTCAGCGACTCACAGTCCAAAGGCCACCGGGATGTCCCTCCTAGACACGGCAGTCCATTCGTAATAAACTGTGGGATTGAAGAGGTCCAACAGAAACTAAAGATCTTACCTTGGCAGAATTGCTTCATGTGAGAGTCGTGCACTGCTGTTCAAACTGAAAATTGCCGGAGCAGCTTCTTCCTTTCTTTAAAAAGTGTGACAGGCTTCCTCCCCACTCCATGCCATATTTTGATTTTTTGTCTGATGTGGTTCACCATTATTCCCCTGCATGCATTTACTTCATAATGAGACTCTGCCACATCATAATATAAAACCCGTGTAAACGATTCACAGTAAATAAAACACTTTACATAATAACAATAGAAAAGTGTCTTCCCCCATGGAGTGAGGAGAGGTTGGCTGATTGAGATGCTCCAGGATAAATTGCTACAAAGACATTCAAGCACACTGGCATAGGGGTTAGTGGAAGAAAATGATCTATTACCACTGTACATGCCTTGCTGAAAGCAGATTCCCTAAAACAATGAGGAAGTGACAAGAAGTGGGGAAGCCAAGTCCTTGATTTATTAAAAACATCTGTCTCCCAAAGACACAAATAGGGATATTTCAGTTCATTATGACTGTATAAAAGTGGCTTTAGGTAGGCTGGTAATGAATTTTGATATGTTAAAAAGTAGAATTTTATATACTTGCATGCATGGGAAGTTGCTTCAGATATGTCTGACTGTTTGCCGCCCAGTGGACTGTAGCCCACCAGCNGTTCATTATGACTGTATAAAAGTGGCTTTAGGTAGGCTGGTAATGAATTTTGATATGTTAAAAAGTAGAATTTTATATACTTGCATGCATGGGAAGTTGCTTCAGATATGTCTGACTGTTTGCCGCCCAGTGGACTGTAGCCCACCAGCGGTTTCTCCGGTTTCTCCAGGCAAGAATACCGGAGCGGGTTGCCATGCCCTCCTCCAGGGGATCTTCCTGACCCAGGGCTTGAACCCACATCTCTCATGTCTCCTGCATTGGCAGGCAGGTTCTTTACCAATAGTGCCACCTGGGANTCTCCAGGCAAGAATACCGGAGCGGGTTGCCATGCCCTCCTCCAGGGGATCTTCCTGACCCAGGGCTTGAACCCACATCTCTCATGTCTCCTGCATTGGCAGGCAGGTTCTTTACCAATAGTGCCACCTGGGAGGCCCATATATATATGTCAGCCTTGCTTCTGTCTGATGTGCCTCATGCAGTTTCATAGCAGAGGTAGGACAGTGACGGTCGCTCAGGGTTCTTTTCTGCTCCTTGCTCTTCATAAGAAAACACGCTCTTCTTAATGTTAAGATCTGAAAATGTGTCAAAGTAGAATCAAGTATCCGTTTTGGCCATGGTGAATTGAAAAGAAAGACCCAGGTTTTCCTGGGGGGGGGGGGGTGCAGGTGGCAGGAAGCATGGAGGCAGCCAGACTGAGGCAATGTTCTTTTCATTAACTGGGAGGCAAATAGAAGTTGTTCTTGAGAACTATGACATCCCTTTTGACATGGTATTTTCATGTTTTACCCCCTCACAAGGGCTTCCCTTGTGGCTCAGCTGGTAAAGAATCTGCTTGCAATGCGGGAGACCTGGGTTCCATCCCTGGGTTGGGAAGATCCCCTGGAGAAGGGAAAGGCTACCCACTGCAGTATTCTGGCCTGGAAAATTCCATGGACTGTATAGTCCTTGGGGTCGCAAAGAGTCGGATACAACTGAGCGACTCACTTCACCCCCTCATTGTAACATTGAAAAGGACCCAGTGTGCTGGTGAACAAGCCTTCCTGTTCCATGGGTCCCACCCTGTCTTTGGGAACTGTTTAGCCATAGGCATGAAAAGCTGGTGATACAGAGAATCAGCCTCTAATCCATATTGTGTATTTTTGTTAATTTTAACAGATCCAGTGTGTGCCAAAACAAAAAAAAAATTAGAGGGTAAATTCTGGACCCTTTTACAACAAGAACTTTTAAATTAAAAAAAATAATAATATGTTTAGCAACAAATATATGTCTAGTTTTGTACTAAGTGGTATAGATTAGACCAGAATTTCTCAAGTTCAGTAGTTGACTGCTTCTTTGTTGAGGAGAGAGGGTGCTCTGCTATAGGGTGTCTTGTTGCAGGTCTTCAGAAGCAGCACTGGTTTCCACCCACCAGATGCCAGTAGCTTCCCTTCCCATAATGCCAATCCAAAATTCCCAGTTACCCCGGTGAAACTGGTGATGCTCATCTAGGACATGTTTTGAAAATGTGCTGTATTAAAGGTTAAGGTTTTGTGTGTGTGTGTGTGTGTGTGTGTGTGTGTATTACTCGCTCAGTTGTGTCCAAATCTTTGCAACCCTGTGGACTGTAGCTAGCTAGGCTCCTCTGTCCACAGAATTCTCCAGGCAAGAATACTGGAATGGGTTGCCATTTCTCCTTCTCCAGGGGATTTTCCCAACCCAAGGATTGAACTCAGGTTTCCACCATTGTAAGCAGATTCTTTGCCATCTGAGCCACCAGGGAAGCTCATATTAAATGCTATTAAGATTAAAAGAATCAGTTGAATAGAAAAAAAATGCTTTCATACCTATGTAGTGTCAGATCTGAGATGAAACAGATGGGAGGATATGCATTAAATTTTATACAAATATATCAATGTTTACATGGAATGCTCCTGGTATATAACATAGGAGCTTATTGCTGAAAAAGTTATACACATGAATATTGTGGGCAGATCACATTCAATTTAGGTTCTAGGAAAACTATCAAGAATTCAGAACTTTATTGGNGAAGAATTGATGCTTTTGAACTGTGGTGTTGGAGAAGACTCTTGAGAGTCCCTTGGACCGCAAGGAGATCCAACCAGTCCATTCTGAAGGAGATCAACCCTGGGATTTCTTTGGAAGGAATGATGCTGAAGCTGAAACTCCAGTACTTTGGCCACCTCATGCGAAGTGTTGACTCACTGGAAAAGACTGTGATGCTGGGAGGGATTGGGGACAGGAGGAAAAGGGAACGACCGAGGATGAGACGGCTGGATGGCATCACTGACTCGATGGACGTGAGTCTGGGTGAACTCCGAGAGATGGTAATGAACAGGTAGGCCTGGCGTGCTGCAATTCATGGGGTCTCAAAGAGTCAGACACGACTGAGCGACTGAACTGAACTGAACTGATGCTGGTCAATGCTGAAGAATTGAATAAATGACCAAATTTCCTTGATATGAAATATTGAAAAAAGATATCTCCTTTGTAGAGGATTCTATTGTTGTTTGGTCTTTAAGCCATGTCCCACTCTTTTGAAACCCCATCAGTTATACCCTGCCAGGCTCCTCTGTCCATGGGATTTCCCAGCCAAAAATACTAAAATGGGTTCCCATTTCCTTCTCCAGGGGATCTTTCTAACCCAAAGATCGAACCTGCATCTCTTGCACTGACAGGCACATTCTTTACCACTGAGCCACAGTGCAGCCTTTTTAGAGAACATGTCCAACTTAAGACTGTCAGCAGTGACTTCAACAACCCTCTTCTCTCTACATTTCCTTTCAGTTTATTAATACATCTTTCTACCCAGTCATCAAATGACCTCACCCCCAGTTTATGGGATTACATTCTTATTTCTTTGTTATTTATTTACTTATTTTATTTGGCTGTGCCAAAGCTTAGTTGCCTCATGTGGGATCTAGATACGTGACCAGAGATTGAACCTGGGCATCCTGCATTGGCAGATCAGAGTGTTAGCAACTGGACCCCCAGGGAAGTCTTAGCCTTAGTATTTCTTAAAGCTTCTGTCCCAACCATTGCCTGTGAAATTACTCATGGATCTTCTCACTGATTGCAACCCAAAATGCAGTTGTAATAAAGCTAAACAAGTCTAACCTCTTATATTTATCAAATTTAACCATTTCTAACCCAACGCACTCCAGTGTTCTTTCCTAGAGAATCCCAGGGATGGGGGAGCCTGATGGGCTGTCATCTATGGGGTTGCACAGAATCGGACAAGACTGAAGCAGCTTAGCAGCAGCAGCAGCAGCAACAAGGCATTTCCCTGGGATTTTCCTTTACAAATATAGTGACTGTGTATTTTTCTGGTCTCTTTTGGTTTTCTCAGTTCTTTTGTCCTCATGGATACCTTTAAACCAGCCATATTCTATTTATTAAACTTTCTTTCCTGGAAAGGGGTTCTATAAGATTATTTTTTAAAGAATAACTCATCACAATAGCAATGTCCTGTTCATTTATATAGCATTCAGTTTTAAGCCTTGGTCATACTCTGTTTTATCGTGTGATTTACTGTTTTGGGTGTGTCTTTTCTTTTCAGAAAGATTGAACTGGTCTTGATCGAGGGCTGTATCTTACACGTCTCCTTCATGGTGTCCTACACTCTGAATAGTTGTGTTTAGTGAATATTTCTAGTAAATTCAGTAAACACAATGCCCAACTAGTTTACATAAAACCTGTTCTTTAAGTGGGCCAGGTGCCAATAGTCACCAAATAAAGGAAGATTTTTCTTATCAGAAATTTCTCCTGAATAATGTGAAATCACAACATTGAATCTATTTGTATAAGAATAATGTGAAATCACAGAATTGAGTATATTTGTAAAAGATCCTGGGCTTCCCTAATGGCTCAGTCAGTAAAGAGTCTGCCTGCAATGTGGGAGACCTGGGTTTGATCTCTTGGTTGGGAATATCCCCTGGAGAAGGAAATGTCAGCCCACTCCAGTATTCTTGCCTGGAGAATTACATGGATGGAGGAGCCTGGCAGGCTACAATCCATGGAGTCACAAAGAGTTGGACACAACTGAGCAGTTAACACTGTATAAGACCCTGGATGCTTATAAATTATTTTGATCTTCTATGGCATTAATGCTTTGCATTTCATATAGGATAGAGCTTCCCATCATCTTTAATTTCTTAGCAGTTAACTTTGTGGTCTGGCTTGAGTCTCTCCTTACTTTTCACTCAGTTATTTGTGTGCATTCATATGTGTTTGTGCAGATGAGAAAGAGATAAAAGCAGAGGATAATTCAACATCCAGGGGAGATTCCAGAAATATCTGGATTATAAAGAAGAGCCTGCAAAAATTTGTCTCATGCAGATCAGGTTCAGAATTAATGAGAAGATTTTCCATCTAGGATTTACTGGCTTTCAGAATCATGGGGGACTTTATTTTTCAGGCAATGAGTTATCAGACCAAGAATGATTATCAGATTTATTACAAATATTATTCTACACAAAAGTTAGGAATTGGAGTGGAACGTCATCCAGGGCTGGCTTTCTGCTGACTGAAATGAGAGTGATAATGAAGAGCATGTTTAGCATTTACTGCAGTTTGCTTATCTTCAATGCTTACTGAGCAGAGAGTAATAGGAGATTCTATCTCAGAGCTTCTCCGGTAAATGACTGCTCTGGAGTATTAGTTTGGATCCTCAACATCTATTGGTGGCAACTTTCTCAAAAGGGAATATCAATTTAAGAAGCAGTGTGGTGTAGTTTAAAGACCCCTGGAGTAAGAGTATTTCTTCGGCTCAGTGGTGAGATGCCTCATTGCTCTGGATCCGTCTCTTTTACCTGCATCCTGGGACAGTCCTAATATAGGGCCTGTCAATATCACTCTCTTTCTAGAATAATCGAGGATAAAGTCTCTGGCTGTGCAAGGAAGTTATGCATTTACTGTTAGCATTCATTCATTGACTTTCCCAGTGGCTCAGTGGTAAAAGAATCTGCCTGAAATACAGGAGACCTGGGTTGGATCCCTGGGTTTGGAAGATCCCCTGGAGAAGGGAATGGCAACCCACTCCAGTATTCATGCCTGGAGAATCCCATGGAAAGAGGAACTTGATGGGATACTGTCCACGGGGTTGTACAGAGTCAGACAGGCCTGAGCAACTAACACTTTGACTTTGCATTCATTGACGGCCTTTTTAAAATTAGGAAATAATATCAGCAGGCAAAAGCATTTGTCAACTCTGATTCCTAATGTTTGTGTAGACTCACCTGTAGAAGTCATCTTGGTGAAATAGAAAGTGATTAAGCAAGGAAATCTAAGGATCATGAGCTGGGTACTATATACAGTTCAGCCTCTGGGTCTTCATGAATAGAATCTTCTCCCAAGCACAGACTGCCAGCCAGAAGCTCTTCTGACACAATTCTGTTTGGATTTGACAGCCAGTTTGAAAGTGACTATCTGACAGTCCCTACCCGAAATGTGATTACCACCGCATCTGTTGTGAGGCAGTTTGTGATGAACAAGCTGCCACTCCTGTGCTGGTATCGAGGTTGTTGCCTCCCCTTCTTTATCTGCAGGCAGCGGCTTTTCACGCAATCTAGCTGGTCATCACTCTCAAGCTGTTAGAGCCCCGCCATGCTTCAACTTGCAGTAAATGCTGATCTCTGGCTGAAGCAGAAACCCAGGGACCAGTGGCTGTCTCACAACTACCAGTCTCCCTGCCGGAGCAGAAAAAGAACAGGAGCAAGGCAATTTGTGATTGTGTCTGTGCTGGGAACTCACAGAAGATTTTCAGTCATCAATACAACTGAAACTCATCATGAACATTTTGCCAATTGCAAATTGAGCACCCTGACCTGTGAAAGAATTTGGCTCGCTCGCTCTCTCTTTTTTTTTCCTCACAGGCAGTTCATTATTTTCTTAATTAATATATGTATGTTGAGCAGATATTTAGGGATTCTATTAACCTTGGTTTCACATTTACTGGTACTATTTTATATTTATTTTCCATTAAGGAACACTTGATCCCTTAGACTGTCTAGTGCATAATTTAGCTGCAGATGCCATGTATTTTGCAAAGCTTTCTTATTAATTTGAAATTAGTACTCAATACTAGGCCAAAGTTCACTAAAGCTGGAGTCCTCTTAAGATTACCCAGAAGTTATCATAAGGATCCTTATTTTTAGCCTTCCTTTTAAAAGAATTTGAAACAATGAATGTCAGCATCAAAAGGCATGTCAAAATAAAAAGAAAGAAGTAAAGAATGGCAGGAAGGAAGGAGAGGAGGGAGGGAGAAAGGGAGAAAAAGAAAGAAAAAATAAAAACAAAAAGAAAGAATAAAGAAAGAAGGAAGGAAGAGAGGAAGGATAAATCTTCAGGGCATGAAGTGAAAGTCATTTTCAAGGTAAGAATTATTTCAGGGAAATAACAATTCAGGTGTGTGTCTGTTGTCCTGCCGCCTAATAGAAGATAAACCATGTGCCAGAGATGTGGTCCTTCTCTGTGTATAGTTTATATGATCCTCACAGTAAAACTCCAACATGATGTTGATTCCCAACTGGGAGAATTGGAAAGTGAAGCTAGGAAAAAATTCACTTGCCCGAGTTGACACACATTCACAGATTGCAAATTCATAGCAAGTATGAAGTAGGGGTCATCTCTCTCTCTCTCTCTCTCTCACTGTCTTTTGAGTATTTTACACGCAC
>SJYH01003167.1:602244-616862 GCA_006408735.1 Sylvicapra grimmia | reverse complement strand
TTCACCACTTAACTGCCAATCCTTTCTTCTGGTTTTGCTGTTGTTGGTGTTGTTGTTTGCTTGTTTCTTCTTCTTCTTTTTCTTGGATTAACCTTTAGAAAAGTGTTCCAGGGAAATATCTTTGAAAGTTCTTGATTATCTGTAATGAGCCCTCTCTGCCTTCCTCACTGCCTTCCGTATGTGAAATCCCCCTCTGCTTGCAGAAAGGGAAGGTCGCCTCTCTGGGGAAGAAGCAGTCTCCACTGTTTGCTTGGCTTGTGCCAAAATAATTACTTACTCTATTCTATGTCACTTATTCGATATCACATTAGAGTGCTGATGTTCATCATCATTTAAAATATGAATCATTTATTCTGTAGGTTATCAATGTCTTTTCAGCTAGGTTATCAACGTCTTAACAATAGAACTTATTTTATGAGCCTTTGTGTCCCCTGGCTGAGTGTTTTGAAGGCACTCACTCCTTTACAGTTTGTTGATCTCTGAACGACGCACAATTTTGCACTGAATAAGATGCCTCTCTCATTTTCATCAAGGCCTAGCCTGAGATTCAGGTTCTCTGAGTCCCAGGTTGGTGCTTACTCTGATAAATAAAAGCTATCTCAATTACAGATAACATGCAGAAATGAAATTTCTTTAGGACAGTTTTAACCATGGTGACACATGTTTTGGGCTCCAAAGTCATTGCAGCCGTGAAATTAAATGAAGTCTGCTCCTTGGAAGGAAAGCTCTGACTAATCTAGACAGCATATTAAAAAAGCAGAGATATCACTTTGCAGACAAAGATGTGCATAGTCAAAGTTTTGGCTTTTTCGGTAGTCATGTCCAGATGTGGGCTTTGATTCTTTCAAATTGTGGTGCTGGAGAAGACTCCTGAGAGTCCCTTGGACTGCAAACATGTTAACCAGTCCGTCCTAAAGGAAATCAACCCTGAATATTCATTGGAAAGACTAATGCTGAAATTCCAATATTTTGACCACTTGATGTGAAGAGCCAACTCATTGGAAAAGACCCTGATGCTGGGAAAGATTGAGGGCAGGGGGAGAAGGAAGCAGCAGAGGATGAGATGGTTAAATATCATCACCAACTCAATGGACATAAATTGAGCAAACTCTGGGAGACAGTGGAGGGCAGAGGAGCCTCATGTGCTACAGCCCATGCGGTCACATACAGCTGGCCATGACTTCACAGCTGAGCAGCAGCATATCTGATATCATGAATAATTCCAAGAATACGAACATAGTATTTTCAAAATTCTACATGAAGCCAAAAATGTATCTAATTCCAAAAGCAGTCTAAGAAGGAAAATTAATTTTTCTTTTTTACACAAAAAGCCTAAGTTATGTGACAATTTCATTTGAATTTTCAAGTCACCTTCATGTTGGTTTGATTCAACTGTAGCCATTGTTTTTTAGGCCTTCACTCAAAGCCCTGCCATTCAACAGTCTCTCAATAAATATGTATGCATGCTCAGCTGTGTCTGATCTTTGAGACCTCATGAGCCGTAGTCTACCAGGCTCCTCTGTCCAGGGATTTTCCAGGCAAGAAAAATGGAATGGGTTGTCGTTTCCTTCTTCAGGGAATATTCTGGAGCCAGGGACCAAATTCATGTCTGTTTAGTTTCCTGTATTGACGAGTGGATTCTTTTATTTTCATTTTTTGATTTTTTTCTCAGATTTTATTTTATTTTACTTTACTTTACAATACTGTATTGGTTTTGCCATACATCAACATGAATCCACCATGGGTGTACATGTGTTCCCAATCCTGAACCCCCCTCCCACCTGTATACGAGACAGCAAAAGAGACACAGATGTATAGAACAGTCTTTTAGACTCTGTGGGAGAGGGAGAGGGTGGGATGCTTTGGGAGAATGGCATTGAAACATGTATAATATCATATAAGAAATGAATCACCAGTCTAGGTTCGATGCAGGATACAGGATGCTTGGGGCTGGTGCCCTGGGGCGACAAGTGCATTCTTTACCACGGCACCACCTGGAAAGCGCCATGCAGGCGTTCACTGCTGTGTAAAACATGCACTTTCAAATCTTACATGCTGCCTCACAGCTAAAGTATCTCTCCAGGTGTTTCTTCTGGTTGTCCAGAATTTCGCATGTTTCTAGCATTTAGTGAGTTTAGGCCAGAAATGCTGAGGTAAAGCATCATGCAAGGTGCTGTGATACAACGAGGCTATCTTCAGTGTCTGCAGGACTTTAAATGTCTGGCCAGATATAGCTTTAACAGAATGATTGCATAGTATATGATAATGATTCTGATAATATTAATTATAACCAAGTGTGATGTGTTAGTTGCTCAGTCCTGTCCAATTCTCTGGAACCCCATGGGCTGTAGACCACCAGGCTCCTCTGTCTGTTGGATTCTCCAGGCAAGAACACTGGAGTGGGTAGCCATTCCTTTGTCCAGGGAATCTTCCCAAACCAGGGATTGAACCTGGATATCCTGTATGCAGGCAGGGTCTTTACCATCTGAACCACCAGGGAAGCCCAAGAGAGCATCATCATTCAGTTAAGCTGGGAGAAAGAGAGTTGAGCAGTCAGATATCAGAGCAGCCAATTAGACACAAACTCAAAATAAAATAAGCCTTTAATCCCTCACTGTGAAGCCATAAACAAGAGTATGAACTTGAGAGCATGTCGAGTCTCTTGTTTCATACTGATGGAGAGTTGGATGGATAAACAAAGACTTGAAAGTCCTCTCACTGGCAAGAAGGGCCCTAACAAAAGGCTTGGGAAGTGTTAGTGACCCTGAAGTTGTGGTCTCTGAGGAGAAAGAACCAGGAGTAAAAGAGTTTTGTTTATGGAGTCAAAGTGGGGGAAAGAATATTCAAAGTTTCCTTGTTCCACTCCCCTTTGCCTGAAAAGGATCTTTGCCCCAGGCTTTGGGTAAAGCAACCTAGGAATGAAGACACCTGGTCTAGGATGAGGTTTGTGTGATACTATGCCTGGCCAGTGAAGCCTGAGTCCTTGATTGCATCTCCTTTTGGGAAACGTTGATGTTCTTGATGTGCAGCGAGTCTGGCGTGAGAAAGGCAGCTTTCCCCTACGGGGTCCACCAGGTCCAACCTTTGTAATTGCCCTCAGTCAGGCTCTGAAAAAGCACAGAAGTTTTGAATCAGGAGTCCAACTGCTAGAGAATGCATCTAGCACTTTGTGTAAGCAAGGCACTTTGTGCTATTTGAAAGTGATGTGGTTTAATCGCCGTAAGTGCCAACTGGACAGATATCACCATTTCCATTTTGCAGATGGGAAAACTGAGGCACACAGATATTTAAGTGATTTATACTAAGTCTCAGAGCTGGAAAGTAGGAGAGCCAGTTTTTGAGGCCAAGAAATCTGACTTAGAGAGTTTCTACTTTAAATCACCACACGGTACTCATTTTGTCTATGAGCTAGAATTGAACTTTCTCCATATTAATTCTAAACATCATTATAGGTTTTACTATATAATGAGTTTTCTAGAAATGTAACTACTACATAAAATACAGAAATGTTATTTTTNATCGCCGTAAGTGCCAACTGGACAGATATCACCATTTCCATTTTGCAGATGGGAAAACTGAGGCACACAGATATTTAAGTGATTTATACTAAGTCTCAGAGCTGGAAAGTAGGAGAGCCAGTTTTTGAGGCCAAGAAATCTGACTTAGAGAGTTTCTACTTTAAATCACCACACGGTACTCATTTTGTCTATGAGCTAGAATTGAACTTTCTCCATATTAATTCTAAACATCATTATAGGTTTTACTATATAATGAGTTTTCTAGAAATGTAACTACTACATAAACTACATAAATGTTATTTTTAATTTTAAACTTAGCAAGAATTGCTTGTCATTTCAGAAAATTGAACTTTTAATATTGCTAGCAGTATTTGAGTTGTCGGTACCTCCCTATTGTACCATGTTCATCTGCAGCAGACTACATAAATATAAGCATCTGACTACTTAATTGTAGCCCGTAGTGTCTTTCTGAGTATTGACGTGCTGAAATGCATCTTATTTTCTGGTTCAATCTGTTCAGGTTTTTTTGTTTAGTAATGTTTATTGAAGGAGAATTTAATACACTAAAAATTCTGCTTATTTAGTGTGCACAGTTCTATCAGTTTTGACAAATGCATAGTTCTGTAGCTACCAATCAATATACAAAGCTATTTCATCAGCCTTCAAAATTACCCTGTGCCCATTTGTAGATTGGAGCTCCATTCACAAAAGACATGCAGAATACACACCCATAAGCAGTAATTGCATCATTTATAACACTGTGAATCAGTATGTGTCAGTAGTTTATCCATTTTATTGCTGAGGAATATTCCATTAAATGGATATACCTCAGTCATTTGTCCATTCATCCACCGAAGCACACTTGGTTTAATTCTAATTGGGGTACATGCATGCATGCTAAGTCCCTTCAGTCGAGTTGGACTCTTTGCAACCCTATGGACTGTAGCTTGCCAGGCTCCTCTGTCCATGGGATTCTCCAGGCAAGGTAATTGTTAATAAATCCTTTACAAATATTTACATGCAATTTGAGTGTGAATATCAATTTCATTTATGTTGGGTAATGGCCTGGGAATGAAATGATTGAGTCGTATGATAACTATGTATTAAATTTTTAAGAAACTGTCAAACAGTTCTGCAAAGTGGTTGAATTTTGAATCACTTTCCATTTTGACCAGCGTGTATGGTCGTTCCACATAGCAGACATCCTCACCAGGATTTAGACGAGTCATGGCTTCTGTTATTGCTTTTACTGCACATGTAGTGAAGCATACATATTTCTCCTCTATCCTGGACCTCCCGCCGATCCATCCCACCCATCTACGTCACCACAGGGCACTGAGTTCAGCTTCCTGTGCCTTAGATAGATAGGTTCCCACTGCTGCTGCTAAGTCGCGTCAGTCGCGTCCGACTCTGTGCGACCCCACAGACAGAAGCCCACCAGGCTCCTCCGTCCCTGGGATTCTCCAGGCAAGAACAGTGGAGTGGGTTGCCATTTCCTTCTCCAATGCATGAAAGTGAGAAGTGAAAGGGAAGTCGCTCAGTNTGGAGTGGGGTGCCATTGCCTTCGTTCCCACTAGCTGTCTATTTATGGCAAAGCTAATCCTCGAATTCATCCCACCCTCCCCTTCCCCAGCTGTGCATCTCGTCTGTCTCAATGTCTGCAACTCTATCCCTGCCTTGGAAATAGACTCATATACATCTGTACCATTTTTCTAGATTTCATATAGATATTGATATACAATATTTGTTTTTCTCTCTCTGACTTACTGAACTCTGCATGACAGACTAACTAGGTCCATCCACATCTCTACAAATGACCCAATTTCTTTTCTTCTTATGACTGAGTAATAATCCATTGTATATATGTACCAGCATATTGTAGCTTTAATTTGAAATTTTTATTGACTAAAACTGTTTAGCACTTTTTTCATGAGATAATTTGATATCTGTATATGCTCATTTGTCAGCTGTTCAAAAATTGCCCAATTTTTATTCAGTTGTTTATTTTCATATATTGATTTCTGAGATTTCTCAATATACTGTCAATTCAAGTATTATCAAATATTTATTTTCCAATGTCTTGTTCAAATGTGTGGCTTGTTTCTTCACCACTGTAAAAGTGGCATTTGAAGAGGAATTTTTAATTTTGATGCACCAAATTTATCACTTTTGTTCTCCTTTATGAGCCATGCTTTCAGTATTATGGCCAAGGTATGTTTTGCCAAATCTAAGATCAAATTTTCTCTAATGGTTTCCTTTAGTATTTTATATTTATTATGCTGCTGCTGCTGCTAAGTCGCTTCAGTCATGTCTGACTCTGTGCGACCCCATAGATGGCAGCCCACCAGGCTCCACCGTCCCTGGGATTCTCCAGGCAAGAACACTGGAGTGGGGTGCCATTGCCTTCTCCGTATATTTATTATGAGCCATTGCAAATCCTAAATGATGATGCTGTGAAAGTGCTGCACTCAGTATGTCAGCAAATTTGGAAAACTCAGCAATGGCCACAAGACTGATACAGGTCAGTTTTCATTCCAATACCAAAGAAGGACAATGCCAGAGAATGTTCAAACTACCGCACAATTGCACTTATTTCACAATCTAGCAAGGTCTTGCTCAAAATTCTCCAAACTAGTCTTCAACAGTACATGAACTGAGAACTTCCAGATGCACAAACTGGATTTAAAAAAGGTAGAGGAATCAGAGATCAAATTGCTAACATCTGTTGGATCACAGAAAAAGCAAGAGAATTCCAGAAAAACATCTACTTCTGCTTCATTGACTATGCTAAAGCCATTAACTGTGTGAATCACAACAAACTGTGGAAAATTCTCAAAGAGATGGGAATACCAGACCACCTCACCTGCCTCCTGCCTAACCTGTATGCAAGTCAGGAAGCACCAGTTAGCACCACTCATGGAACAATGGACTGGTTCCAAATTGGGAAAGGAGAATGTCAAGGCTGTATATTGTCCCCCTGCTTATTTAACTTCTATGCAGAGTGCATCAAATGAAATGTTGGGCTAGATGAAGCACAAGCTGGAATCAAGATTGTAGGGAGAAATATCAATAACCTCAGATATGCAAATGACACCACCGTTATGGCAGAAAGCAAAAAAAAAAAAAAAACAACTAAAGAGCCTGTTGATGAAGATGAAACAAGAGAGTGAAAAAGCTGGCTTAAAATTCAACATTCAAAAATCTAAGATTATGCCATCTGGTCCCATCACTTCATGGCAAATAGATGGACAGGCGATGGAAACAGTAACAGACTTTTTTGGGGGGGGCTCCAGAATACTGGGTATGGTAACTGCAACCAGGAAATTAAATGACGCTTACTCCTTAGAAGAAAAGCTATGGCAAACATAGACAGCATATTAAAAAGCAGAGACATTATCTAGGAGAAATAGAACATAGCCCCTTAACTCTCAAAATATAAAACAAAACAAAATAAATCAGAAATCTAAATGCAGAATCTAAGCTGGTTAAATGTCTAGAGAAAAACGTTGCATAGACAAAATGTATTTCCCAGATATGATAANACAGACTTTTTTTGGGGGGGGCTCCAGAATACTGGGTATGGTAACTGCAACCAGGAAATTAAATGACGCTTACTCCTTAGAAGAAAAGCTATGGCAAACATAGACAGCATATTAAAAAGCAGAGACATTATCTAGGAGAAATAGAACATAGCCCCTTAACTCTCAAAATATAAAACAAAACAAAATAAATCAGAAATCTAAATGCAGAATCTAAGCTGGTTAAATGTCTAGAGAAAAACGTTGCATAGACAAAATGTATTTCCCAGATATGATAAGAAAAGCATTAATCATAAAAAGCAATGACTGACTTTTTAAAAATTAAAACAATCTTTGTCTTATATGACACTGTTACCGAAAGAGGAAGGGAAAAAACAGATGTGAAAAAATAAAAGATAATGTTTGCCAAAGAATTTTTATCAACAATATATAAAGAGCTCTGGTAATTAGATAAAAATATAAATAACACAATTTGAAAAGTGCGTACAATGTTTATTTATTTGGCATTTCACAAAGAACATACCTGAATAATAAATAAGTGAATAAAAAGCTTCTCAATATCATTAGTTAGTTATTAGAAAAATGCAGATTAAAATCATGATGAATACATCTTTATAGTTATTGAATGACTGATAATTAAAACAAAACAGAACAAAAAATAATAATTGCAAAGGCTGGCCTGAATGTATAACAAGAGGAGTGGTCATACACTTCTGTAAAGAGCATAAGATGATACAGCCACTTTAATTTTTTTCACATTCGTGTGCAAATTTTTTTGGTGGGGAGGGAAGCATATGTTTTTATTTCTCTTGGAACAGAGTGGAATTACTGGGTTTTAGATAATCTATGTTTAACATTTGAAGAGGAGAATGAAACAATTACTTTTGTAACTCAGAAGTTTCTTTAAAAGTTAAACATATGTTACTTTAAGATAACATATGAGAAGAACTACTGCCTCAGAAATTACTCTTGGCTTACCACCCAGGGAAGGAAGACTTCACCGTCTTGATTTGCAGACCAAGAAGGGAAAAAACGCTGGGAGGTGTTCTCTTTAGCAAAACAATTGAGGATCTCCTAGCAGATCCCAGGGCATATTCTTTCAGCTGTGAGATGCTTCTTTTCTTCTTGTTTTAAGTTGCATTCTCCTTTTCCCCTTTCCTCTAGCAAGTCTCAATAAGCAAAGTCTTTTTCTGCAGTCCACCACTCTTGAGTGTGTGTCACAATTATCTAAGGGGAACATTAGGTAAGGATCATAATGACATAGCTTATATTTACTGACCACTTTCTATATTCCTTACATGTATCACATTTACTTCTCAGGGATGTTTTGGGATATAAACTTTTGTCCTTTCTTTCACCTTATTTACGGAAAAAGTGGAGCTTAGACATTTTTCTCAAGGGTCCACAATTAGCTTGCGGGCTGGATTTTGATTTTAGGAATATTGATCTTATTTTTACCACTGCAGGACCCAGAGGCAAAGGCATTCGGTGAATACCAGATGTGTGAGGAACTGACCAAGGTATGCTTTTTACAATGAATGGTGATAGTTCCTCCAGAAACAAAAACAGTCAAGTATGTGGCTCCTTGGAAATCGGTGTTTATCATTCTAGGCACATATATGGTCTGGGTCTCAACTGCCTGAAGCAAAATCGAGCTGTGTAAGAGCTTAACAGTTGTCCTACTATTTCCAGGTTGCATTACCTGCTGTCTGCTAATATCTTTTTGACATTTTGATGGATACTGGTCAGAAAACTATTGTTAAGCCCATAATTTCATTTCTCCATAGGTGGTCTGAGCTTTTTCTAATTCATTACAAGCACATCTTGATGAACAGTTTCTCTTGGTGCTCAGCTCTCCTAACGTACTTAAGCAAAAGTATATATTTGTGGTCCAGAGAAGATATAGTTACAGTAAAAGGACCCTTAAAGATCACATTCTTTCATCAACTCGTAGCTATAGCTAGGCTAAGAAACACTTCTTTGAAGTCTTGTGATTTCTTGTTCTATACAAATACCGAAGTAGCACAGTTATTCACTGAGACTCTTCACTTCTAGTTGGGAAAACTTACTAAGCTCTTCTTTCAAGAGGCAGCTGTACAATTTGAGATCAACCTTTAGGCCCTTTCATGAGCCTCAGTTTCTCCTTCTCTGACATGGAGGGTTGAAGTAAGGCATGTGTCTGTTCATCTTCAATTCTAAGGTCTTTATTCTTATTTTCACTATTTCAAGTAAAAAAAGAATGATTTCAATCCTGTTTTGTCTTACCCAAACCTATGTGCATCGAGTTGGTGATGCCATCCAGCCATCTCATCCTCTGTCAGTCCCTTCTCCTCCTGCCCTCAATCTTTCCCAGCATCAGGGTCTTTTCAAATGAGTCAGCACTTCCCATCAGGTGGCCAAAGTATTGGAGTTTCAGCTTTAGCATCAGTCCTTCCAATGAACACCTAGGACTGATTTCCTTTAGAATGGACTGGTTGGATCTTCTTGCAGTCCAAGGGACTCTCAAGGGTCTTCTCCAACACCACAGTTCAAAAACATCAACTGTTCGGTGCTCAACTTCCTTCACAGTCCAACTCTCACATCCATACATGACTACTGGAAAAACCATAGCCTTGACTAGATGGACCTTTGTGGTATGCTTTAGTTGCCATGAATTTGTGTCTTTAGCAAAATGAATAGCATAAGGGCATGCATGAAAAGAGAGAGACATGCGTGCACTGCCTTGTTAAAGAGGTAAACTTTGTGTTCACTAAGCCAAAATCATGGCCTATATCCACCAATGGATTTATTTTATTTTATTATAAACTCTGAGGTTTTAAACACCTTTGTAATGTTTCTTATCTCAGGTAATTGAATCATAATGGTATTATTTGAGTAATTTATGCAATATGAAAAGGGAATTAGAGCAACACAGTGGTTAAAAGTTTTCTCTGTAGTAAAATAAGCTGTGTTCAAATTTGATTTCTAACAATTACTAATAATAATGCCTACACAATTTTTATAGAAATAAATGAAAACATGTGTATAAGCTGCATGCATGCTCAGTCCCAAAGTTGTGTCTGACTTTTTGTGACTCCATCCACTGTGGCTGGCCAGGTTCCTCTGTCCATGGATTTCCCAGGCAAAAATACTGAAGTGGGTTGCCATTTCCTTCTCCATTAGATCTTACCCACCAAGGGATTAAACCCACATCTCCTGCATTGTAGGCAGACACTTTACCCTTTACCACTGAGCCACCAGGAAAGCCAGCGTGTATGGTACCTGGCCTCTGTTTTCTTTATCTTTGAATAAAAGCATTGGCTTGGAAAGGTCATCAATCCTCTCCTCCCTCAGAGGTTCTGATAGACTCTGTGAGAAGTTCCGCAGACTAATGGGGTGGTAGTGCCATAATTAAGCCAGATTTTGTTTTGATTGTTATGTGTATCTCCCCACTCCTTTGTCTGGAAAGCAATAAAATAAATCTCACTTGAGCTACATTATAAGCAGTGAACTTCTTTCTGGAAATGGCACTCTAGAGACAAAGATAGTAAGTGCCTAACATGTTTGAGCAGATCATTTTTACAGGCAGAAAACTACTGCCAATAATAAATAGTCCAAATAGAATTATAATTATGATATATTCATGAACATGATGCATTTAACTTTTCTTCCTCATTCAGCCAGGAAAAGCAAAATAAAGTCACATCCCACTGCTGTCGATGGATTTCGCTTGGTGTGCATATTCATTTTTCATGTAGAATTATGCAGTGCTATCCCCATAAACAAGACTGGCACACATTATTAATTTGATAAATCAGCATAATTAAATGTGACTGCTTAATAAATAGATTTATAGATTCTTCTATCCACTGTAGACAGAGTACATTAATGCTTACTTTCATAGTCATCAGAGGCATTCCCAAATCTCCTCCTCTTTCTGGGCAAAGAGTAAGATTGTAGGGCTCTGCCCCTTTTGAAGTATGTGTGGATTTATGATTCGCTTTGGCAAATGTGAGCAGATGTGATGTATTGCTTCTGGATGGAAGCTTGAAGAAACGTATGCCATTCACAGCCTGCCGTCCCTCTGCCGTGGCANTTTATAGATTCTTCTATCCACTGTAGACAGAGTACATTAATGCTTACTTTCATAGTCATCAGAGGCATTCCCAAATCTCCTCCTCTTTCTGGGCAAAGAGTAAGATTGTAGGGCTCTGCCCCTTTTGAAGTATGTGTGGATTTATGATTCGCTTTGGCAAATGTGAGCAGATGTGATGTATTGCTTCTGGATGGAAGCTTGAAGAAACGTATGCCATTCACAGCGTGCCGTCCCTCTGCCGTGGCAATCACGGGAGGGGTACACACCAAAATGTGCATGTGTTTCAGCGGCTGAGTCTGGCTCTTGCAAAATGCCAAAATGCTCAGAGTCCTTCTCTGACCCAGTGGAGTATATGATCTGGGGGGAATCATGTTTATTAGGTTAAGCTGTTGCGATTTGAGGTAGCAGAGGCATGGGTATAGCCAACAAGCCAAGTGCTGGTCTATTTGCCTTCCGTCACCCTCCAGATTCTACAAGCCCTCCATTTGTTCCTCGTTGCATGTAGAATAAAACCCAGGTTTCTTGCTACAGCGTATGGTACTCTGCCTAGACACTAACCACATCTCTTGCCTTCCACATTCTCTCTTCAGTCAGAGCGTATCTTTGCCTTGTCTTTGCCAATCTAGTACTTTAAAAAGCAGCATCTCAATGTACTTTTAAGTAACTCTGCTATTATTAAGAATAAACTTGAACATATTTTCATATATTTAAGAGCCATTTGTCTTTTATTTTCTGTCTGGAAAAGGAAAATCTTAAATTCTGTGATTATAACACCCAATTAAATTCTTATATGTAGCCTTGTGATTGACAAGTCTTTTGTCGATCTTGATTCTTCTTTATGCATAGATGATATTCTTTTTTATTTTTGTAGGGTTGTAAAAGTTCTGTTTTGATAGCCTCAATTTTACTCTAATATGGATTTCATGTATGTGCTTATTAACATCCATGTTCATATTTGAGTGTGTGCGACATGCATGCTAAGCCACTTCAGGTGTGTCTGACTCTTGGCGACCCTGTGGACTGTAGCCCACCTGGCTCCTCTGTCCATGGGATTCTCCAGGGAAGAATAGTGGGGTGGGTTGCCTTGCCCTCCTCCAGGGGTCTTCCCACCCAGGGATCGAAGCCGCATCTCTGTCGCTCCTGCATTGGCAGCTGTGCTCTCTACTCTAGTGCCACCTGGAAAGCTCTCATGCTCTGAGTTAATATTACTAACTAGTAACTCTTCTCTTTTTTTGAGGGGGAGGCTTGGTAATTCTGGAAATCCTTGATACTTATTTCTTGAAGTTTTCTCCCTTTATCCTGATCAACTGTGAAAACTATTCTAAGAATGTTGACTTTTCTAATCCTCATTTTTAAACACTTTGTATATCCTACCACTTCATTTCTTTCTGATGTATTATGGAAAAGTTCTTCAAATAAATAGCTTAACTCACTGATTGTCCTTTAGCTCTGTCAATTTCACTCTTCAGGTCTTTACTGATTTCTGTCAACCGTCGTAGAGTCATTCTGGGTTATACCGTGTGATTTCTTGATTCTAGTTTATCTTTTCAGTGTTATAATTTCTTTGTTGATAACTAATTTGATTTTATAAATTTTTATTTTGCTTGTGTTCACTGATTCCTCAGAACATCCACCATGTGAATTTCCTATTTTATTAGTTATGGCATACAGGGATATGTANATACCGTGTGATTTCTTGATTCTAGTTTATCTTTTCAGTGTTATAATTTCTTTGTTGATAACTAATTTGATTTTATAAATTTTTATTTTGCTTGTGTTCACTGATTCCTCAGAACATCCACCATGTGAATTTCCTATTTTATTAGTTACGGCATACAGGGATATGTACTTGAGACAGAACTCCAGCCTTCACTTACGTCTGTGTCCATGGATTCCGAATGTGGTAGGGATGCTCCTCAAGGAAGGTGGGCGTTAACGTTGCCCTCAGCGCCTTAGCCGTAGTGTAGTCGCTAATCAGTGTCCAACTCTTGCGACCCCACAGGTGCAGCCTACCAATCTGCTCTGCCCATGGGATTCTCCAGGCAAGAGTACTGGAGTGGACTGCCATTTCCTTCTCCAGGGGAGCTTGCCGACCCAGGAATCAAATCCAGGTCTTCTGTATTGCTGGCAGATTCTTTACTGACTGAGCTACGAGGGAAGGTGCTGTTCAGGATCTTCAGTTCAGTTCAGTTCAGTTCAGCTGCTCAGTTGTGTCTGACTCTTTGCTGTGCCCTAATATTTTTTAAGAGCTTGCTGCCTCAGTTGTAATTGCATAGCCCTTTGAGTACAGAAAAAGATATAAGGATGATACAATTTTCAAGAGATGTTTTCATCTTGAAAGAAACTAGTCCTTTTGCCTCCAGTGTTGACTACTTTCATCACACCAGGGCCATTATATTTTCCAAGCTCAAGTTCATGCCAAAAAAGATGATGTCTCTCTGATTCCAGTGAATGCATTCAAACAAAGCTTCAACCAAGCAAAGTGGAAAATGAAGGACATATGAATAAATGTTCTTCCATCTTGTGTTTGGCTAGATGCTCAAGTATTCCACCATTTGGACTGTTGTTTTCTTCCTTGTGTAAGTTTACCCTGTTGTTAGGTAAACAAGATTTCTTATGGAAATTTTCATAGGCCTCAGCAGCAATATTTGCTATCATATGTATTACACTATCCTACGGTCCTCCTATAATAATACATCCAAGTTATTTCTTGTTTTTATTTTGAGATTGGCTGTGTCTACTTAAAGGCTTACATTTAGAATTTGTGGGAAATAGTTCCCTTCATCTGTGTAACCTTGCCAAGTGACCTTAAATTACTTTGACTTTGCCAGTTATATTTTTTTAACTAATTGGTGCTATTAATTCTTTATACTACTCTCTTTTTTTTTTTTGTTTGTGTTGTTCACTCAGTTGTGTCCAACTCTTTGCAAGCTAAAGGAGCCCATGAAGCTCCTCTGTCCAGGGAATTCTCCANGTCTAAAAACACCCTCCAAGAAGCATCCAGAATAATAATGATCCGTATATCTGGGCACTGTGACCCAGACAAGTTGACATACAAAATTAACCATCACAAAACTATTCACATACCTTGAACAATTCCAATTTTCTAAAATTGAACTATAATTGTGTAAGATGTAACCACTGGGGAAAACTGAATATAGGGTACACAGACCTCTCTATAAAAACTTCACAACTTTTAAATCCATAAAAAAGTTTTTCAAAACCACATTAGACATTTAATAGTCAAAGAACATAAAATCCAGTTTACAATGACTGTTTTCCCGTACCCTCATAAAGTTCATATTTGAAATTGAATTGCATTTCTGTTCAATTTTGCAGTGAAACTAAAACTGCTCTAAAAAATAACATCTATTTAAAAGGAGAAAAATGGATTGGATAATTCCTCATTTCTTTTATTCAGTATTTTAGTTGGTTAATTTCCTATTGAGAAAATTCGCAGGGGTTTCTCCCTCTGCCTGTGGAGTT
>SJYH01003167.1:517148-530185 GCA_006408735.1 Sylvicapra grimmia | reverse complement strand
AAACATTCTCTCATACAATATTAATATTGAATTTAATAAGCTACATAATTTTAAGTAGGTAAAAATATCATGTAAATAGGGATAAAATATTTTAACACAATTTGTTTTCTTTGGGGGTTCTTGGATTAGCAGTAATTTATTCAAGACTTAGAATAAGTTCAATATACTTGATAAAATGATCATTTTAATTGGAAAAATAGTGTAAATCTCAAATCACTAGGATGAAAATGGAAAAGAGTGGCAGCAGAACAAGAACAAGATCCATAACATGCAAAAAAAAAAAAGAATGAAAATTAAAATACATATAACATGTCAATCCTAATCTCCAAATTCATCTCACCTTCCCCTTTTGCCCCCATTTTCACATATCCATTCTCCACATCTCTATCTCTATGCATGCCCTGGGTATAGGTTGTCGGGAATGTAAATTGATACAGCTACTGTGGAAAACAGTATGGAGATTACGTAAAAAACTAAAATAGAGCTACCATATGACCCAGTCATCCTGCTACTAGGCATATAACCAGAGTGTTAGTTGCTCAGTCATGTCAGACTCTTTGTGACCCCATGGACTGTAGCCTGCCAACATCCTCCATCCATGGGATTCTCCAGGCAAGAATACTGGAGTGGGTTGCCACTTCCTTCTCCAAGGGATCTTCTCAACCCAGGGATTCAATCTGGGTCTCCCACATTGCAGGCAGACTCTTTATCATATGAGACACCAGAGAAGCCCAAGAAAACCACAACCCAGAGAAAACCACAATTCAAATTGACCCATGTACCCAAATGTTCATTGCAGCACTATTTACAATAGCCAGGCCATGGAAACAAACTACATGTCCAATGACAGATGAGTGCATAAGAAGCAGCCACACAGATATACAAAGGGGTATTGCTCAGTCATAAGAAGGAATGAAACTGGACCATTTGTAGAGAATTGTGTACTTCTATATTAAATTTTGTTTCACATGTAGTTTGTTTAGGCCGTATTCCCATGCCTTTTCGATATCACAAAATAACACTCTACTCAGCACATTCTTTTTTGTCCTCTATTATGGCATTATGCTAGATTCTATAACTGAGTAAATATGAATGACACCATTCTTCATTTACTAAATTTAAATCCATTTGGGGAGAAATCTTTCTTAATAAGCAATGCAAAAACTGCAGAGAATCTGCCATTAAGGAAAAACAACAATTTATACATAAATTAATGTTTGACTAATTTATATAATCCACATTTTCTCTTTAAAAAAAAATGAAACCTTAAAAGCAATTTTTTTCTTTGACTCTAGACTTGAAATTTTATATTGACTAAAAATAATGCATCATTAATTGAAGATATTAGAGATCTGAAAGAGGACAAATGAGAACTCTGTCAGGAGGTTAACAATTCAGCGCAGTAACTCAGTCATATGCGACTCTTTGTGACCACGCTGACTGCAGCATGCCAGACTTCCCTGTCCATCACCAACTCCTGGAGCTTGCTCAAACTCATGTCCATTGATTCGGTGATGCCATCCAACCATCTCATCCTCTGTCGTCCCCTTCTCCTCCTGCCTTCAACCTTTCACAGCATCAGTGTCTTTTCAGATGAGTTAGCTCTTCGCATCAGGTGGCCAAAGTACTGGAGTTTCAGCTTCAGCATCAGTCCTTCCAATGAATATTCAGGACTGATTTTCCTTAGGGTGGACTGGTTGGATCTCCTTGAAGTCCAAGGGACTTTCAAGAGTCTTCTCCAACACCACAGCTCAAAAACATCAATTCTTATTTGTCCAGCTTTCTTTCATGATCCAACTCTCACATGCCTACTGGGAAAACTATAGCTTTGACCAGACAGACCTTTCTTGGCAAAGTAATGTCTGCTTTTAATACGTGGAGGTGATGGAATTCCAGTTGAGCTGTTTCAAATCCTGAAAGATGATGCTGTGAAAGTGCTGCACTCAATCTGCCAGCAAATTTGGAAAACTCAACAGTGGCCACAGGACTGGAAAAGGTCCGTTTTCATTCCAATTCCAAAGAAAGGCAATGCAAAAGAATGCTCCAATTACCACACAATTGCACTCATCTCACATGCTAGTAAAGTAATGCTCAAAATCCTCCAAGCCAGGCTTCAGCAATACGTGAACCGTGAACTCCCTGATGTTCAAGCTGGCTTTAGAAAAGGCAGAGGAACCAGAGATCAAATTGCCAACATCCGCTGGATCATGGAAAAAGCAAGAGAGTTCCAGAAAAACATCTACTTCTGCTTTATTGACTATGCCAAAGCCTTTGACTGTGTGGATCACAATAAACTGTGGAAAATTCTGAAAGAGATGGGAATACCAGACCACCTAACCTGCCTCTTGAGAAATCTGTATGCAGGTCAGGAAGCAACAGTTAGAACTGGACATGGAACAACAGACTGGTTCCAAATAGGAAAAGGAGTACGTCAAGGCTGTATATTGTCACCCTGCTTATTTAACTTATATGCAGAGTACATCATGAGAAATGCTGGACTGGAGGAAACACAAGCTGGAATCAAGATTGCCGGGAGAAATATCAATAACCTCAGATATGCAGATGACACCACCCTTATGGCAGAAAGTGAAGAGGAGCTAAAAAGCCTCTTGATGAAAGTGAAAGAGGAGAGCGAAAAAGTTGGCTTAAAGCTCAACATTCAGAAAACGAAGATCATGGCATCTGGTCCCATCACTTCATGGGAAATAGATGGGGAAACAGTGGAAACAGTGCCAGACTTTATTTTTTTAGGCTCCAAAATCACTGCTGATGGTGACTGCAGCCATGAAATTAAAAGACGCTTACTCCTTGGAAGAAAAGTTATGTCCAACCTAGATAGCATTTTCAAAAGCAGAGACATTACTTTGCCGACTAAGGTCCGTTTAGTCAAGGCTATGGTTTTTCCTGTGGTCATGTATGGATGTGAGAGTTGGACTGTGAAGAAGGCTGATCGCCGAAGAATTGATGCTTTTGAACTGTGGTGTTGGAGAAGACTCTTGAGAGTCCCTTGGACTGCAAGGAGATCCAACCAGTCCATTTTGAAGGAGATCAGCCCTGGGATTTCTTTGGAAGGAATGATGCTAAAGCTGAAACTCCAGTACTTTGGCCACCTCATGCGAAGAGTTGACTCATTGGAAAAGACTCTGATGCTGGGAGGGATTGGGGGCAGGAGGAGAAGGGGACGACCGAGGATGAGATGGCTGGATGGCATCACTGACTTGATGGATTTGAGTCTGAGTGAACTCCGAGAGATGGTAATGAACAGAGAGGCCTGGCGTGCTGCGATTCATGGGGTCGCAAAGAGTCGGACACGACTGAGCGACTGAACTGAACTGAACTGAATACGATGTTCAGGTTTGTCATAGCTTTTTTTTTTTTCCCCCCAAGGAGCAAGTGTCTTATAATTTCATGGCCACAGTCACCATTTTGCAGTGATGTTTTGAAGCCCAAGAAAATAAAGTCTGTCACTGTTTCCATTGTTTCCCCTGTCTGTTTCCCATGAAGTGATGAGACCAGATGCCATGATCTTCATTTTCTGAATGTTGAGTTTTAAGCCAACATTTTTACTCTCTTCTTTCACTTTCATCAAGAGGCTCTTTGGATTCTCTTCTCTTTCTGCCATAAGGATGGTGTTATCTGCATCTGAGGTTATTGACATTCCTCTCAGCAATCTTTATTTCAGCTTGTGCTTCATCCGGCCCAGCATTTCGCATAATATACTCGGCACAGAAACTAAATAAGCAGGGTGACGGTACACAGCCCTGACGTACTCCTTTCCCAATTTTGAACCGGTCTGTTGCTCCACGTCTGGTGCTAACTGTTGCTTCTTGACCTGCATACAGGTTTTTCAGGAAGCAGGTAAGGTGCTCTGATAAATCTCATTTCCACAGCAAAGACTGTGAGTCTAAGGACATTTGAAACAGAAACATTTCAAATGTTCTAGGGCTAGAGCCTCTCCTCATCCAGACACACTAAGGCATCCAGAAACCAATGCTAAGCATGCTCGTATTATGTGTGGTACACACACAGGTGTTTTCCTTAATAAGAGAGTCCTGATACCTTCCTTACCATGTCTCCATCCTGAGTCTCTTTTAAAAACTGTTTTAAGTTTTTGGCTTCCTGACACCCAAGCAGACTGCGAAGCAAGATGTTCATTTGATTATGTAAAAGCTGGCAAAGTAGAAGTCAGGTGTATCCCCTTTAAGTGACCTTTCTCATAAGATTTTCTCCAGGTCTCTCCTCTCTGTGGGAATCAGCTGTATATTGCTAATTAGTTTCTTTATTAGCTTACCTTTTCCTGTTAATTGGCACTGATCACTTTGCTTCTTATCACCTCCATTCCAGTATGATGTTATTCATTAGAAATACTAACAAAAAATAATTATTCATGCTTATATATTCAATTTGCTGTCTTGGAAAGCATACAATATTGGCAATTAAGTCTAGGCAATAGCCTTTGGATGAAAGATAATTATGAAGACATTTTGATAAGTAGTGTTTATGGGTGTGGCAAAGCATGCAATTTCAGTCACCTTATTGCCCAGAAAATTTGAGTTGGAGATTGAGACTATAGAGGAGAAAACATAACTTTTTCTTCTATCCTTCTAAGTTCCCGACTGAGATTCCTGTAGCAAAACATAGATTAACAGGAGAAAAACATAAATTTTCTTATATAAATTGTATGTAACATGGAATACTTTATAAGGAAATAGAGATGCTAAGAAACTGTTTAAAAAAAAAAAACAGTCTTAAAAATGAGTGTCTTTATGTTAGTTTTGCTGATGAGCAGAAAGTTCTGGAACAATGTGATAAGACAAAGTGTATGAGTTAAGGAACTTAGTACCTATTGGTTCAGACAGTTCTCCGTGACCCTTTGCCTTCTGAGATAAGAGTGCTCCTTTCCTCTGTGTTTAGGGATGACACTTCTCACATGAGGGTTTTATCACAGAAGGTTAGAAATTCTTCCCTAGGTTTCGTGACCTTCTGTAGAGGATTGTGAGAATTTCATTCCTGTACATATTATTTCTCAAATTCTTTCACGCTGAAATAATTCATATGCCAAACATCACATTTGAGGTACCAATTCCTGAACCCCATCAGACAGAATCAGGGTTTTGTGGACACCCAAAAGTGGTTTGTGTACTCCTAAGCTCATGGAACCCCACTCCAACAATTCGTTATAAAGGTATAGGCCATGTCAAAGATTTATATACGAAATCAATTGTCCTGATATTGAAAAACTAATGTTACGGTTTTTCATTTCACAGCAGATTAAAGAGCAAGTGATTTTTTTTTAAATACAAGTGCGTTGTCCTTTTGGAAATTGTCCTCTCATTCTGCCAAAAATATAACATATGCCTTTTATAAAACTATTTATTCTAAGTTCAGTTGCTCAGTCGNACACAATGGAGTATTACTCAGCCATTAAAAAGAATTCATTTGACTCTGTTCTAATGAGATGGATGAAACTGGAGCCGATTATACAGAGTGAAGTAAGCCAGAAAGAAAAACACCAATACAGTATACTGACACATATATATGGAATTTAGAAAGATGGCAATGATGACCCTGTATGCGAGACAGCAAAGAGACACAGATGTATAGAACGGACTTTTGGACTCTGTGGGAGAGGAAGAGGGTGGGATGATTTGGGAGAATGGCATTGAAACATGTATACTATCATGTAAGAAATGAAGCTCCAGCCTATGTTTGATACAAGGTACAGGATGCTTGGGGCTGGTGCACGGGGATGATCCAGAGAGATGATATGGGGTGGGAGGTGGGAGGGGGATTCAGGATTGGGAGCTCGTATACACCCGTGATGGATTCATGTCAATGTATGGCAAAGCCGATATGGTATTGTAAAGTTAAAAAAAAAAAAAAACACAATAATAGTTGAAGACATCAACACCTCATTTTCAATAATGGTTAGAATAACTAGACAAAAGATACACAATGAAATAGAAGACTTGAAAAAACAATAAACCAAATGTATCTAACGGATATCTACCCAACATTTCCATATACCCAAAGTGTACATGGAACATTCGCCAGGATACATTGTAGTTAGGATGTAAATAATTCTCAATAAACTTAAAATGATTGAAATCATATAATCTGTCTACCCTCACTACCGTGAAATGAAACAAGAAGTCAGTAACAGAAGAAAATTCAGAAATTTCACCATATTGGAATGTGTGGAAATTAAACCACAAACTCTATAGACAAATAATGTCAAAGGAGAAATCACAAGATAAATTAGAAAAATGCTTTGGGATGAGTGAAAATGAAAACATGACATATCAAAAATCATGAAATACAGCAAAAGCAGTACATGCTCAGAGAAAAATTTATAGCTGTAAATACCTACATTAATAAAGAAAAAATATCGTAAATCAAGGACTTAGCTTTATACATTAAGGAGTTAGAAAATGAAGAGCCAACTAAACTCGAGGCAGAAGGGAGGGAGTAATAAAGATTCAGTTCAGTTCAGTCGCTCAATCGTGTCCGACTCTGTGACCTCATGGACTGCAGCATACAGGCTTCCCTGTCCATCACCAGCTCCTGGAGCATGCTCAAACTGATGTCCATTGAGTGACTGATAACATCCAACCATCTCATCCTCTGTTGTCCCCTTTTCCTCCTGCCTTCAATCTTTCCCAGCATCAAGGTCTTTTGCAAGGAGTCAGTTCTTTACATCAGGTGGCCAAAGTATTGGAGTTTTAGCTTCAGCATCAGTTCTTGCAGTGAATATTCAGGATTGATTTCCTTTAAGATTGACTGTTTGGATCTTGCAGTCCAGGGGACTCTCAAGAGTCTTCTCCAACACTAGAGTTCAAAAGCATCAATTCTTCAGCACTCAGCTTTCATTATAGTCCAACTCTCACATCCATACATGACTACTGGAAAAACCATCACTTTGACTAGGTGGACCTTTGTTGGTAAAGTAATGTCTGTGCTTTTTAGTATGCTGTCTAGGTTGATCATAGCTTTTCTTCCAAGGAGCAAGCGTCTTTTTAATTTCATGGCTGCAGTCACCATCTACAGTGATTTTGGAGCCCAAGAAAATAAAGTCTCTCACTGTTTCCATTGTTTCCCCATCTATTTGCCATGAAGTGATGGGAGCGGATGTCATGATCTTAGTTTTTTGAATGTCGAGTTTTAAGCCAGCTTTTTCACTCTCCTCTTTCACTTTAATCACAAGGTTGTTAGGTTGTTTGCTTTCTGCCATAAGCGTGGTGTCATCTGCGTATCTGAGGTTATTGATGTTTCTCCCAGCAATCTTGATTCCGGCTTGTGCTTTATCCAGCCTGGCATTTTGCATGATGTACTCTGCATATAAGTTAAATAAGCAGGGTGACAATATGCAGCCTTGACATATTCCTTTCCCAATTTGGAACCAGTCTGTTGTTACATGTCCAGTTCTAACTGTTGCTTCTTGCCTGCATACAGACTTCTTAGGAGGCAGGTCAGGCGGTCTGGTATGTCCATCTCTTGAAGAATTTTCCAGTTTGTTGTGATCTACACAGTCAAAGGCTTTGGCATAATCAATAAAGCAGAAATAGATGTTTTTCTGGAACTCTCTTGCTTTTTCCAATGGGTGGCAATTTGGTTTCTGGTTCCTCTGCCTTTTCTAAATCCCGCTTGAACATCTGGAAGCTCACGGTTCACGTACTATTGAAGCCTGACTTGGAGAATTTTGAGCAGTACTTTGCTAGCATGTGAGATGAGTGCAATTGTGCGATAGTTTGAGCATTCTTTGACATTGCCTTTCTTTGGGATTGGAATGAAAACTGACCTTTTCTAGTCCCGTGGCCACTGCTGAGTTTTCCAAATTTGCTGGCATGTTGAGTGCAGCACTTTCACAGCATCATCTTTCAGGATTTGAAATAGCTCAACTGGAATTGCATCACCTCCAGTTGCTTTATTCACAGTGATGCTTCCTAAGCATCAGGGCCCACTTGACTTCACATTCCAGGATGTCTGGCGCTAGGTGAGTGATCACACCATCATGGTTATCTGGGTCATGAAGATCTTTTTTGTATAGTTCTTCTGTGTATTCTTGCCACCACTTCTTAATAGTTTCTGCTTCTGTTAGGTCCATACCATTTCTGTCCTTTATTTTGCCCATCTTTGCATGAAATGTTCCCTTGATATCTCTAATTTTCTTGAAGAGATCTCTAGTCTTTCCCATTCTATTGTTTTCCTCTATTTCTTTGCATTGATCACTGAGGAAGGCTTTCTTATCTCTTCTTGCTATTCTTTGGAACTTTGCATTCAAATGGGTATATCTTTCCTTTTCTCCTTTGTCTTTAACTTCTCTTCTTTTCTCAGCTAATTTGTAAGGCTTCCTCAGACAACTATTTTGCCTTTCGCACTTCTTTTTCTTGGGGATGGTTTGATAAATTAGATTTCATCAAAATTAAAAGCTTTTGTGCAATCAAAGGATATTGTCAAGTGAAAATGCAAACCACAGGTTGAGAGAAAATATTTGCAAGTCATATTTAATAACGGCCTAGTATTCAGAACATAGAAAGAACTCTTACAACTCAGTAACAAAGACAACCCAATTAAAAATGGGCAAAGGATTTGAATAGACGTTTTTTCAAGGAAGATATATAAATGACCAAAAAGTACATGAAAAGGTTCTCATAAGAGAAATAAAAATGAAAAACACAGTTTAATACCCCTTCACAAGAGAGGTATAATAACAGTAATAGAACAAAAAACAAAAAATAGAAAGTATTTATGAATAACTGAAATTTGTTACCAAGTCTGACCTCCTAGTGAGTGCTTACCATTTGACAGGCCAATAATTGAGCAATGCGTTGTTGGGGCAGGGAGTAACAGCTTTATTCTGAAAGCCAGAAAATCGAGAAGACAGTGCATTTATGCTTACAAAGAACTCTCTTGCCTGAGTTAGAATTCAGTCTTCTTTTATAGTAAAAGGGGAAGGAGTAAAGTCAAACATTTCCTGGTTCTCATCCACCTCTGGACGAGTGTGTTAATTTCTTCTTCCCAGGTGGGCCTGGCCAAGATATTTCCTGTGAGCTAAATAAAAGTATTTTAGCATAATGCTCATATCCTGGGAGGCAGAGTTCTGAGAGTTGTATTATTATGTATAATTTAAGTTTATAGGCAACATCCCTTTAGTGATTAACTTGTAATAGAATAGAAAATTTTCTTCCCTATTACAGAAAGTTTAGGTAAAGATAGGGAAATGTTATGTAAATAGATATACCCCAAAGAAACTACAAACAAAGGTCCGTCTAGTCAACTCTATGGTTTTTCCAGTGGTCATGTATGGATGTTGAGAGTTGGACTATAAAGAACGCTGAATGCCAAAGAATTGATGCTTTTGAACTGTGGTGTTGGAGAAGACTCTTGAGAGTCCCTTGGACTACAAGGAGATCCAGCCAGTCCATACTAAGGGAGATCTGTCCTGGGTGTTTGTTGGAAGAACAGATGTTGAAGCTGAAACTCCAATACTTTGGCCACCTGATGTGAAGAGCTGACTCATTGGAAAAGACCCTGATGCTGGGAGGGATTGGGGGCAGGAGGAGAAGGGGATGACAGAGGATGAGATGGTTGGATGGCATCACCGACTCAATGGACATGGGTTTAGGGAGTTGGTGATGGACAGGGAGGCCTGGCATGCTACAGTTCATGGGGTTGCAAAGAGTCGGACGCGACTGAGCGACTGAACTGAACTGAAAGAAACTACATGCTTTACCATTTTCCTTAAAATTGTCTTGCTTGCTTTCTTTAAAGCTGTGCTACTGCATATGTTCTACTGGCTGAGGAAGAAGCAACAACTATTGTAGATGCTGAAAAGTTATTTAAACAGGCACTCAAGGCAGGAGAAACAATTTATAAACGGTCACAACAGTGCCAGCACCAAAGTCCTCAGCATGAAGCTCAACTGAGTAAGTGAATATGAACTAATTTTCACCTGTCTTTTAATTCCTGCAGTTGCCTCTTTTATGTGTAAAACACAAAAAATAAATTTTTAAAAACTTCATACTTAAAAGTTAGCTGCTCTTCATGAGATATAACAAATCTGTTCAGCACGACAGAAATGGGTATTAGCTAGAGAATGTTTGTGGAAGAGAATAGATCTGTTCTGGTTATTGAGAGACATGCTGCTCTGAAACTTAACAGTAATTCATTTCATGCAAGAATTGGACTGATCATTGGAGAAACATAACTCAAAAATATTCAAGATTCAAGAGAACCTTCTAATAATGATAAACAGCTGTTACTTTTATCCATCCTTACCTAAGCAGTAGTAGAGGTATTTGTATCATTTGGTTTGCTCTTCAGGCTGTAAAAATATCTCCATATAGTNACTTAACAGTAATTCATTTCATGCAAGAATTGGACTGATCATTGGAGAAACATAACTCAAAAATATTCAAGATTCAAGAGAACCTTCTAATAATGATAAACAGCTGTTACTTTTATCCATCCTTACCTAAGCAGTAGTAGAGGTATTTGTATCATTTGGTTTGCTCTTCAGGCTGTAAAAATATCTCCATATAGTGCCGGGGAGTGGCCCTTTAGCACAAAAAGCAGCCTTACGCTTGATATTGACTCTTTGTTTGGTGGTTTTTTCTCTACAATATGTTTGAGATCATATGGGCCATAGCAACTGACATCCTTTCTTTCCACTCTTAGGCATACTCTCCCAGTTGTGATTGAGACATTTACCAAAGATGTTAGGATCTGTAATATTGTTGCTTCCTGCTATATTGTGTGGCCAGAGGGTTTAATTTCATGATTTTGGCAGAGATTGGGCAATAAATTGAAATATGTTTATATAATGCATTATCTGCTGGGAGTTAAATTCTAAATCTTTTGTTTGTGGAAATTAAAATTTGGATGTTTTCTCTCTAAACTAAATATTGATGTATATAGGATGTTTCATTAATGCATGTTGTTATAACACATAACTGTGGGAATATATAATCTTGAAATCTGGAACTAATGAAACTACATCTGTAAAAAAGTCATGCCATTTGTCCTTGTATAATCTCAAATTTAGTTATGGGATAGGTTCAGAAATATTCGTTAGCCCTTTGTAGAAGTAATTTTGCCCTAGAGCAAAAATTTACACTAGNATGTACTGGTGTATATTAAAAGAAGACTGGCAATGTGTGCAAGAAAATTGGGAAGAATAAGAGAGGCAGTAAAAATAATGAGAGATGTAAGTAAATTTAATGACTTAATCCCAGGGTTGGGGGAGCCTGGTGGGCTGCCGTCTATGGGGTCGCACAGAGTCGGAAACGACTGAAGCGGCTTAGCAGCAGCAGCAACCTTTATCTTTATTCTTTCAAAACTGAAAATATGTTTTAAGTTGCTGGTTAAGTTAATGCATAATCACTGTGTGGCTTTTTATTTTGTAACATTTATTTATTGGCGGTACCATGCGTCTTGTTGCATCTTAGCTCCCCAACCAGGATCAAACCTCAGGCCCTGGCAGAGGAAGCGCCAACCACTGGACCACTAGGGAATTCCCCCAAATCTTTTTTTTTTTAATTGACAGTTTTGTAACAAGATACTTAATATACACAAATTTCTTAGAGACTGAGTCTCCAAAGTTTTAATAAAGAATTTCTACTTCTGTATTGAGTTCATTTGCTATAATTTTAATCTTTTTTTCCTTTTAATATACAGTTAATGAAAGAATTTCCTCCTCTTACCATGTTGAACATCCATGAAAATCTCCTAGAATCACTTTTAGAATTACAGGCCTATGCAGATGTCCAAGCAGTTCTAGCAAAATATGATGGTGAGTGATAATTCTCTTGGTTGATTCTTTACCAGCTGAGCTACCAGGGAAGCCCCTCTTAGTTGATAGCATAAAGTGTTTTTTTTTTTCAATATAAAGTGATCACAAATGGTATCCTACTCTGGTATTTCTGTGACTTTCTCTTTGCATTCTTTCCAGTCAGTATTTAGAATCTGTGGACACAAGTTACTATTAAGTATTTTCTTCTTTTTGTTAAGTATTTACTTATTTGGCCACGTCAGGTCTTAGTTGCCACGTGTAGGACCTTTGCTGCTTCATGCAGATCTTCTGTTGCCATGCACAGACTCTCTGGTTGTGGTGGGAGGGCTCAGTAGTTGTGGTGCGCAGGTTTAGTTGCTCTGTAGCATGTGGAATCTTAGTTCCCTGACCAGGGGTTGAACCCACATCCCCTTGAATTGCAAGGCAGATTCTTAACCACTGGACCACCAGGGAAGCCCCTAAGTATCTTCTTTATCTACTTTTGATAGCAAAAGTCTGCAAGGAGAAATTTTCCTTCTGTTAAAGTATATTCATTTGTTTTAGTGCCTGTGTGAGGCACTTGGAATACAGTGGTAAACAAGAAAACGTGGACAGGCAAATGAATAGTAGTTATATTGAAGCATAGTATGTTAGGCGAAGTAATTGGGAAAGTATGGAGTGCTATACACTTCATTTCTTTTGGAGTGATGGAGAAGGCTAACAGAAGTTGCTTAGCAGTATGTATGAGTAACTCAGAACAACATTTTACAATGCTTTTTAGTTAAAAAGTACTTATTATCTCATCTGATGCTTACAACAATTTTGAGAGATGGTAGGACAAGTACTTTACTATTTCCAGTTAATAAATAAGGAAACTGGAGTTGACGAAGGCTAAGTAATTGGGTAAGGTCTCCTAGCCAGTAAGTGGCAAGCCTGAACTTAAATTTAGGTATTCGATTTCTTTACTAGTCTACCCAAAGTAAGAAGTCAATATATGTTGGCTGTTTTTTATTATTGTACTATAACAGTGCCAGTTTATCACAAATGGAGTTGAGATAATTTTTAATAAGCATAGTCTTTCTCCTCATTCTAAGTGAGGCATTGACTTTTAATCTGAAACTAGAACATCCTACTAGCATAATATTTCTTGTCATATCTTTCACTATATCAGAACACATATAAGTCACTTATTCATACTGTCCTGTTGTAAGCTTCTACCCATTAGCTTAGGAATCCCCATGACTTAGAAAGTTTGAAATGTATTACA
>SJYH01003167.1:463714-489327 GCA_006408735.1 Sylvicapra grimmia | reverse complement strand
ACATATATTTCAAAGACTTGATATCTTCTTACATTCAAATATTAGCTATATGATGAAAAATATATTAATTCAATACTCTATGTCTCAGTTCCCTTATATGTGAAAGAAGAAATATTATTTATCTGGTAAAATTACCAAAAGTATTAAAAGATATCATACTGGTTACATGCTGAAAATGTCTCCTTACACATAGTACATTTCAAACAAATTCTGGTTGCTTATTAATATGAAAATCATATCTAGTGTCTAGCTACTGGAGTCCCTGAAAATAATGATGCTTGAGAATACTTGCTGAAATGAGCTAGACCATATCTTTTATTATTTATAATAATAATGAAAAAAAAACTATATCTCATATATTATCCCAAGAAATGTCTTGTGAAATAGTTCAGTTCAGTCGATCAGTCGTGTCTGACTTTGCGACCCCATGGATTGCAGCATGCAAGGCTTCCCTGTCCATCACCAACAACCAGAGCTTGCTCAAACTCATGTCATTGACTCAGTGATGCCGTCCAACCATCTCATCCTTTGTTGTCCCCTTCTCCTCCTGCCTACAATCTTTCCCAGCATCAGGGTCTTTTCCAATGAGTCAGTTGTTCGCATCAGATGGCCAAAGTATTAGAGTTTCAGCTTCAACATCAGTCCCTCCAAAGAAAATTCAGGCATGATACTGGATGCTTGGGGCTGGTGCACTGGGACGACCCAGAGAGATGGTATGGGGAGGGAGGAGAGAGGGGGATTCAGGATGGGGAACATGTGTATACCTGTGGCAGATTCATGTTGATGTATGGCAAAACCGATACAATATTGTAAAGTAATTAACCTCCAATGAAAATAAATAAATTTATATTGGAAAAAAAAAAAAAGAAAATTCAGGACTGATTTCCCTTAGGATGGACTGGCTGGATCTCTTTGCAGGCCAAGGAACTAACAAGAATCATTTCCAACACCACAAGTCAAAAGCATCAATTCTTCAGTGCTCAGCTTTCTTTATAGTCCAACTCTCACATCCATATGTGACTACTGGAAAAACCACAACCTTGACTAGACGGACTTTTGTATGCAAAGTAATGTCTCTGATTTTTAATATGCTGTCTATGTTGATCATAACTTTTCTTCCAAGGAGCAAGTGTCTTTTAATTTTATGGCTGCGGTCACATCTGTAGTGATTTTGGAGCCCGCCAAAAATAAAATCTCTCACATTACCATTGTTTCCCCATGTATTTGCCATGAAGTGATGGAACCGGATGCCAGGATCTTAGTTTTCTGAATGTTGAGTTTTAAGCCAGTTTTTTAAAACTCCGCTTACACTTTCACCAAGAGGCGTTTTAGTTCTTTGGTTTCTCCCATAAGGGTGGTGTCATCTGCATATCTGAGACTGTTGATATTTCTCCTGACAATCTTGTTTCCAGCTTGTACTTCATCCAATCTGGCATTTCTGATGATGTACTCTGCATATAAGTTAAATAAGCAGGGTGACAGTATACAGCCTTGACGTACTCTTTTCCCAATTTGGAACCCATCTGTTGTTCCCTACCCAGTTCTAACTGTTGCTTCTTGACCTGCATACTGAATTCTCAGGAGGCAGGTCAGGTGGTCTGGTATTCCCATCTCTCTAAGAATTTTCCACAGTTTGTTGTGATCCATACAGGTGGATTCATGTCAATGTATGGCAAAACCAATACAGTATTGTAAAGTAAAAATTAAAAAAAAAAAAAACAAAGACTTTGGCATAATCAATAAAGTAAAAGTAGATGTTTTTCTGGAACTCTTATTTTTCTATGAGCCAACAGATGTTGGCCATTTGATCTCTGGTTCCTCTGCCTTTTCTAAACCCATCTTGAACATCTGGAAGTTTTAGTTAATCTACTGTTTTCAGCATTACTTTGCTAGCATGTGAGATGAGCGCACCTGCGTGGTAGTTTGAACATTTTTTGGCATTGCCTTTCTTTGGATTAAAATGAAAACTGACCTTTTCCCAGTTCTGTTGCCACTGCTGAGTTTTTTTTCAAATTTGCTGGCATATCAAGTGCAGCACTTTTGCAGCATCAACTTTCAGCATTTGAAATAGCGCAACTGGAATTCCATCACCTCCACTAGTTTTGTTCCTAGTGATGCTTCCTCAGGCCCACTTGACTTCTCATTCCAGGAAGTCTGGCTCTAGGTGAGTGATCATACCTTTGTGATCACACTGGGTCATTATGATCTTTTTGTATCATTCTTCTGTGTATTCTTGCCACCTCTTCTTAATATCTTCTGCTCCTGTAAGGGCCATACAAATATTGTTTGTATGAAATGTTCCCTTGGTGTCTCTAATTTTCTTGAAAAGATCTCTAGTCTTTCCCATTCTATTGTTTTCCGAGGAAGACTTTATTATCTCTCCTTGCTATTCTTTGAAACTCTGCATTTAGATGCTTATATCTTTCCTTTTCTCCTTTACCTCTAGCTTCTTTTCTTTTCTCAGCTACTTGGAAGCCCTCCTTAGCAACCATTTCACCTTTTTGCATTTCTTTTTCTTGGGGATGGTCCTGATCACCACCCCTTGTACAATGTCATGAACCTCCATCCATAGTTCTTCAGGCATTCTGTCTATCAGATCTAATCCCTTGAATCTATTTGTAATTTCCACTGTATAAATGTAAGGGATTTGATTTAGTTCATATCTAAATGGTTAATGGTTTTCCTTACTTTCCTCAATTTAAGTCTGAATTTTGCAGTAAGGAGCTCATGATCTGAGCCACAGTCAGCTCCCAGTTTTGTTTTTCTTGACTATATAGAGCTTCTCCATCTTTGGCTACAAAGAATATAATCAATCTGGTCTCAGCATTAACCATCTGGTGATATCCCTGTGCAGTGCTGTCTCTTGTGTTGTTGGAAGAGGTTGTTGCTGGAAGAGTGTATGAAAGTAGTACTTATATCTCAGCCTAGGAGTTCTAGGGGTATTACTGCGTTACTTGATGGCATACCAAATTGGTCAGAAAACCTCAGCTTCCAGGCAATTCTATCTTAGTAGTCATAATCTTTTTATGCTTTCAGCAGAAGCCTCATTCTGAAACTTGTTATTATTGTTCCCTCTCTAAGTCAAGTTTGACTCGTTGTAATCCCCTGGACTGCAGCACACCAGGCTTCTCTGTTCTCCACTATCTCCTGGAATTTTCTCAATGTTATGTCCTTTGAGTCAGTGATGCTGTCTAACCACCTTATCCTCTACTGCCCCTTCTCCTATTAGCTTCAGTCTTTCCCAGAATCAGGATCTTTTCTAGTGAGTCAGCTCTTCTCATTAGGTGGCACAAGTTTTGGAGTTTCAGCTTCAGCATCAGTCCTTCCAATGAATAGTCAGAGTTGATTGCCTTTAGGATCGACTGGTTTGATGTCCTTGATGCCCAAGGGACTTTTAAGAGTCTTCTCCAGCACCACAATTCGAAAGCAGTATTTTTTTTTTTTTTGGCACCCAGACTTCTTTATGATCCCACTCTCACATCCATAGATGACTACTAGGGAGCTACATAATGCTGAGTCCCACTATCTCTGCATGAGATGAATGAAAATAGAAGTCTTCTTTAAAAAGTGATTTTAAGTCTTATAAGTTTTGTACGTTCAAAGCAACTTGCATGTGATAACAATTCCCTATCCCAGTGAGTAATGAACCATACACAGTTCACTCAATACGTGCTCAAATGAGTTTGCCAGTTGTAATTCCTGGTTTCTCACCTTATAGCTCAAACTGGCATAGAGCATTATGAGACTCATGTGCAAAAAAAAAGCATTGCTGAATTTATTAATACCCCTCCTCAACACCCTTATTCATCCTCCTACTGAACTATGAACAAGTGACTTGGGGCTGAAAGACCTTCCGCAGGCCTCCCCTGGTGTTTCTCAGCCTGGCACATATAACAAAGTTTATGGTACACATATGAGCCTGCTTATTGAGTGTTATAGGGAGAACGTTTTCAGTGTAACCTGATAGGGAGACTCATGTAGATATGTTTCAGCTTGATGTGGTTACCAAGTCGTGCTGTCAAGGAAAAGAATTCTATAATTTGCTTGTAAAGAATGAAAAGATACATATATCCTTTCATTCATTCTTGGTGAGTTTGTAAATTAGTATGTGAAAATCCACATAACTTGTCAGTGTGTAGGTTAACATAGCTCGGGAATTGGTCCATAATACACACTGGGCTCTTTCAATCATTTAAAGCATTGTTTGGCGAATGGTTACATGGACTTGACAAACTGGAATCCATTATTAGTGCTGGTGTTGCTTTTGGCTCTGGTCTTCTTTACCACCCCCTCCCACCCCAATTTCAAGCTGCATAAAAGCAGTCTTGGACATATTAAAAAAGGTGGTGTGTGGCGGAAGAAGGGGATGGGGTAAGATAAGCAAACTGTAATGTATTAAAAAAGTTTAAAGTATACTGATGAGCTCTCTTTGAATAGCGTAGAATATGCTGGATCATAACTTTTTTAAACTTTCTGGAATTCTTGAAATACAAAATCAGCTTAGATATCAAGAGAAGGGAAAGTTGCTGACAGTGAAGTCCTGCCTTTCCCAAGAGATGGGAGAGCCACTTATGAGCAAGTCATACCGTGAACTCTCAAATATGGCCAGCTCCCAAGGGCACTCAACCGCAGGGACGGGACTTGGTAGTGACAGCCTTCCCGCTATCAGCTAAGCCAGGTTCTGACATCAGCAAGTCAGATACAGTCAACCATGATCAGTGACTTTCGAGTACAAAAAGCAGAGGATTTTAACACAGAGGAGACCTTTAAAAAATTGCTGTTCCCATTTTTTTTTTTAATTTAGCAGATATGGAAAGATTAGCTCAAAGAAATTAAGTGACTTGATTAAAGTGAAACAACTGAGTGCAATGCCTGGATGAGTCTTCCATACAATGCTGTTAATTTAAATTTGAAATGAGCTATTCTAAGGCTAGATTCAGATCTTCTAAAACAGTGTACCAACTTTCTTTTATATAATGGCGTTTCCAAAGATTAGAAGCCAAACTATTTCTGAGAAGTAGCACAGCACCGTTGCCTTATTTTCTTTCCCCAATGTGCCTTACTTTGGCATTCTACTAAAATTAAACTATGATATACTTAATGTATATCATAGCACTGCTAACTGTACATTAGACACAAGAAAGCACAGATATAATTATACCCACAGCATGCTAAAAGCCTTAAGGAAAGAAATAGTGAAGTCGCTCAGTCGTGTCCGACTCTTTGCGACCCCGTGCACTGTAGCCCACCAGGCTCCTCCGTCCATGGGATTCTCCAGGCAAGAATACTGGAGTGGGTTGCCATTGCCTTCTCCAGGGGATCTTCCCGACCCAGGGATCGAACCCAGGTCTCCTGCATTGCAGGCAGACGCTTTAACCTCTGAGCCACCAGGGAAGGTTTTTGAAATTATAACACAGACGTTAGAGGGAGTAAATATATAAAACATTCTCAACTTCTTACAAAGATATGAACATACATTTAAAAAAAAAAAAAACTGTTGAAAAGAATATGGCCAAGTAGAGATGTATCTGGAGGAATTCATGGAGAGAGTAAGTAATTAGACTCTTAGAAAAATATGCCAATAACCTTTTAATGGCGGACAGAAGTGAGGTGAAATATGTGAAAGATTCATTTTAACTGAGCAATTGAGAGTCCGGTGGCAGCTTACTATTGGGACAGAAGGCTACGGAGAGAGGAGCTTGAAGACCCTGAGTCGTCATTCTTCCTTTATAGGTTAGAGACATTGGAGAAAGTAGTAAACTTGTATAAAGAGCTTCTATGATCTGAATCTTCACTACTATACATAAGTCAAAAGGTAGCTTGATCTATAATATATATATAAGTTCATACAGCTCAAAGACAACAAATGACCCAAATGAAAAATAGGCTGAAGACCTTAACAGAAATTTCTCCAGAGAAGATATATATAGATGGTCAGCAGGCATATTAAAAAAAATGTTCAACATCACTAATTATTAGAGAAATGCAAATCAAAACTGTAATGAGGTACCACCTCAAAATCATCAAAATGGCCATCATTAAAATGTCTACAAATAACCACCTCTGGAGAAGATGTAGAGAAAAGAGAAAAGGGAAGCCTCCTACACTGTTGGTAGGAATGTAAGTTGGTGTACAACTATGGAAAACAGTATGGAGATTCCTCAGAAAACTAAAAATAGAATTACTATATGATCCAGCAACCCCATTCTGGACACATACAACTCCCTCCTCCCCCCGCCAAAAGTCATTCAAAAAGATACATGCAACCCTATGTTCATAGCATCACTATTTAATTGTCCATCAACAGATGAATTGGTAAAGAAGATATGGTACATATATACAATGGAATACTACTCAACCATAAAAATGAATAAAATAATGTCATTTGCAGCAACATAGATGCAATGAGAGATTATCATATATAAGTGAAGTAAGTCAAAAGAGACAGACAAATGCCATATAATATCACTTATATGTGGAATCTGAAATATGGCACAAATGAACTTATCCACAAGACAGAAACAAACCAATAAACATAGAGAACAATCTTGTGGTCACCAAGTGGGAGAGATTAGGGGAGAGAAGGCCTGGGAATTTGGGATTAGCAGATGTCAACTATCATACATAGGACTGATAACAAATTTCTACTGTATAGCACAAGGAACTGTATTCAATATCCTGACAAATCATAATGGCAAAGACTATTGTTAGAATGGAACGTTTTCATGTGTATGACTGAGTCACTTTGCTGTACAGCAGAAATGGGCACATCATGTAAATCATTGTAAGTCAATAAAAAAGAAAAGATAAAAATTTAATCAGGAAAACAGTGGTGGCTATGCAGTCCACACAGCTATGGTTGGGTTAGAAGATGCGTTTCCCTGGTAGCTCAGCTGGTAAAGAATCCGTCTGCAGTACAGGAGACTCTGGTTTGATTCCTGGGTCAGGAGGATCCCCTGGAGAAGGGAACAGCTACCCACTCCAGTATTCTGGCCTGAAGAATTCTATGGGTTTGTAGACCATGGGTCTTAGAGTCAGACCTGACTGAGCAACTTTCACTTTCACAACCATGAAAACAAGAGAAGACACATGCTTATGGATTATAAGTGAGGAACTCTGGTGAGGGATTAGATGTTGTGAGTGTAGTAAAGATTTAGCTTTCCAAAGTGGCAGGGGAGAATAATATATAGCAGATAGCAGTGAAGCGGCTGCACTGGTGCATGTGAGGGAACACATGTGGAAGGGCGATGGAGAAAGCTGAAATGGCTAGACCATAAGTCTCTTAATCAACACTGTTTTTAAAGAGTTCAGAATGGGGTACTTCTAAGTAAGAGGCTTTGCGGACCCGCTACACATCAAAATCAACAGTTTAAATGGTGAAGATGTTGTAAATCCATCACTTAGCATACAAATGATCTAAATAGAGAAACATTCATTCAAGAAAATCTACTAAATCTTGGTAAAAACAGTAAAATAACTTAATCTCTAATCTGTTTCTCAGCTCAACTTCATATTATTTGGCCCATACCCATGTCATGTGCAGCCCAGAAGAGAGGGATATAGCTTCTCCCAGATCTAAGTTTGAGATTTCAGTTTCACACCAGAAAGGGAAGATTGTTGTGCCTTCACTGTCCTGCTTTCCTAGCCCCCAGTGATAACCCCCCTTTTTACTCATCCTCCCTCAGAGGGTGGAAACTTTATTTTAGGAGTTACAAACCAATAATACTGAGTCCCTACTCACCCCTAAGGGCAAGGATATCACTCCAGGCAAAGCAGGTTCTGCTTTGGCCCCAGCTCCAAACACTGACCTAAGGATTTTGACTAGAGTGAAAGGAGGTACTTAAGATGATCCAGAGAGAGGATATGGGGTGGGATGTGGGAGGGGGATTCAGGATTGGGATCTCATATACATCCATGGTGGATTCATGTCAATATATGGCAAAACCAATATGGTATTGTAAAGTAAAACAAAGTAAAAATTTAAAATAAAAAAAATACTAGAGGAAAAAAAAAAAGAATAAAGAGCTTCAGAATTGTGCCTAAGGATTCATTTAGAACAAAAATGGAGAAAGTCAAAACTAAGGGCACTGTTGAAAGTAACAGAGATCTTTGTATGTTGCTTTCAGTTGCTAAGTCATATCCAACTCTTTACGACCCCATGGACTGCAGCATGCTAGGCTTCCCTGTCCTTCACTCTCTCCCAGAGTTTGCTCAAACTCATGTCCATTGATTCCGTGATGCCATCCAACCATCTCATCCTCTGCCACCCCCTTCTCCTCCTGCCCTCAATCTTTTCCAGCATCACGGTCTTTTCCAACGAGCAAGCTCTTTGAATTAAGTGGCCAAAGTATTAGAGCTTCAGCATCAATCCTTCCAATGAATATTCAGGGTTGATTTCCTTTAGGATTGACTGGTTTGATCTCCTTGCTGTCCAAGGGACTCTCAAAAGTATTCTCCACACCATAAATGATAACTTCTTCATGTCCACAAAATGGTAGAATAGTAGGAAGCTTAATAGAAAACCAAGAAAAGACACAACCAAGAAGAGCTCTTTTGTGATCACAAGAAGCTCTGGATCTGGAAGACTGTGCATTTGTGATGAGCTGCACGCACTCAGGAGCAATCGCAGCAGGGTCAGACTTGACAGCATTACCCAAGAAAGAACACAGGTTCATTAAGAAGAAGACAGAAGCTTCACTGGGAAAAGAGGCTTAAATCAAATACTGGCTGAATGAACTACTCTGACTCAAAAGTAACTCCCAGAAAATCAGGTTCAAAAGTAAAATTACACACATCCTTGGAGGTCTGGAAGAATGCATGAATGCCCAAGGCTATAGACTCTCTGGAGAGATCACAGAGGACACATTCAACCTAAAAGTTCCTAGCTAAATGCAAAATAAATAAACACACACCCATGGTGGATTCATGTCAATGTATGGCAAAACCAATATGGTATTGTAAAGTAAAATAAAGTAAAAATTAAAAAAAAAAAAACTCATTGAAACTTAAGTACAAGCCACATATACACATATGTGCTGCTAATAGGTAAATATCTGATTGACTAAGGGACTTAAGCACAACCTTTGATCCCTAAGTGGACTATGGTGACATAGGAGAAATCCCTAAGCAGCTGAATTAAAAGGTAAAAGCAAGAGGGGAATCTGAGTAGGGGCATTGAAGGTTGCTCATTTTGGAGGTGGTGGTGGGATTTCACAGAATCAGTTCAGCCAAGTTCTAAAGAAATAAACAGATGAGTAAGCAAACAGCAACAGCAGCCTCTGGTGGGGGTGGAGAAGAAGTTAGCTGTTTCCTAATGTATTATCTAAAATGATAAGTTTTCAACATAACATTTGAGTCACCTAAAGAGATAAGGAAGTATAACTGATACATCTGGGTAGCAAATGGAGATAAAAATAAAAATCATTTTGAAGTGGATGAGATGAAAGACTATGCTAAGATTTCAAAGCATTTTAATACATATGTTAAAGGAACTAAAGGATACCATGCTTAAAGAATCAACAGAGGGCTAATGATATTGATAAAGCATCACTCCATCCAGAAAATATAACATTTTTATAAAAGTATATTCATCTAAAAACAGACCCCAAATATATGAAGCAAACACTGAATTGACAGGAGAAATACACAGCTTAACAAGAGTAGAGACTTCTATAAACTACTTTTAATAATGGAGGGGCAAGATCAAAAGAAGAAGAAGAAGAAAAAAAAAGGGGGGGAAATCTGATAATGTTGCAAGTCAACTAGAAATAATAGATATTTGTAGACCACCCTACTCAGCTGCAGCAGAATACACACACTTTTCAAGCACATACAAAATATTCTCTAAGATAGGACATATTCTAGGACATAAAACAAGCTTCAATAAATTTAAAAACATTTTGATCCTATAAAGTACACTCTCCTGCTATAGTGAAATCAAATTGAGAGTTATACAGAAGAAAGTTTTGGAAGTGCAAATTATTTGAAAGTTAAACAACTCACTTCTAAATGATCGATGGGTGGAAGAGGAACTCACAAAGAAATAAGAAAATAATTTGCCATGATATAAAATAAAATTACCATGTATCAAGACTTATAGAAAGCAGGGATATCATTCTCAGAGGGAATTTTTTGTCTGCCAAAACCTACATTTAAAAGAAAAAAAAAAATTGTTCACAAATTAGTAATCTAAACTTCCAACTGAAAACAAAAACAAAAACAAAAAAACTAGAAAAACAAGAGTAAACCAAACTGAAAGAAAGCAGAAGTAGGAAATAATAAAGATTAAAGTTGTTGTTGCTGTTATTTAGCCACTGAGTCATGACTGACTCTTTATGCTGCTGCTGCTAAGTCACTTCAGTCGTGTCCGACTTTGTGTGACCCCAGAGACGGCAGCCCACCAAGCTCACCCGTCCCTGGGATTCTCCAGGCAAGAACACTGGAGTGGGTTGCCATTTCTTTCTCCAATGCATGAAACTGAAAAGTGAAAGTGAAGTCGCTCAGTTGTTTCTGACTCCTAGTGACCCCATGGCCTGCAGCCTACCAGGCGCCTCCATCCATGGGATTTGCCAGACAAGAGTATGGAGTGGGTCTTCTGCAGCCCAGCAGGCGCCTCTGTCCATGTGCTTTCTCAGGCAAGAATGCTAAAGTGGATTGCCATTTCCTTCTCCAGGAGATCTTACCCACCACGGATTGAGCTTGTGTTTCCCGCATTGGCAGGTGGATTCTTTACTGTTGATCCTCCAAGGAAGCCCAAAGATAAAAGTAGAGATAGATAAAATAGGGAATGGACAAAATAAAGAGAAATACATAGAAAATCAATGACACAGTTCTCGCTTGGAATTTGAGATGGCATCAAAATCCTTAACGTATGCTTTGTAAATTCACAATATATGCAAAGCGTCATTATCACATTCGAAAGGCAGAGAAGAAGTTGGAGTGGCAAAGCATGGGTTTGCTGTGTCCTCTCTTAAGGATATCATCAGGCTGAGATCAAGATTTCATCTGGGAATATGATATTGCCTGAAGTTTGGGGCTTTCTTCCAAGATCACTGGTTTTTGGCAGAGTTTATTTCTTTGTAGTTCTGTGGCTAAGTTTCCTATTTTCTTGTTGGCTCTTGTTTCGGGATACTCTTAGCTCCTAGAATCCTCCTTCAGGGGTTTGCCACATGCCCCCTTAGTCTTGCAATATGGCTCTTTACTTTTTTCCATGCCAGTAAGAGATCAATAGAGACCTCAACTGATTAGGTCTCTAATCAGGGTAACTTCCCTATTGATGGACACAAATTCAACTGATTGAGCTTTTAATTAATTGCATCAAATTCATTTTACCATATAACCTAACATAAGTGTATAAGTAAAACCCTCTCATATGAATGTATATATAATATCTGTTGCCAAGTCCAACTAATAGATACATATCTTCTTCATGAACTCACAAAACAATACAGATGGAATCATGAACCTTATAAGTGATCAAATAATTTATGGCAACCAAAAAATCCATACATTCAGTTGAAATATGTATCATATCATATAAGAAACAAATCGCCAGTCTAGGTTCGATGTAGGATACAGGATGCTTGGGGCTGGTGCCCTGGGAAGACCCAGAGAGATGGTATGGGGAGGGAGTGGGAGGGGGGTTCAGGACTGGGAACACGTGTACACCCATGGCAGATTCATGTTGATGTATGGCAAAACCAATACAGTATTGTAAAGTAAAATAAAATAAAAAAAAGGAAGAGAAGAACTAAATAGATTCAGNCAAAAGAAGAAGAAGAAGAAAAAAAAAGGGGGGGAAATCTGATAATGTTGCAAGTCAACTAGAAATAATAGATATTTGTAGACCACCCTACTCAGCTGCAGCAGAATACACACACTTTTCAAGCACATACAAAATATTCTCTAAGATAGGACATATTCTAGGACATAAAACAAGCTTCAATAAATTTAAAAACATTTTGATCCTATAAAGTACACTCTCCTGCTATAGTGAAATCAAATTGAGAGTTATACAGAAGAAAGTTTTGGAAGTGCAAATTATTTGAAAGTTAAACAACTCACTTCTAAATGATCGATGGGTGGAAGAGGAACTCACAAAGAAATAAGAAAATAATTTGCCATGATATAAAATAAAATTACCATGTATCAAGACTTATAGAAAGCAGGGATATCATTCTCAGAGGGAATTTTTTGTCTGCCAAAACCTACATTTAAAAGAAAAAAAAAAATTGTTCACAAATTAGTAATCTAAACTTCCAACTGAAAACAAAAACAAAAACAAAAAAACTAGAAAAACAAGAGTAAACCAAACTGAAAGAAAGCAGAAGTAGGAAATAATAAAGATTAAAGTTGTTGTTGCTGTTATTTAGCCACTGAGTCATGACTGACTCTTTATGCTGCTGCTGCTAAGTCACTTCAGTCGTGTCCGACTTTGTGTGACCCCAGAGACGGCAGCCCACCAAGCTCACCCGTCCCTGGGATTCTCCAGGCAAGAACACTGGAGTGGGTTGCCATTTCTTTCTCCAATGCATGAAACTGAAAAGTGAAAGTGAAGTCGCTCAGTTGTTTCTGACTCCTAGTGACCCCATGGCCTGCAGCCTACCAGGCGCCTCCATCCATGGGATTTGCCAGACAAGAGTATGGAGTGGGTCTTCTGCAGCCCAGCAGGCGCCTCTGTCCATGTGCTTTCTCAGGCAAGAATGCTAAAGTGGATTGCCATTTCCTTCTCCAGGAGATCTTACCCACCACGGATTGAGCTTGTGTTTCCCGCATTGGCAGGTGGATTCTTTACTGTTGATCCTCCAAGGAAGCCCAAAGATAAAAGTAGAGATAGATAAAATAGGGAATGGACAAAATAAAGAGAAATACATAGAAAATCAATGACACAGTTCTCGCTTGGAATTTGAGATGGCATCAAAATCCTTAACGTATGCTTTGTAAATTCACAATATATGCAAAGCGTCATTATCACATTCGAAAGGCAGAGAAGAAGTTGGAGTGGCAAAGCATGGGTTTGCTGTGTCCTCTCTTAAGGATATCATCAGGCTGAGATCAAGATTTCATCTGGGAATATGATATTGCCTGAAGTTTGGGGCTTTCTTCCAAGATCACTGGTTTTTGGCAGAGTTTATTTCTTTGTAGTTCTGTGGCTAAGTTTCCTATTTTCTTGTTGGCTCTTGTTTCGGGATACTCTTAGCTCCTAGAATCCTCCTTCAGGGGTTTGCCACATGCCCCCTTAGTCTTGCAATATGGCTCTTTACTTTTTTCCATGCCAGTAAGAGATCAATAGAGACCTCAACTGATTAGGTCTCTAATCAGGGTAACTTCCCTATTGATGGACACAAATTCAACTGATTGAGCTTTTAATTAATTGCATCAAATTCATTTTACCATATAACCTAACATAAGTGTATAAGTAAAACCCTCTCATATGAATGTATATATAATATCTGTTGCCAAGTCCAACTAATAGATACATATCTTCTTCATGAACTCACAAAACAATACAGATGGAATCATGAACCTTATAAGTGATCAAATAATTTATGGCAACCAAAAAATCCATACATTCAGTTGAAATATGTATCATATCATATAAGAAACAAATCGCCAGTCTAGGTTCGATGTAGGATACAGGATGCTTGGGGCTGGTGCCCTGGGAAGACCCAGAGAGATGGTATGGGGAGGGAGTGGGAGGGGGGTTCAGGACTGGGAACACGTGTACACCCATGGCAGATTCATGTTGATGTATGGCAAAACCAATACAGTATTGTAAAGTAAAATAAAATAAAAAAAAGGAAGAGAAGAACTAAATAGATTCAGATGTTATATACAAGTTGAAGACTGAATTAGCTGACATTCTCTTGTTGATCTGTCTTAGACATGTGTAAACAATAATGAAAAAAATTAGTAGTATGTTAAAGATGTAGAGTCATTTTACAAGTATTTATCATTTCATATTGATTAAAATAATGAATATTTCCAAGCCAGTGGGAAGTATTGGGTTGGCCAAAAAGTCTGCTCATTTTCCCATATGACATGGAAGACCTTAAAGAACTTTTTGGCCAACCCAATATTTATTTAACACCTAGATTATAATTTTTATCTATCTATATGACTTACCTTTCTCCATTCTGGGCCTGTAAGTATTGAAAATGAATCATATGCTTGTCTTAACAGTGTGAAGTAAATTTTATTTATCCTTTCAAAGAACCAGCTTTTGGCTTTGTTGATTTTTGCTATGGTCTCTTTTGTTTCCTTTGCATTTATTTCTGCCCTAATTTTTAAGATTTCTTTCCTTCTACTAACCCTAGGGTTCTCCATTTCTTCCTTTTCTAGTTGCTTTAGGTGTAGAGTTAGGTTATTTATTTGACTTTTTTCTTGTTTCTTGAGGTATGCCTGTATTGCTATGCAGTTTCCCCTTAGCCCAGCTTTTACAGCGTCCCACAGGTTTGGAGTTGTTGTATTTTCATTTTCACTCGTTTCTATGCATATTTTGATTTCTTTTTTGATTTCTTCTGTGATTTGTTCATTTTTCAGAAGCGTGTTGTTCAGCCTCCATATGTTGGGAATTTTTAATAGTTTTTCTTCTGTAATTGAGATCTAATCTTACTGCATTATGGTCAGAAAAGAAGCTTGGAATGATTTCAATTTTTTTTGAATTTACCAAGGCTAGATTTATGGCCCCGGATGTGCTCTATCCTGGAAAATGTTCCGTGAGCACTTGAGAAAAAGGTGAAATTCATTGTTTTGGGTGAAATTTCCTATAGATATCAATTAGTCTAACTGGTCTATTGTATCATTTAAAGTTTGTGTTTCTTTGTTAATTTTCTGTTTAGTTGATCTATCCATAGGTGTGAGTGGGGTATTAAAGTCTCCCACTCTTATTGTGTTATTGTTAATTTGAACACATGTACACCCGTGGCGGATTGACGTATGGCAAAACCAATACAGTATTGTAAAGTAAAATAAATAAATAAAAATGGGAAGTACCCTTTCAACTTTAGAATTCATTGCATTAGTATTATATGGAGTAATCTAGAAGGAAAATAAAGGGAAATGAGAAAATGAACAAAAGTAAAGAAATCTATGGATAATAAAGAAGATAAAATAAGGAGAAAAGGATAAAACCCAGCTCCTAACTATTTAGAACTAGGTTCAAGTCTCAAGTTCGAAAGCACTTCAGAATTCTTAGCTCTCAGATATGTATCTGTACTGTGCTCTTCTCTGAAAAAGAAGCCCTGAATTCTTTCACATTTATTTTAAATTGCCTCATTTATAAAAATGATTCATGTTTTTTTTTCCTGAATTTTCTTATTTGCTACTACTGACAAAAGATTCTAGCCAAAATATTTGAGTCACTTAAAGCTTATTTTTTTCATGCCTACTTATCTTCCACATTCAGAACCCTTCTCTTGTCCCTTCCGGCTTCAGGCCCCTGATTCCCACTATATCTATCTACCATCTTTGTGAGACATCACCAAACAACTCAGATTTTCTTCTAGGTCTTGGCTTTTCTCAATCCAAATGTGCCTGTCCTGTGGAGTTGCAGCTTGAAGCATTTTGTTGTATTTCATGCTGCCCTTTGCGCGACTGGTAGATCCCAGATCAACTTAGTGCAAGTTGTTCTGGTCTGCACATTCCTGTTGATGTAGCTTTAGCCAGGCTCTCTCTCCTTAGAATTTTTGAGGCAAGAATACCGGAGTGAGTTGCCATTTCCTACTCTAGAGAGATGTTTCCAGCCCAGAGTTTGAACCTCCGTCTCCCGCATCTTCTGCCTTGGTTGGTAGATTCTTTACCACTGTGCCATCTGGGAAGCCCATGTTATGGTCAATAACAATAGATCAATATAGCAAGTATTTATATCTATATATCTAAACAGATATTTGCATGAAGGTATACATTTATATACATCTTCATTATATATGTCTTCAACTAATATTAGCAAATTGAATCCGGCAACATACAAAAGAATTATTGTATTGCAAATAAGTGAAATTTATCAAATAATGCAAAGAAGTGAAAGTGTTAGCTACTCAGTTATGTCCAACTCTTTGTGACCCCATGGACTGTAGCCCACCAGGCTCCTCTGTCCATGGAATTCTCTAGGCAAGATTCTACAGTAGGTTGCCATTTTCTTCACCAGGGTAACTTCCTGACCTTGGGATTGAATCCAGGTCTCCTGCATTGCAGGCAGACTCTTTACTGACTGAGTCACCAGGGGATTCCTCGAGTAATGAAAGGTTGATTTAATACACAAAAATCAGTTAATGTAATACACATTATATATGAAATAAAAGTCAAAAACTATGTGAGTATCTCCAGAACCAAACAAAAAGTATTTGACAAAATTCTACACTCATTATTAATTAAAACAACAAAGACAACTCTCAACAAGCTGGGAATAAATGAAAAATTCTTCCACCTGATAAAGGACATTTAATACACCCTTAGTGGTAAACATGAATGTTTCCCTCTTAAGGTCAGAAAAAAGGCCAGGAAGTCCACTCTCATCAATGCTATTCAATATTGTACTAAGAATTCTAGACAGTGCAATCAGGAAAGACAAAGAAGTAAAGTTATCCAAACTGGAAACATAGAAGGAAAATTGTTTTTATTCACAGATGATACAAGCGTGTGTGGCGAAAATTCTAGGATTCACAAAAATAAAATAAAATAAAATATTAAAAGTAATAAACAAGTCACAAAGGTTGCAAGATGAAAAATCAGAGTATAACATATTGATGGCAGGATGAAAAAAATCTAATAAAAAACAAGGTGGCCAAAAATGGAGACAGGGAAAGACTAAAGTCGAAGAAGGGGAAAAAAAAAAAAATGGCAGCAGTGTTTTGGAAACGGAGTGCTCTGCCCTCAAAATATGACCAGCTAAACACCCTAGGTGGGAGGAAAGTTTTGTGACTTTTTTGCAGGGAAGTCTTGCAAAGACTTGGAAAAAAAAATATATATATATATATATGTTCAAATTAGAAAAACTAAACGGACATGTTTACACCTCATTTTAAATTAATATCGACATGAAAATAGGACAGGCTCCAGTGGTAATAAAATTGAGTTTCAAGGTAAATAAAATAGTGTCTTTTAAAATACCCAAACAATGACATGTTAGACTGGGGTGGCTCTAATGCCTTTGATGGTTACATAAGCAAAGCAAATTCCTGTAAATTCCTCAAGATTAAGAAGAAAACTAATCAAAGCCAAGTAGACTTTCCTAAATTATGCAATCACTTAAGCTATAGACAGTCAAATAGTTTCCTGACTTTGTTTCCTTGTCTTCTTTATAAAAACCAAGTTCCTTTCGGTGGAGCACTCCTAACCAACTCTGGTTTGACACTGCTAATGTAAATCCATGAGAGCTCAAATAAACTCTTCAAAAATTAAATTCATCCTTTAAGATCTGTTTGTGAGCACTTACATGTTTTAACTATGTTAAAAAAAGGAAAACTTTTTATTTCTCTGGCAAATTTCCCAATTCAGGGTATAATTCTCTGCTGTTTCCCTTGGATCTAGTAATGAGCCTAGCTCATTTCATAATCAGCAATCCTAGGGAACTAGGGCAAGGAAAAATAAAAGGGAGCAGCAGTAAGTTTAATATTTTTAGCTTGTAACATTTCATGAAATGAAAAGGAAAACACCGTACCTGTTGTCTCCTCTACTCGACTCTTCTATAAACGCAGCTCTACTTCACTACTGATGTCAGATGTGTGGGGTTTTCACACAATAAGCAATTCTGGGACCCCAGCTGGGGGGTCTTACAAATGTAACACCATCTACCTGGAGGAAACACCAGATTAAGGCTCAGTCCCAAAGGCACCTCCTCTGTCCACTTCAGATGCCAACAGTGAGTCCAGATTATCCCCTGTGCCTCCGATTAACTTCCTATAAACCAGAGTTCCTACAAGCCCCTGCTATGTTCAACTAATTCGCTTGAGGGGCTAACAGAATTCAGGAAAACAGTTAGCTCACTAAAATACTGGTTTCCTACGAATGATATTAAAGGATAAAAACCAACTTCCAAAGAGAAACAGAAGGTAAGGTCCAGAAGGAACTGGTGCTTGTGTTATTAGATCGAACTGGCCTTTTTAACACCCAAGAATGACCCAGAAAGCAAAGCAATCTTCTTGAGAAAGAATCAAAACGAGAAGAAGAATTGAACAGAGAGGGTTTTAAAAGTCAACTTCAAACTAATTAGTTATTTTTTTTTACATATTCAATAACAAACAGAACAGGTATATGTATGATGAATGCCTTAAAAGCAGGTATATGAATAAATCAAATGAGCCATATTCAAACCAGTAAAATAAAATCGGAATTAAGCCACATTTTTGTTAACTTCTCCTTCATTCATCTTCCTGTGAACTTGCAATTATATTGGAAATCTAGTTTTACATCCTACTCTTTTACTTAACATTAACATAAGACATCTCTAGATATGATTAAATCTTATTTATATTATTTTCAATAGTGGATCACTCCAGAATATTAAATAAATGTACTGCTGCTCCTGCTACCAAGTCGCTTCAGTCGTGTCCGACTCTTTGCGACCCCATAGACGGCAACCTACCAGACTCTCCCATCCCTGGGATTCTCCAGGCAAGAACACTGGAGTGGGTTGCCATTTCCTTCTCCAATGCATGAAAGTGAAAATTGAAAGTGAAGTCGCTCAGTTGTGTCTGACCCTCAGCGACCCCATGGACTGCAGCCTACTAGGCTCCTCTGTCCATGGGATTTTCCAGGCAAGAGTACTGGAGTGGGGTGCCATTGCCTTCTCCAANGCTGCTGCTGCTAAGTCGCTTCAGTCGTGTCCGACTCTGTGCGACCCCGGAGACGGCAGCCCACCAGGCTCCCCCGTCTCTGGGATTCTCCAGGCAAGAACACTGGAGTGGGTTGCCATTTCCTTCTCCAATGCATGAAAGTGAAAATTGAAAGTGAAGTCGCTCAGTTGTGTCTGACCCTCAGCGACCCCATGGACTGCAGCCTACTAGGCTCCTCTGTCCATGGGATTTTCCAGGCAAGAGTACTGGAGTGGGGTGCCATTGCCTTCTCCAATAAATGTACTATACATTAGCAAATCACACTTACATTTTGAAATATTTAATCTTTTCCTATATTTTCAAAATAGATGATATTGCATTAAACATATTTATAGATAGGAGCTGTTTAAAATTTATTTTCAATTATTTATTTGGATAGATTCCCAGAATATGTTTCAAATTTTAATACAAATATGCAAATTCTTTGATTATTTTCCATAAGGATTGTATCAATTTACACTGTCATAATCAGTGTGTACAAGTACATATTTCTGTATTGCTGACAACATATTTTTTGAGAAATTCTGAAGATCTAGTTAGATTTCATTCCAAGAAGAATTTAAAGGGATATCTGTTAATTAGTTATCAAATATCAGATAGCATTATGATATGGAATAAATATTTAGATCTCCCCTGTATGTAAAGATATATAAATGTTTATACAAAGGAAGAAATTCTAATCTCCACTTTTCAAAGAGTATGTTTTCTTATACTGGCCTCAATAGTATCTATATTCCGATTCACAACCTGATATTTACTATTGGGTCTCTAATATCTCAGGATTACTGGTTATCTTTCGGAAAACAAAGTTATCATTCAAAGAGTAGAAAGAAAATAAAATAATAGGGTTCTCATTTAACTTTACAGTTTTAAAAAATTGGGCTACAGTAAAGCCCTAAACTGAGCTTCCCAGGTGGCACAGGATAAAGAATTGTCCTGCCAATGCAGGAGACACAAGAGATGTGTTTCCAGTCCTTGGGTGGAGAAGATTACCTGGAGAAAGAAATGGCCACCCTCTCGAGTATTCTTGTGTACAAAATTCCATAGACAGAGGAGCCTGGTGGGCTGCAGTCCAGGGGGTTGCGAAGAATCAGACACAACTGAGCAAACATGTACACACACACACACACACACACACACACACAGCCCTAAGTTACACATCAACCACTTGTAAATATCAGTATAACTAGAACCAGCAGTTTTTCCCCTCTCTCTCTAATGAGTAGCTGTTCTGCAAATATTACTCATAAAAATACTTTATAGGACGGAGTAAAATCAGTTCCAGTTTTAGGCTATCTAATTTCATGGTTAAAAAAATTAGAGGATGCATTGCAGTTTTCTCTTTAATCTGATACACAATGCCTGCAAATCAAAATGGATTCTTTCTAATTTCAACTTAAATTGGTGAAAATATAAAATAAAGGACTGAGAAAGAAAAGACAGAAAATAGGCAGGAAACAAAACTGAAGGAATCATATAGGTTCTTTTCTTAAAATTGTGTACCTTGTAATTGTATTCCTGAGCATCAATCTTAAACTTTGGGTTCCTTGCTATTAAATTAGCTCTCCCTTTCACCCTCAAGTTTAAAGAACAGAAAATGAAGTGCATCATGGGGACTTCAAGCTGTAATTTCCTTTAAAGTTGTTAAAGTCATAAACTGTAAGTGGGAACCGAAAGTCAAAATTACAACCTTTCTAATATCCCAACCAGGCATGCTTTACTTTTATATAATGGAGGTTTCCGCCAACTCCACCAACACCAAATTTGCACACAATTGCCGTTAAAAATAACTTTTTTCCCATTTTATATAAAGAAAAAGGCAAGAACACCACTGAGTTTAAAACTGTTGCTACTTTTAATAAAGTGTTTCAGGTATTTTCAATAATTAAAATAAAAAATAAATCAATAGCAAAGAAAAGATAACCATTTAAAGAAACAGCTCATTTACCTCACTTGAGATGGTGTAAGTCTAATATGTTTATTAATTATTTTTGCTTCAGTAGAATTTTTTGTAAATGACAGTAACAGCAGAAATAAGGTGACAACTTTCAAATAAATGATTTCACTATAAAACTGATATGAGTGTCAACTACTTCCTAAAGATGCTTTTTGCATCATGATTGTACAAAATATTTTAAAAACAATAGTAATATTCTGTCACCCAAAATGCTATGCTTTACTTAATATTCTAATATATATTCCCAAAACTGGACTACATAGGGTAACACATGAAAGGGAAATTGGAGATAAGGATATTTTAAGTCACTCAAGTACACATTACAGCTATATTTTGGGAATGGATACAGTGATTCAAGAGCATCATATATTTTTTAAAGTGATGAAAAAAGGACATTGGAGAACACCTCTAGTTAAGGAGTTGGCATAAGTAAAAAATGGACACCCCAAATCATATCAAAATAGAATATGATACATTATATAAGAAAGAGTTATGCAAATGTTGGGATTCATAGATATCCACCCAAGAAGGATGAAATATGTATCACAAATATTAATATATGAAAATTCATAATAGAACTCACTTTAGCAAAAATGTGGAAGGTCCATCAATCAGTGAATGGATAAACACAATGATGTGCCTGTACACTGAGATACTTTTCAGTAATAAAAAGAGCAAAGTCCTAGTATATGCTCCTACTTGATAAACCTCCTTGAAAATACATCCGTGAAAAAACCCAGCTGTAAAACATCACTTACTATATTAAGTGGTCAATTTATAGAAAATGTTCAGAAAAGGCAAATGCATATGAGAAGAAACTAGGCTGGTGGTTGCCCGGGACCAGGGGCGGGAACAGAGTGTGTGCTAATGATTTCCTTTTGGAGTGACAGAAAGGTTCTATAGCTAGACAGTGCTGTTGCCTAGCAACACCCTGAACTTCTCAAAAATCGTTGAATTGTGCACATAGAATAAGTCAACAATGTGATACGTACGTTATAATCAATAAAGTGGAAATATGTTTGGTTAGGATTCAAAAGATGAAATTGTGGTTATAGGAAGATCTCATAGAAGAGGATATATTTGGAAGTATTTTAAAGCTTAATGTGATTTTATTTTATTTATATGTGTCATACAGGTCTACATGGAAAAAAGAACAAAGGTATCACAAGTAAAAGTAATATCTGAATTTGAATTAAACATTAATACACTATGAAAGATGCACATTAAGTAAGCATAAGGAGTGAAGCAAATAAAACACACTCAAAAATTTCTAAGTTTCAGTTATAAAACATTGACTTGGATAATGAAACCCTCAGTACAACTTGAGACATCAGAAAGAAACATAATTCTCATTATTTCAGCCAAGCAGGACTTGGTAATGTGAAATTCACTTGTACAAGTGGAGAGGAGGATGGGGTGGGGGCATCTGAGCAAGAGGAGAGAAACTAGAATTTATGAGCATGCTTAGAAACAGCTCATTAACAGCAGTCAGAGTTTACTAAGCTCTTTATTAAGTTTTACCCCAAGCTAAATGCCTTCTGTACTGTATCTCATTTAATCCAGACAACTCTATTAGTTATATACCATTATCACATTCATTCTACAAATGAAGAAACTGATTCAACAACAGTTATATAACTTCAAAATTCACAAAAGCTGGTGTGTGAGAGACCTGAGAATTAAACTAGGCAGACATCCCAATTGCTGTTGTTATTTAGTTGCTAAGTCATGTCCAAGTTTTTGTGACTCCAAGGACTGTAAATTTGCAAGGCTCCTCTGTCCATGGGTGGAGGAGCGTGGTGGGCTACAGTTCATGGGGTCCCATGGACGGAGGAGCGTGGTAAGCTACAGTCCATGGGGTTGCAAAGACTCGGACACGACTGAGAGACTTCACTTTCTTTCACTTTCTGTCCATGAGATTTTCCAGGCAAGAATTCTGGGGTGGATAGCCATTTTCTTCTCCAAGAGACCTTCCCAACCCAGGGATCGAACCCGTGTGATTGGCAGGTAGATTCTTTACCTCTGCGCCAGCAAGGCAGCCCAGACACTTCAATACTTTGCACCTGCCTATTCAGCAACACTGCTCCTTGCCCTTAATTAATCAAGATGTTCTTCCAAGCAGTGAGGCCATGCCCACCCTCCAACATGATTTCTGCTGCCCTATAGCAGCAAATGTTATTGATTCCATCTACATTGTTTTCACAGACCTAGGATGATTTTCACTGCAGATGGTGAAATTAGATGATTGCTTCTTGACAGGAAAGCTGTAACAAACCTAGACAGTATGTTAAAAAGGAAAGACATCAGTTTGCCGACAAAGTCCATATAGTCAACCCTACGGTCTTTCCAGTACTCACATACAGTTGTGAGAGCTGGAACACAAAGAAGGCAGAGAAGCAAAGAACTGATGCTTTTAAACTGTGGTGCTGAGAATCCCTTGGACAGCAAAGAGATCAAACCAGTCAATCCTAAAGGCAATCAACCCTGAATACTCATTGGAAGGTCTAATGTTGAAGCTGAAGCTGCAGTATTTTGGCCACCTGAAGAGAACAGCTGACTCAAAGGAAAAGACGCTAGTGTTGGGAAAGATTGAAGGCTGAAGGAAAAGAGGCTCACAGAGGATGCAATGGGCTGATGCCATGGACACGAACTTAGGCAAACACCAGGAGATGATGGGGGAGAGGGAGGCCTGGGGTGCTGCAGCCCATGGCATCACAAAGAGTGGACACAACCTGATAACTTAGCAACAACAACCATGATTTTCAACATTTTTCTATCTAGATCCCCTTATCCAGAATCTCCACTCTTTACTTTCAGCCTTTTCTCAACTCTCCTTGTGATTTAGTCCCAAACTAAACTAGCCCCTGCTCATTGACCCCAGCATCACTGGTATCTGCTTACCTAGACTCTTGGAAAGTAGTTCACTATGTAAATCTGAATTTGTAGGGAATATGCCTCATCATATATCATCATACATAATTGGTTTGCTGCTGCTGCTAAATCACTTCAGTCGTGTCCGACTCTGTGCAACCCCATAGACGGCAGCCCACCAGGCTCCCCCATCCCTGGGATTCTCCAGGTAAGAACACTGGAGGGGGTTGCCATTTCCTTCTCCAATGCATGAAAATGAAAAGTGAAAGTGATGTTGCTCAGTAATATCTGACTCTTAGGGACCCCATGGAATGCAGCCTACCAGGCTCCTCCGTCCATAGGATTTTCCAGGCAAGAATACTGGAGTGGGGTGCCATTGCCTTCTCCATATAATTGGTTTAGATGCATTCTTTCACATTCTAACCCAGATATCAAGAAGCTCAGAATAGTCACTTGATTTTGTAAACAGTTTAATTAGCAGACATTCTACCCTTTATTTGCCACTTCTAAAAATCACTACTATAGGTATTTAAGGGTAGCCCGTTTTTTTTAGGATCATTCATCCTGAACCCCATACCAGCACAGGAACCTCTTCCTTCCTGAAACAGTAACATTAGAAGAGATGTAGTTAGAATTTCTATGGCTTTTTTTCTAACTTAGCAGGGAATAACATTTTAAAACAGGAATAAGATGTGACAGTTTAAATACAGCTGATGATCTTAGCTCCTCTGAGAAAATCCCCAATGGAAAAAAAAAAATCTTAAATGCATAAACATGCAAACAGAAAGAGAACAGAGAATGTGACAGCAGTAAATGAGAGATATCAAGTTTTCTGAGGATGGAAGTCAAACATAGGAATCATGTTATTTGACTTAATAGAGAAGAGGAAATTGGAATCAGTGTGTGCAGAGGCATGTTGACTCAGAGAATCAAAGAACGTTTGTGAGCCCTGAAGACCCAGTACAAGCAACAATAGAAGAGATTGGTAGAACAGAAAACATAGAAATGAGTTCAAGGATGTGCCATGAACTATTGCTCAAGTCTCCCCAACACACAAAAACTTTAGCAATTAGGTGGGTACTTCTTGCCCACCCACCCTGGGCAAGACACTAGTTTTGTTTTTGTTTGTTTTGGTGGAGAAATAAAACCTAAGAGGATAGGCACTTGGACGCACTGAATGTAAGAAAGCAGATGTCAGAATGGCAGAGAAGAAAAGGGGGATTGAATAAGTCAGCACCCGGAATGGGGAGTTATTCTTCCAATGTCTTCTCTCATTCAGAGAAATCCAGGCAGATAACAGAAGCATTTACCTCTGAAAAAAATGGAAAAACCTCCAAGAAAGAGCAAAACAGGATGACAAACTTTTGAGAGATCTGCAAATCACAGAAGACCCTATCTGCGTATCATCATTCAGAGGAGGAGGATAACATACCTAGCTAAACACGAATAAAGCATGTTAAAAACAAAACCTTTTCAGACAGAAAACATTTCTTTGTAATTTAACCCAGATTTCTTTTCTTAAACAGTTTCTAAAGGTTCTGGTTCTGAAAAATGAGTCAAACCAATAGACAAGAAGATACGTTATTTAGGGAACATGCAAGATTGCTAACTGAAATACCGAGATGAGCATTTGTGCATGGGCTCCGCAGGTGGAGCGGCAGTAAAGACTCTATCTGCTAACGCAGGAGATGCAAGAGACCTGGGTTCGGTCCCTGATCAAGAAGGTACCCTGAAGGAGGAAATGGCAGTATTTCTTGCCTGGAACATCCCATGGACAAAGGAGCCTGGGGAGCTACAGTCTATGGGCTTGCAAAGACTGAGAAAATAACCAAGCAAGAAAGCAAGTGTGCAGTTCGACAAATAAGCATCCAGTCGCGACCAGAGCAGGATAATAAGGGGTTAGAGAGGAAGTTCTCCCAACAAAAGGGGTGGATGAAGGGAGGAAGAGACAG
>SJYH01003167.1:398481-427854 GCA_006408735.1 Sylvicapra grimmia | reverse complement strand
GTTCATAGTCATGTGCGTACCACAGTGATAAAACATAGATAATAATAAAAATATGCCTAATGTTTTCCTATGCTTATACAGAAAAACCAACATTCTCAGGAAGAATTAATTAGTGTGCACTATATCTGTTTGATTTATTCCATGTAGTATCACAATACAAAGCCATATCAAAGAGTGGGCATTATTTTTTGCTCAAATGAAGTAGCAAAATGAAGGAAAAATATTAAATATATATGTATATCTTTTTACCAAAACCAAACTTCTACTTCATTTTTCTCTCAAGTTTTAGCTACTACAATTTAGTGACTCTGGGAAAATATAAAAAGAGTGGTAGGTGGTGGTGTGAAATGGGTTTTCTAGTTTCTTGAGTCATAAATCAGAATAAGAAATTCCCAAGGAAAGAACATCTTAGCTGTTTTATGTCCTCCATCCCATGCACACTCTTTTGTCTCAAGTGACATGGGGGGCAATAAAAAACCAGAAAACAAAGGTGAAGCTTCCGTGGAGGAACAAAGTTCACATTATGGAATGAGTGAGAAATAACTAGGTTGGCTGACCCTTGAAGATACTAGGAAAGTTACCTTTCAATTATTTGTGACTAATTCAATCCATTAATTTTTTTCATACAGCATTAGAGTATAATTCTAAAATTTCCCCTGGCTATTTCATAAAAGAGCAGGTAAATGATCTCCATAGGCAAAAGTCCCTTGTCTGGCAGAGGAAAGTTGTGAAATGTGTGGATGGAATAATCTAGACATTCTTTTTCCTTTCAAGCATGACATTAAGCGATTGCCTACTGTGTGCCAAGCATTAGTACTAAGTAGAACATGCAATGGCACTAACAATATAAAGTTTCCACTCAGATGCTTCATTCTGAGAATATATAGTGCTGCTCCACTGTTTGCGAACCCATGGACTGCAGCATGCCAGGTGCTCCCTGCCAGTCCTTCACCAGTTTGCCCACGCTCACAATCACTGAACCAGTGACGTCATCCAAACATCTCGGCCTCTACCACTCTCTTCTGCTTTCACTCTTTCTCAAAATCAAGGTCTTTTCCAGTAAGTCAGCTATTTGCATCTGGTGGCCAAAGTATTGGAGCTTCAGCTTCAGCGTCAGTCCTTCCAGAGAATATTCAAGACTGATTTCCTTTAGGATTGGCTGGTTTGATCTCCTTGCTGTCCAAGGGACTCTCAAGAGCCTTCTCCACCACCATAGTTCAAAAGCATCCATTCTTCAGTGCTCAGCCTTCTTTATGGTTCAACTTTCACATCCATACAGGACTACTGAAAGACCATAGCCTTGACTAGATGAACCTTTGTTGGCAAAGTGATTTCTTTGCTTTATAATATGCTGCTAGGTTTATAGCATGCTTGGGGCTTCCCTTGTGGTTCAGCTGGTAAAGAATCTGCCTGCAGTGTGGGAGACCTGGGTTCGATTCCTGGGTTGGGAAGATCCCCTGGAGAAGGGAAAGACTACCCACTCCAGTATTCTGGTCTGGAGAATTCTGTGGACTGTATAGTCCATGGCGTCGCAAAGAGTTGAACACAACTGAGTGACTTTCACTTCACAGGTTTGTAATACTTTTCCTTCCAAGAACCAATTGTCTTCTAATCTCATGGCTGCAGGCACCATCTGCAGTGATTTTAGAGCCCAAAAGAGGAAAGCTGTCATTGCTTCAACGTTTTTTCCTTCTATTTGTCATGAAGTGATGGGACCAGATGCAATGATGTTAGTTTTTTTTTTTAATAATGAGTTTTAAGCCAGCTTTTACACTTTCTTCTCTTACCATCATCAAGGAGCTCTTTAGTGCCTCTTCACTTTCTGTTATTAGAGTTGCATCATCTGCATATCTGAGGTTGCTGATATATCTCCCAGAAATCTTGATTCCAGCTTGTAACTCGTCCAGCCCAGCATTCCACATGATGCACTCTGCATATAAGTTAAATAAATAGGGTGACAATATACAGCCTTGTAGGATTCCTTTCTCAGTTTTGAAATAGTCAGTTGTTCCACATAAGGTTCTAACAGTTGCTTCTTGATAGCATACAGGTTTCTTAGGAGACAGATAAGACGGCCTATTATTCCCACTTTTTTGAGAGTTTTCCACAATTTGTTATGATCCACACACTCAAAGACTTTAGCAGAGTCAACAAAACAGAATAGATGCTTTTTTTCTGAAATTCCCTTGATTTCTCTATGATCCAGCAAATGTTGGCAATTTGATCTCTGGTTCCTCTGCCTTTTCTAAACCCAGCTTGTAAATCTGGAACTTCTCAATTCAAGTACTGCTGAAGCCTAGCTTGAAGGATTCATGACCTTACTAGCCTGGGAAGTGAGCACAATTGTCCAGCAGTTTGAATGTTCTTTAGTGCTGCCCTTCTTGGAAATTAGGGTGAAGATTAACTTTTTCCTGTGGCCTGGAAATTGCTGGGCTTTCCAATTTTGCTGGTATATTCAGTGCAGCATTTTAAGAGTATCATCTTTCAGGATTTTAACAATGTAAAGAAATAGGCATTCTCCAACACACGTTGTGACTTTTCGCCTTCACTTTTTAAAAATTTTCTTCCCAATAACCTATCCACCTGTGCCTAAATCTTTCCTCAGTATGATCCAGGGCAATAGAGAGCTTGAGTCGAAGGGTTGTAGTAACTGCCAAGTGTGTCACAGAGATTTTGGACTGGGTAAAATGCAGTAACACTGGAGATTAGGCATCTAAAGTCAGTGCCAAGATAATCATCACATATTCGTGAAATTACTCTTGGGATATCCCTTAGAATATCTTGTTGGAGGCTGACAATTCAGTGAGTCCAATGAAGAAGTTTTTCTTTTGTTATGAATTAGATCATTGCTTCATGGATCTAACATTAGATGTAGTAGCTGGATTAAGATTAGAGTACATGAAAAAATACATGTGTCTTAAACACTGCAAGCATTTTAAGGCAGTTAAGATTCTCTCCCTCTAAATGGTGCCAAGACTAAGGTGTATTAAAGGAAGTCAAACTGGCGTCCTGAACCCAGCCTCACTCAGCGAGAGAGAACAGGTGGTAGAATGACTTGCATGATTTAAACTTTTATTTTCTCTCCTTCTCTCTTTGCAAAGCATATATAGTGGACTTTATGTAAGTTAAGTGTACATAGAATGGGAGTTCATACAGATTAGGCGGCTTGCTTCAGAATGATTGCTTATTTAGAGATGATTTTGAAACATACAGCCTTCCTGTGATGTAATTGGTGTTCCATACTCCAAGTCAATCTGCAGTTGCCGTCTGAACTACTGTAAAATTTCAGGAAATATATATTATTTCTTGTTATATAAAGAATCAAGAAAAACTTATATAACATTGTATATATTTAATGCACACACATATATTGCTTGCTATATTTATACAGAGTGAAGTAAGCCAGAAAGAAAAACACCAATACAGTATACTGACACATACATATGGAATTTAGAAAGATGGCAATGATGACCCTGTATGCGAGACAGCAAAAGAGACACAGATGTATAGAACGGACTTTTGGACTCTGTGGGAGAGGGAGAGGGTGGGATGATTTGGGAGAATGGCATTGAAACATGTATACTATCATGTAAGAATGAAACACCAGCCTATGTTCGATGCAGGATACAGGATGCTTGGGGCGGGTACACGGGGATGATCCAGAGAGAGGAAATGGGGTGGGATGTGGGAGGGGGATTCAGGATTGGGATCTCATATACACCCATGGTGGATTCATGTCAATGTATGGCAAAACCAATACAATATTGTAAAGTAAAATAAAGTAAAAATTAAAAAAAAAAGAATCAAGAAAAACTTATATAACATTATATATATTTAATGCACACACATATATTGCTTGCTATATTTAACCATAAGCACAATTGAATTGGAAAATGAAGATATAATGGCTCTATGAAGAGAAGTATTATATAAATCAGAGGCTAAAAATGTACTACATATAAAAAAGTCCTGGCGCAACTTTAAATATTAATAACTTTAGATGAATCTATGACAAAAGCAAACGACAAACATCATGTGAAAGCATATTTCTTAGACACTAATGTGAATATTTAATGTCCTTTTATTCAGTGCTTCCTGGGCTCTCAGAAAGCAATGCATTATTGCCCATTACTTTTTATAAAAGCAATGATCAATGCTAAATTCACCTTTTCATAGTTTCTTAGCACTGTGGTTTTCCTGATCTTTGTTGGGCCAGTTTCTGCTAGTGCTTTCTTCCAGCATAATGCTGCTTTTGCTACTCTGTTTGAAACACTTGACAATTGTTGACTACTTCATTTGCAGATCAGTTTGCATGTTGACTAGCTTCTTGCCATCTCATGCACCTATTTGTGGTAATTCACCTAGGTAGGATGTTGTTTTGTTTTGTGCATTGCAGTTCATTTCACACTAATCAATCTAATTCCTGTGGCCAGAATAAATGCCATTATACACTTCAAGTCAAAGCTATGGCTTTTCCAGGAGTTATATACAAATGTGAGAGCTGGACCACAAAAGAGGCTGAGTGCCAAAGAGTCAATGCTTTTGAGTTGTGGTGTTGGAGAAGACTCTTGAGAGTGTCTTCCTCTCAAGAGGAAATCAAACCAGTCAATCCCAAGGGAAATCAACGCTGAATATTCACTCAAAGGACTGATGCTGAAGCTGAAGCTTCAATACTTTGGCCACCTGATGCAAAGAGCCAACTCTTTGGAAAACACCCTGATGCTGGGAAAGACTGAGGGCAAAAGGAGAAGGGGGCAGCAGAGGATAAGACAGGAGGGCATCACCAACTCCAAGGACATGATTTGAACAAACTCTGGGAGATAGTGAAGGACAGGGAAGCCTGGTGTGCTGCAGTGTATGGGGTCACAAAGAGTCGGACACAACTCAGAGAATAAACAACACATGGGAGTAAAGAATAAAATATATTAGTGATAGAAAGCAAAATAAAGATTCATCATGTGTCTTTCTATGCAAACAATAGAAACATTAATAAAAGCCTACTTTATAGAGATGCAGGTAGCTTTACGAGGACCAACAAAAGTTGGTGAAGAACCAAGGAATTGGCAAAGGAGGCAAGTAGTCAGCACCCAAAAGCTGAAGAGACAATGGGAGGAAATAGAATTACGAGGGTGTGGTGAGACTAGAACATTTGGAAGACAATGCTACAGTCATGTGAGAATACAGCTACTGCCAAAGATGTGTCAGGAACCTTGATTTAGGAAGAGAACAAGGAAAAAATGATTTCCTCTCTTTGCTCACCTCCCTGTGCCATACTACTGCTTTTCAGTGAATAGCACAAAACAGAAACCAGCCCGCAAAAACATCTGAGGCCTGCAATTGCAGGATCCATCCTTCTATGTACTTAACAAGACAGAGAATTGTGGAGAAAAATCTAGAAGGACAGCACAGAGGCTTATCTGGCAGTAACGCGAACTCTAGCGGTTATCTCTTCACCAGGAAAGTGCTAGAATAACTGTATGACCTTACAATGATCACATGAGACTACTTGTGTTCCCGACAAAGATTCATGACTAACAGATGGATTTGAGCTAATGGCTGAAACCAGACACGGCTACTAATTGACAGAATAATTTAGGTCAGCAAAGTTGATATTCTGTTGTCATTTACTTATGACCATTATTTCCTATTATTTAGTAATGAGGTAGCTGAATCTCAACACTGTGTATATTTTACAGTTGTAGTCAGTATTTTTACAAATTTGCTGTCACTCAAAAGGATAACATTTTCTAAGCAATTATCCTTCATAGTAGAATTATAGATATGACCTGAGAGTATGGAGCAAATAAGAGCTGTTATCTGTTTTGAGATCTCTCTTACATAGCACTTGCTGGTCACTGTGTACTTTTCTTTCATATCATTTGATGCAGTATTGGCCATTCATTTCAGGATGATTTTTCCATCCACAAAACTTAGGCTCCATACCCTACAGTTTTAGGATTTAGCTAGAGTGCACACTTATACTTCTCATTCTTTGATTCAACAAGTATTTATTGAGCTGGTATGCCCTACTCTGTAATTTTGCCTGGATAAGTTTCAAAAACCTCAAATGAATTGGTCACTCTAAGTACCTATTGTACGCCAGCTGTCAGAAAATTCCTAAGGAGCCATATAGCAGTGGAAGTAGACAGTCGCATATTGGATTGTGATAGGCACTAAGTAATGATATGATAGCTATGGAAAGTGTTTCTAATTTGAGTTAGGATGGCCATAAAGAGCTTCCCTGGTGGCTCAGATGATAAAGCATCTGCCTGCAATGCAGGAGGCCCAGGTTCAATCCCTAGGTTGGGAAGATTCCAGGAGAAAGCAGTGGCACCCCACTCCAGTACTCTTGCCTGGAAAATCCCATGGACGGAGGAGCCTGGGGAGCTACACTCCATGGAGTTGCACAGTGAGACACGCCTGAGTGGCTTCACTTTCTATGGCCATAAAGATTAATTCAGAAGGAGGAATTTAAGTAAAAGTATTAGAGAAATGAGTTAACAAATATGCTAATGTCTGGGAGAAGAATTAGAGGTCAAAGAAACAGCATACCAGGGTCCCTGAGGTGAAGGTATGTCCGATGTATCATGAAAAGTGAGTAACTCAGGCATGTCTGACTCTTTGCGACCCCATGGGCTATACAGTCCATAAAATTCTCCAGGCCAGAATACTGGAGTGGGTAGCCTTTCCCTTCTCCAGGGGATCTTCCCAACCCAGGGATAGAGCCCAGGTCTCTCACATTGGAGGCGATTTCTTTACCATCTGAGCCACAAGGGAAGCTCAAGAATACTGTAGCAGGTAGCCTCTCCCTTCTGCAGTGGACCTTCCCAACCCAGGAATCCAACTGGGGTCTCCTGCATTGCAGGCAGATTCTTCACCAAGTGAGCTATCAGAGAAGCCAATGTGTTGTAGGAACAGCAAAGTCAACCTGTTTTGATTCAAGTGACTGAGATGATGAGGTCAGAAATGTAATGAAGCCACACAACATTTCAGAAAATGGATCATTGTAAGGACTTAGGCTTTGAAAACTTATGAAGAGAGATATAATATGCTCTCACTTACATTTAGGAATTATTGTGGTGCATCATTGAGAAAAGACTATGGAAAGGGAGCAAGAAATAATAATAGAAATCTGTTTGGAGGCTATTGCAATAATACAAAGGAGTGGTGATGATGATCTGAAAGATACAGGTGAATGCAGAGGTGAATGGGGATTATTAGTCAGAGCCTGGACATATTCTGAAGGTAGAGTGGACAGCATTTCCTAATCAATTGGAACAATCTGTGCAGAAAAGAGAAGAATCAAACAGGAATCTAGTATTTTTGATCTAAGCAACTGAAAGAATTGAGTTGCTTGTTACTGAGATGGGGGAAATGGAAAGGAACTCGGGCTACAGGGAGTGAAGGAGATCAGAAGTTCAATTTGGGGCATGTTATATTTGAAATATCTGTTAGACCTCCAGGTGAGCGTGTCAAATAGGCAGATAGCTATCCAAGTCTGAAATTCAAGCAAAAAAAGGATGAGCTTGTTAGGATTTAAGGCGATGCGGTCAGGTGAGTGTAGACATGAAAGGAAAGAGACACGGCTGAGTGCTGGAGCACTCCATGCTGAAGAGGTCTAGAAAGGGAAAAAGAAAACAGAGAAATAAAAAGCAGGAGGAAATCTAGGAGCATATGTGGTCCTGGGAGCTAAGGAAGTATTCGAGGAGGAAAGAGCAATCCGTTTTATTGAATGCTGCTTATAGGTGGAGCAAGGGAAGGACTAAAGATGGCTTCATAATGAACAGGTCAACTCTGTGATGTGGAGGTTACCAGGGATTTTGAAAAGAGCAATTCCAGTGCAAAATCCTGATTGAAGTGAATTCAAGAGAAAATGGGAGGAAATACATTGAAGAGAGTGAGTATATATAAAACTTTCAAGAGTTTGCTGAAAAGGAAAAGAGATAGTGGATTAAAAAACTGGAATTGCCAGTCCAGGTCCGATGCATGATACTGGATGCCTGGGGCTGGTGCACTGAGATGACCCAGAGGGATGGTACGGGGAGGGAGGAGGGAGGGGGGTTCAGGATGGGGAACACGTGTATAACTGTGGTGGATTCATGTTGATGTATGGCAAAGCCAATACAATATTGTAAAGTAATTAGCCTCCAATTAAAATAAATAAATTTATATTAAAAAAAAAACTGGATGCAGTAAGTGTGGTTAAGACAGAAACATTTTAAGATGGGATTAGCAGCTGTTCTTAGCAGCGCACATGGGAGTGTGCTGCTTAGAGAGAAAGAAAAGAGAAAAGTTGGGAGCAAGGCAAAGAGAGAAGTTCTAGGCAGAGACTTTAAGTGGGGCAGAAAGTATACTGTCCAGGCAGTAAGCCAATGCTCCTAGAAGCAAACGGTAGGCCCTACTCTTGCCTGCCTGCCTGCAAGCTCAGGTGTGCCCCACTCTTTATGACCCCATGGACTGTAGCCCACCAGGCTCCTCTGTCCATGGGATTTCTCAGGCAAGGATACTGGAACGGGTTGCCAATTCCTTCTGCACATGATCTTCATGACCTAGAGATCGAACCCACATCTCCATGTAGATTCTTTACAACTGAGCGACCTGGGAAGCCTCAGAACACACTCTACTTTAAGACAAAAGGGATTTACATGAAATATAAGGACACTCACAGAATCTCTAGTCAGTACAGCAGAAACAATGCCCAAATTACAATGTGGGACTTCCACGTTAGAGACCCCACTGCGCCTGCCCCACCACTGTGCTGGGACCTGGATGGGATGGTTGGAAGGCTGACCACTGTCACCCACAAGCAGTCTGCCACTGCCACCGCCCTTGTTAGAGGGGACTCTGCTCCACTGTTTGAAGAACAGTTTAATTGGGTGAATTTCTGTCACATCTGGGTCCAGATAGCTGGAGAGGACGTGAAAGAAATGCTTTCGTTTTCTAATTTGAAGAGGTTTGGATTACTTAAATGTGTAAATTTCCCCAAACATAGAAAGGTTGCTCAAATGTATCAAGTGGTCAGGAAGGCATGACAGATAACCTGTTCTAGTGTGGTTCTGATATTTTGAGGCTTAAAAATTCCTTAGATTTTTGAACAGGACAAAGAAAAGTNCTGGTGCACTGAGATGACCCAGAGGGATGGTACGGGGAGGGAGGAGGGAGGGGGGTTCAGGATGGGGAACACGTGTATACCTGTGGTGGATTCATGTTGATGTATGGCAAAGCCAATACAATATTGTAAAGTAATTAGCCTCCAATTAAAATAAATAAATTTATATTAAAAAAAAAACTGGATGCAGTAAGTGTGGTTAAGACAGAAACATTTTAAGATGGGATTAGCAGCTGTTCTTAGCAGCGCACATGGGAGTGTGCTGCTTAGAGAGAAAGAAAAGAGAAAAGTTGGGAGCAAGGCAAAGAGAGAAGTTCTAGGCAGAGACTTTAAGTGGGGCAGAAAGTATACTGTCCAGGCAGTAAGCCAATGCTCCTAGAAGCAAACGGTAGGCCCTACTCTTGCCTGCCTGCCTGCAAGCTCAGGTGTGCCCCACTCTTTATGACCCCATGGACTGTAGCCCACCAGGCTCCTCTGTCCATGGGATTTCTCAGGCAAGGATACTGGAACGGGTTGCCAATTCCTTCTGCACATGATCTTCATGACCTAGAGATCGAACCCACATCTCCATGTAGATTCTTTACAACTGAGCGACCTGGGAAGCCTCAGAACACACTCTACTTTAAGACAAAAGGGATTTACATGAAATATAAGGACACTCACAGAATCTCTAGTCAGTACAGCAGAAACAATGCCCAAATTACAATGTGGGACTTCCACGTTAGAGACCCCACTGCGCCTGCCCCACCACTGTGCTGGGACCTGGATGGGATGGTTGGAAGGCTGACCACTGTCACCCACAAGCAGTCTGCCACTGCCACCGCCCTTGTTAGAGGGGACTCTGCTCCACTGTTTGAAGAACAGTTTAATTGGGTGAATTTCTGTCACATCTGGGTCCAGATAGCTGGAGAGGACGTGAAAGAAATGCTTTCGTTTTCTAATTTGAAGAGGTTTGGATTACTTAAATGTGTAAATTTCCCCAAACATAGAAAGGTTGCTCAAATGTATCAAGTGGTCAGGAAGGCATGACAGATAACCTGTTCTAGTGTGGTTCTGATATTTTGAGGCTTAAAAATTCCTTAGATTTTTGAACAGGACAAAGAAAAGTTGAAGATGTATTTCCCCAAAATGTGCACATTCATCCAAATGCATTGGAGAGCTCATCATTAGAGATCTTTATTTTTATTTTTTTGTGAAGCCAATGATTTGTCCTTCCTACCCCTCAATTTACATATATGCATTACCTATATATTATACATATATACACAGATTTCATATCTATATCTCTCTATACATGCATATATAGACACACATGCATACATACATGCATCTATGTGTATATATATATATATATATTCTTATCCTCATATGGTACGAAATAGAATCTATGTTCACACGTGGATGAGTAACAGTGACCTTAGTAAAGTTATAGCCTGTCATTCTACATTAAGGGATTTAGTCAATTTTGGTTCAACGTAACCCACTCCAGTACAGCCTGGAAAATCCCATGGATGGAGGAGCCTGGTGGGCTGCAGTCCATGGGGTCGCGAAGAGTCGGGCACGACTGAGCGACTTCACTTTCACTTTTCACTTTCATGCATTAGAGAAGGAAATGGCAACCCACTCCAGTGTTCTTGCCTGGAGAATCCCAGGGACGGGGGAGCCTGGTGGGCTGCCGTCTATGGGATCGCACAGAGTCGGACACGACTGAAGCGACTTAGCAGCAGCAGCAGCAGTAGGCAATTTTGATTCAAAGTAGGGCTTCCCAGGTGGTGCTAGTGGTAAAGAATCTGCCGGTGCAAGGGACACAAGGGATGTGAGTTTGACCCCTGGGTCAGGAAGCTCCCCTGGAGGAGGAAATGACAATTCATTCCTGTATTCTTGCCTGGGGAATTCCACAGTCAGAGGAGACTGGTGGACTGCACTTCTTCAGGCAGCAGGGCGTGACTGAGCACACACAAGCTCACATGTTAACATACTTTCAGATTCAGTGTCTGTGCTTGTTTGGTTACTTTATCTCTGAATGATGATTCCTATTCTAGAGCAGTTGGAAGAATCTGGAGTCATAAGAGATGGCTTGCAAAACCAAATATATATTAAAAAGAAATTTTTCAAACCTACATGCAACCTAAGCAATACTAAATATCTCATTATTTTACTCAGCAATCCCTCAACATGAAACTTCTTATTTCAACTTTATTTCTATTTAAAGTCTTCACACCAGCAACTGAATTAATGTATCTGCATAATAGAATGTCTCTCTTTGGGATAATAAAACCTTATGTTTTATGTATCCAAACTTTTAAAGAGTCATCTTTTATTTTTTACTCCTAATCTAAAATAAAACTCTAATTGGAATAAAAGTGTACTTTTTGTTAATTGTTTGGTGATACTCAACATGACTTGAGTGGGGGATTTAAACAGATTCTCAAATAAAATTTTGGAGTCCCTTCACTGTATCTTTCTGGGTTCTGAGATCATTGTTAGTGACTTTCTGTGGACACATTCCACAGTGTGCAAGTGTGCTTCCAATAGCTTCAGCTAACTCAAACATTTCTGCACAGAAACAGTTGGTCATTTTATGATCAAAGAATCATGTTATCTCTGTAAACCCAGGTCCCATTCCATGCATATATCCTGAGAGTAACCTTGAACTGGATTAGCTACTCTCATATCCAGTGACCACTGACGCAATTTCTATACTTAAAGACAAACCAACATCCACTGTTCCCCTTTCTCTTAGTGTCTGAAGTTTATGTAGTAGCTCTAGTTACATCCTAAGCAGGATTAGTGAATTACTCTTGAGTAGCAAAGACCGTTTGTTACTCCTCAAATTAACTATGACAGAGAAATAGAATAACAGGCACCCAAGTGAGAACTGATCTAGGATGGAAAAATTAGTAATAAAATACCGCATTTGGGATTTGATACTACATGGAATAGTTTTCTAGTGTCAGTTGGTGGAAAAGGGGAATTAAGAAAGATTAAGAGGAACAGTGACCACTCAAACTCTGAAAATTTTAGAGCCTGCAAATGTGTGGAGATATTTTTGTTTGCCAGATGTTTCTGTTTCTGTATCAAAGTGATAGAAAGGTCCTTATTGTCCTCAATCTTTTCTAATCCCAACTTTCACACATGCCCGTGCACACACACACATATGTGTGTGCACATGCCAAGTTGCTTCATTTGTGTCCAACTCCTTGCAACCCTATGGACTGTAGCCCTCCAGGCTCTTCTGTCCATGGAATTCTCCAGACAAGAAAATGGAGTGGGTGGCCATGCCCTCCTCCAAGGGATCTTCCCAACCCAGGGATCAAACCCATATCTCCCATGTCTCCTATGTTGGCAGCAGGATTCTTTACCACTACTGCCACTGAGGAGGTCCATATATACAACAGGCACACACACACACACACGGTTGGCTACTATTTGGTATAAGAAGTAAATGATATCTATTAGGTTGCTTTTCTTCAGTCATTTTTTGCTGTATTTATTTATTAAATATTAAGTCCTATTAGGGGCTTTGTAGGATCTTAGGAATACCAAAATGAAAAAAAAAAAAGTGGCCTTTAGAATCAGAAGTTTCATGTATGAATCATGTCTCCATCGGTTCTTATTTGAGCATGAGACTTAATCTATTTGTATCTGAACTTTTTTTATCTGAAACATTATGGATAATTATATATTGCCTAGAAAGTAGGCAGAAGGTGAAATTAAGTTATGTAAGCAAGGTAACTGATGTAATACAAGCCAAATAAAAAGCTAGTCACGTTTCATTCATCCTATTCTTTGGATGTGAAAATTGTGGATATGGATCTGTAAAGAAAATATTTAATTATAGTGCGACAAATTCTAATAGAGATGTATGATATGGAAGAGAAGTGAACAAAAGCTAGAATGACCATTTTCCCTGAGAAGAATCTTTTGATATATAAAAGTTCATCTTGAGGCTGAAGCTTGTTTGAGTTTTTTAATGATTTAGGATTGGCAATATGTTTGTCTAATGAAGGTTCTAAAGTTAAGAAGAAAAATGGTGATCCGAAACACTGAAATATTTTCTAAGTCTCGTGAAAAGGCTGGAGTTGAGAGGAGGCATGCAATAAATAGATACCCAGGCTAAGAACAGCTTTGTCCATTTGCTCATTCGGTACTTACCTGCATCTCTCATGGCCAAGCGGGTACAGGAGCTGGGCTCTAGGAGAGTGAAGGACTTCAGTGACCTCTGTTTAAGCGGCCAAGTCTGTCTAATGGCCACACATCTGCCCCTTAGAGCTTGTAATCTTGCAGGTGAGCACTGGTTTATACGTACGACTTGCATAATTTTGCTGCTCACTCAGGTAGAGAAAGACCATCCTAGTCCCCACATACCTACACTCACTTGCACACAAAACCAACTACTAGATTAGAGTTGACAGTGGGTCCCGAACAATATGCTCAATGGAATAGAACAAAGGAAATGGGCAGATTTGGAGGATGTTTACTCCAAATGTTTACTCAGGATGTTTACTCACTCCACCCAGAATGTAATAAATATCCAGATCATGGAAAAAGCAAGAGAGTTCCAGAAAAACATCTATTTCTGCTTTATTGACTATGCCAAAGCCTTTGACTGTGTGGATCACAATAAACTGTGGAAAATTCTGAAAGAGATGGGAATACCAGACCACCTAACCTGCCTCTTGAGAAACCTGTATGCAGGTCAGGAAGCAACAGTTAGAACTGGACATGGAACAACGGACTGGTTCCAAATAGGAAAAGGAGTACGTCAAGGCTGTATATTGTCACCCTGCTTATTTAACTTATATGCAGAGTACATCATGAGAAATGCTGGACTGGAAGAAACACAAGCTGGAATCAAGATTGCCGGGAGAAATATCAATAACCTCAGATATGCAGATGACACCACCCTTATGGCAGAAAGTGAAGAGGAGCTAAAAAGCCTCTTGATGAAAGTGAAAGAGGAGAGCGAAAAAGTTGGCTTAAAGCTCAACATTCAGAAAACGAAGATCATGGCATCTGGTCCCATCACTTCATGGGAAATAGATGGGGAAACAGTGGAAACAGTGCCAGACTTTATTTTTTTAGGCTCCAAAATCACTGCTGATGGTGACTGCAGCCATGAAATTAAAAGACGCTTACTCCTTGGAAGAAAAGTTATGTCCAACCTAGATAGCATTTTCAAAAGCAGAGACATTACTTTGCCGACTAAGGTCCGTTTAGTCAAGGCTATGGTTTTTCCTGTGGTCATGTATGGATGTGAGAGTTGGACTGTGAAGAAGGCTGATCGCCGAAGAATTGATGCTTTTGAACTGTGGTGTTGGAGAAGACTCTTGAGAGTCCCTTGGACTGCAAGGAGATCCAACCAGTCCATTTTGAAGGAGATCAGCCCTGGGATTTCTTTGGAAGGAATGATGCTAAAGCTGAAACTCCAGTACTTTGGCCACCTCATGCGAAGAGTTGACTCATTGGAAAAGACTCTGATGCTGGGAGGGATTGGGGGCAGGAGGAGAAGGGGACGACCGAGGATGAGATGGCTGGATGGCATCACTGACTCGATGGATGTGAGTCTGAGTGAACTCCGAGAGATGGTAATGAACAGAGAGGCCTGGCGTGCTGCGATTCATGGGGTCGCAAAGAGTTGGACACGACTGAGCGACTGAACTGAACTGAACTGAACTGAACTGACTAGCTAGGATCTCGTTAGTTTCTGAGTAACAGTATATTCTATATGCAGAAAATGATCTCAAAACTGATTCTACATATATTTGAAGGATGTTATCCTTGTAACTCAGACGTTAAAGCATCTTCCTGCAATTCAGGAGACCCAGGTTCAAGCCCTGGGTTGGGAAGATCCTCTGGAGAAGGAAACGGCAACGCAATCCAGTATGCTTCCTGGAGAATTTCATGGACAGAGGAGCCTGGCAGGCTACAGTCCATGGGGTTGCAAAGAGTTGGACACAACTGAGCAACTAACATATACATCTTGGATCAGTCTGGAAATCCCCAAAGCTTGATCCTGAAATAAGATGAGGAAAATCTTGCAGTTTAAGGACACAAATGACTTGATTGTGCATGAATAGCCCTCTTTGCCCACTGTGAAATCATCTTCTTTTAAACTATCTCACAGTGAAAAAGTGGATGTGTCATTTGCCTGAGCATCTTATGCTTGTAATGGCATTAGTGCAGAAGTACAAAAGTGCTACAGGATATATATGTGAGATCATAAGTGATGGTTAATGCTTCAATAAAGGGAATCATCCTAAGATTCAGTTCAGTTCAGTCTCTCAGTCATGTCTGACTCTTCATAAAGCCATGGACTTCAGTACTCCAGGCTTCCCTGTGCATCACCAACTCCTGGAGTTTACTCAAAATCATATCCATTGAGTTGGTGATGCCATCCAACCATCTCATCCTCTGTCATCCCCTTCTCCTCCCACCTTCAATCTTTCCCAGCATCAGGNTTCCCTGTGCATCACCAACTCCTGGAGTTTACTCAAAATCATATCCATTGAGTTGGTGATGCCATCCAACCATCTCATCCTCTGTCATCCCCTTCTCCTCCCACCTTCAATCTTTCCCAGCATCAGGATCTTTTTCAATGAGTCAATTCTTCCCATCAGGTGGCCAAAGTATTGGAGTTTCAGCTTCAGTATCAGTCCTTCCAATGAATATTCAGGACGCATTTCCTTTAGGATGAACTGGTTGGATCTCCTTACAGTCCAAGGGACTCTCAAGAGTCTTCTCCAACACCACAGTTTAAAAGCATCAATTCTTTGTTGCTCAGCTTTCTTTGTAGTCCAATTCTCACATCCATACATGACTACTGGAAAAACAATAGCCTTGACTAGATGGACTTTTGTTGGCTAAGTAATATCTCTGCTTTTCAATATTCTGTCTAGGTTAGTCATAGCTTTTCTTTCAAGGAGCAAGCGTCTTTTAATGTCATGGCTGCAGTCACCATCTGCAGTGATTTTGGAGTCCAGCAAAACAAAGTCAGTCACTGTTTCCATTGTTTCCCCATCTATTTGCCATGAAGTGATGGGACCAGATGCCATGATCTTCGTCTTCTGAATGTTGAGCTTTAAGCCAACTTTTTCNTTTTAATGTCATGGCTGCAGTCACCATCTGCAGTGATTTTGGAGTCCAGCAAAACAAAGTCAGTCACTGTTTCCATTGTTTCCCCATCTATTTGCCATGAAGTGATGGGACCAGATGCCATGATCTTCGTCTTCTGAATGTTGAGCTTTAAGCCAACTTTTTCACTCTCCTCTTTCACTTTCATCAAGAGGCTCTACACTTCACTTTCTGCCAAAAGGATGGTGTCATCTGCATACCTGAGGTTACTGACATTTCTCCTGGCAATCTTGATTTTGGCCTGTGCTTCATCCAGCCCAGCATTTCTCATGATGTATTCTGCATATAAGTAAAATAAGCAGGGTGACAATATAAAGTCTTGATGTACTCCTTTCCTGATTTGGAACCAGTCTGTTGTTCCATGTCCAGTTCTAACTGTTGCTTCCTGATCTGCATACAGATTTCTCAAGAAGCAGGTCAGGTAGTCTGGTATTCCCATCTCTTTCAGAATTTTCCACAGTCTGTTGTGATCCACAGAGTCAAAGGCTTTGACATAGTCAATAAAGCAGAAATAGATATTTTTCTGGAATTTTCTTGCTTTCTCAATGATCCAACAGATGTTGGCAATTTGATCTCTGGTTCCCCTGCCTTTACTAAATCCAGCTTAAACATCTGGAAATTCACAGTTCATATAATGTTGAAGCCTGGTTTGGAGAAATTTGAGCATTACTTTGCTAGTGTGTAAGATGAGTGCAACTGTGCAGTAGTTTGAGCATTCTTTGACATTGCCTTTCTTTGGAATTGGAATGAAAACAGACCTTTCTCAGTTCCGTGGCCACTGTTGAGTTTTCCAAATTTGCTGGCATATTGAGTACAGCACTTTCACAGCATCATCTCTCAGGATTTGAATTAGCTCAACTGGAATTCCTAAGATTAAAGGAGATTATTGAATTAGGAAAGGAGGGATAGAAAAAGATAATCTTACATAAACTAACTTTCCAGAGTCTTTTTGTAGTAAAAGAAAATCAAATTCTTTAATAAGAAGCATTACTCAATACACAAGTTTGTCCCCAAGCCCAGTGTTGTCCCATAGAACCTTCCGCAATGGTTGTATATCTGTGCTACCTGACACAGTAAGACACGAGCCACATACAACTACTGAACACTTTAAATGTGGTTAGTGTGATGGTGTAATTGATCTTTAATTTCCTTTAATTTTAATCAATTCAAATATAAATGGCTACAGGTAGTCAATGTCTACCATTGAATAGCACCAACTTAAATCTTACAAAGGTTTATTATGGTAGCTCAGATGGTAGAGTCTGAATGCAATGCGGGAGTCCTGGGTTCAATCCCTGTGTCTGTAAGATCCCCTGGAGAAGGAAATGGCAACCTACTCCAGTGTTCTTGCCTGGAAAATCCCACAGATGGAGACTGCCAGGCTACAGTCTATGGGGTCACGTGACTGAGCGACTAACACTTTCACTTGGGCTTCTCTTGTGGCTCAACTGATAAAGAATCCACCTGCAATGCCAGAGACCTGGGTTCAGTCCTTGGGTTGGGAAGATCCCCTGGAGAAGGGAAAGGCTACCCACTCCAGTATTCTGGCCTGGAGAATTCCACGGACTGTATAGTCCTTGAGATTGCAAAGAGGAGGACACAACTGAGGACTTTCACTTTCAAATGTTACAAAGAGGTGAGCAAAGTTAGAGCATGGGATCATTTTGACTGGAATGCTTCCAGTCCTGTTCTTTCAGTAAGAAATGAGAAATCAATAAAGAAAATATATTGAGGAGAATATGGGCTGGGGGTGTGAGGGAGGTCCAAGAGGGAGGAGGGGTATATCTATGCATATAGTTGATTCACTTTGTTGTACAGCAGAAATGAATACGACATTGTAAAGCAATTATGCTATGAAAATAAAAGAACACATCTTGTACTTAATGAACACAATCCTAAAGCAGCCATGCAGCTGCCTGGCAGGTGCTCACAGGACCCAGACCTCAAGATCATTTGGCCGAATAGAGAAATTATTGTCCTTTGGTTCTAAATGAGAGCTACTCAACTTGAATCTATATTTTAAGCTTCTTTTATGGAGAAAGTTTAGATACAGAACTTGTAGCAGCCAAAGAACAAGACTGAAGAGAGACTGGTAGGTAAGTATAATACAAATGCTAAGGGTTATGCAGTGAGGTTTATTTGTTAGAATGCTGTTTAAGTAGAGTTTCACTTCTTTTACTCTTCTTTCTGGATTCCCACTGAGTCTCATAGCTTGTATTTTAACAAACAGCATATGGCCATTTCCTCTGCCTTTTTAGGCAACCATGGGGTTTTTTTCCATGCTGTTTAGCTTGGGGCTTTATTGATGCTTTTACTATTACAAATAAAAATCTGCACATCTCATTTTTAGTTTTCTTTATTTAGTGTGGGTTAGCCTCATTCATCCTTTGCTGCCCTTTTAAAATATTTTTGTCTTTTTTTTGAAAATAAGAATTAGATACATATTTTCAAACCTGTTTTTTTTTCCTTCTGTTGTCAGTAATATTTATTTATTATTTTTTTTCCTTTACAATATTATATTGGTTTTGCCATACTTCAACATGAATCCACCACAGGTATACATGTGTTCAATCTCATATGAATGAAGCTTAAGTTAAATTAGGAAGCATTGGTAAAAATTAATGTAAAAGAAGTACACACTACTGAAGTGTAAGCTCTTAACTGATACATAACACTTTACCTGATGTGTATTTTTTGAATGAAGATGAATTAATTTTTGGTAAATCTTGTTTTGACATAGTCTTCAAAAGCTTTGCTGTTGCTGCTAAGTCGCTTCAGTCGTGTCCAACTCGATGCGACCCTATGGACAGCAGCCCACCAGGCTCCTCCATCCACAGGATTCTCTAGGCAAGAATACTGGAGTGGGCTGCCATTTCCTTCTCAAAAGCTTTGGAAGGAAGTTATTCCTAGCCATTCAATAGCCTATGTAGTGGGACAGAGAGGAGCATGCTGATGTTCAATAATTTTTTTTTTTCTTGATAGACCCAGAAGACAGTTGCACAGTTTCAGATGAGTCTACTACCTGAAATTCATTAAGCTCAGACCCATTCATCCTTAAATTTCTCTTGATCACTGTCTATTCAAAGTGTTATAATATTCTTTCAATCACTTCCAATCTCCATGAAAATAAGAGGTCAGGAATGACTTCCCATCCATGCTCTAATGAAACAGTGCTGGGAACAAGTGCGCCAATGCACTACACAGACACACGGTGAGCTCCTGTTTGATTCATGGAAGAACATCATCTGTATAATACAAAGGGAGCTGTAGGCTACTCAGTAATGGCTGGTTAGCGTAAACTGCTCCTCTGAGAGGATATCAACCAGCCCTGGACCAACAATCACCAACAAATGAGGATTCTGAAAAGGAACCGAGCTCTGAAGAGGGCAATTCCTTTGAGTAAAGGGACTAGCTCTCATACCTAGGGTGTGGTCCCAACAGCAATTTCAGTGCAGTATGGCTGTCCTTGAAAGACAGATCAGAAGCATCAATGGCAATTAATGGCAACAATGGGATTATTTGCCAATTTATGCTTCTCCCAATTCAAGCATCAGTGGCAATTAACGGCAACAATGGGATTATTTGACAATTTACGCTTCTCCCAATTCCTCTACAGATTTGTGATACAAATACAATCATTTTTCCGTTTCTATACATATTGCTCCATTGGGAATTCACAACTGATGCCATCAAATGGGTGCTTGCAAGAGAAATTTGAAAATATTCACCTATACCTCACAGGATCTGAAGTTAGTGAAGGTTGCTCTCCAAGTTAAAATAGGAACTGAAGTCGTGCCATATAGATTCATCTGTTGAGATTTTGGGGAAACATGATTCATTTGCTTTAAAAAGTCAGTGGACACTGAAAGATAACAATGATGAAGTTAAGTTTCAAGATGCTAGAAGTACCTAGACTAATAAAATTATATATCTTGGCATCCAGTTTCAAGTTTACAGATGTAATTAGTAAGGAAAATGAAGCTGGGGAATTCTATAGCATCCTCCATTATATTACAGGATGGCAGTGAAGTGGTGTGCTAATAAAACTCTAGAGCGAGTTCCAGCCTTTGGGTTTAACCACATGCTAACCCTATGGGGCACTGGGATGACTTAATTTATAGAGCTGCGTCAAAAAGGCGCTTTTAAGAAGAATATATGTTTCATAAGGTCAATGAAATTATTGAATGAGTTAATACTTAAAAATACTTCTAAAAATCTCAGTATATAAAATAACACTCAATAAAATATTTGCTATTAATATTAGAAACATATATCTATTAGGTAGGTAGAATAGGAAAAAGGAGTCCAGAATTGCAGTGGCTAAAAGACAAGGAAGGGAAAAGCCTGTGAAGACAGAACAAAGAGAGGCCAGAGGACTGGGGTGAGGGCCTCGGGCGGAACAAGCAGCACCCTGGCTGGCCCGGCACATTGGGCGGGCCTGGGGGGGAGGACACAGAAGAAGAGGAGCCTCTCTTGGGCGGCATGCCCTCGTGCCTCAAGGGTGTATTTTCCTTTACTTTCTGAATAAACCTGAGCTGTAACATAAAGCTTTAACACTGGTTCGTCTGAGGGCCGTAACACCGGTCCATCACTTCAATTTTTTTGTTGCAATGAGACAGAACCAAAGAAATTACAAACTCCCCTGACATAACTATATAAAGTCAAAACTGATCCTACTTAGCACTGGTTCCAGAGATTAATAAAGATATGTAGAAAAAAAACACAAAAACTGTGTTTTACCAGTTCCCTGATCACCTTAGAATGCTTTTGGGTTCTTCATATACAAGTTGTTTATACCTTCTTGAGGGGGGTTCCCTGGTGGCTCAGAAGGTAAAGAAGGTGCCTGCAATGCAGGAGACCCGAATTTGGTTTTGGGGTCAGGAAGATCCCCTGGAGAGGGGAATGACTACCACTCCAGTATCCTTGCCTGGACCACGGACAGGGGAGCCTGATGGACTACAGTCCAAGGGTCACAAAGAGCTGGGCATAACTGAGTGAGAAGTACTGCATCTTGCTGAAATCATTCCAAAAGATGACATATGCCTTTTTTCTTAAATCCCTCACTTGACTCTATGAATATCTTGAAATTTATGGAGTTTTTACTAAGTATTAGTCGTTTCACTCCAGTACTCTTGCCTGGANCAGACCCGAATTTGGTTTTGGGGTCAGGAAGATCCCCTGGAGAGGGGAATGGCTACCACTCCAGTATCCTTGCCTGGACCACGGACAGGGGAGCCTGATGGACTACAGTCCAAGGGTCACAAAGAGCTGGGCATAACTGAGTGAGAAGTACTGCATCTTGCTGAAATCATTCCAAAAGATGACATATGCCTTTTTTCTTAAATCCCTCACTTGACTCTATGAATATCTTGAAATTTATGGAGTTTTTACTAAGTATTAGTCGTTTCACTCCAGTACTCTTGCCTGGAAAATCCCATGGACGGAGGAGCCTGCTGGGCTGCAGTCCATGGGGTCCCTAAGACTTGGACACGACTGAGTGACTTCACTTTCACATTTCACTTTCATGCATTGGAGAAGGAAATTGCACCCCACTCCAGTGTTCTTGCCTGGAGAATCCCAGGGACGGGGGGAGCCTGCTGGGCTGCAGTCCATGGGGTCCCTAAGACTCGGACACGACTGAGTGACTTCACTTTCACTTTCATGCATTGGAGAAGGAAATTGCACCCCACTCCAGTGTTCTTGCCTGGAGAATCCCAGGGACGGGGGAGCCTGGTGGGCTGCCGTCTATGGAGCTGCACAGAGTCGGACACGACTGAAGCGACTCAGCAACAGCAGCAGTCTTTTCACAGCTATGGAGCCTCAGTCAACAACCTAGATTTCGCACTATCCTTCTAGACAGTAAAGCACTTCATGTCAGAATGCTATGAGTTGAATTCACATGATCTTCTTTGTTGAATTTGCTTTTGTTCCCACCGATTAAATAAGAATGGACATATGTTCTCTAAATTGATTTATTAAAGAATAGTTTTTGAAAGAAGCCTCTCATCGTCAGATGCACACAGGCANCCCACTCCAGTGTTCTTGCCTGGAGAATCCCAGGGACGGGGGAGCCTGGTGGGCTGCCGTCTATGGAGCTGCACAGAGTCGGACACGACTGAAGCGACTTAGCAGCAGCAGCAGTCTTTTCACAGCTATGGAGCCTCAGTCAACAACCTAGATTTCGCACTATCCTTCTAGACAGTAAAGCACTTAATGTCAGAATGCTATGAGTTGAATTCACATGATCTTCTTTGTTGAATTTGCTTTTGTTCCCACCAATTAAATAAGAATGGACATATGTTCTCTAAATTGATTTATTAAAGAATAGTTTTTGAAAGAAGCCTCTCATCGTCAGATGCACACAGGCATGAAAATAGCAAAGATTTTTTTTTTTTTAGTCTTCTTTTCATTGCATTCAGAAAACAGCAGACTAAGAAGGTGCTGGTGGTGAGGCAGAAGGCAGTCATCGAAGGCAGTGAATGCACCATACAGTTTTCAGCTTAGAAAAGCTATTTTTAAAGACTCTGTAGAAGGAAACTTCATTTGCAGAAAATCAAGAAAATTTCATAGCTTTCATTCTGTGTTCTGTCATTTGAATACAAATGAGATCAATGGAAATATTCTTGTCTTAGCTAGAGAATTTCAGATCAAGCACAGCAACAGTCTGAAGTCCTGGAGTGACAATTGGGAGGAAGGGTTACAGGCTAAGTAACTGTGCTGAGAAGAGTAGTGTGGGAAAGAGAGGACAGTCAACATCTTCTGTGGCTTTCAGATATTAGCGCTGACATATCGGAGACATGGCAATGTTTCACAAGTGGAGAAAGTGAAGATAAGAAATATGAATGCTTTGCCTAAACTCTCACTGCTACTTTATCAATAGAAATATAACTAAATTATTTTGATTCATTGACTTAAATATTATCTTTCATAAAATTTGCACTTCATTATTTTCAAAATTATTGCTATCTTTCTATCCCAAGAATTTTGCGTTCTTAATTTTTTATGCTTACCTCAGCTACAAGCAGACTATTTTCTAGTATCATTTTTCAGAAACTATAATTTATTTTCTAAATATTTGCTCCACCTTCTACATGACTACTTGTGTATAGATTTCTTTTATCTTGTATCTGTCAAAATTCTAGAGATACTGCTTTATAGATTTGTAGTCTTTGTTCTTCTGAATGTGATTCCTTCGCAGGTATTATGTTTTACTAACTGATGCTTAAAAAATATTTTTCCATTAAAATTGAAAAAGGATCTTCAGGTTATAGATTGATGTTGTTACCGTTGCAGTAACCCTAATGGTGGGAAAGACTGAAGGCGGGAGAAGAAGGGGACGACAGAGGATGAGATGGTTGGATGGCATCTCTGACTCAATGGACACGAGTCTGAGTAAGCTCCAGGAGTTGTTGATGGACAGGGAAGCCTGGCATGCTGCATTCCATGGGGTCGAAAAGAGTTGGACATGACTGATCGACTGAACTGAACTGAACTGAATATTTAATGATGTTCTTTTATTTATTTATTCTTTTAAATCTCGGCACAGTCTTTTCACTAGCTCAAGGAAAAAAAATGTGGTTCAATTACAGTTTTACATAATGCTTCTCTTCCAATTGTCTTTCTTAACTGATGTATTATTATGCTTATACTTACTTAATCCCTTATATCCTCGCAAATTTTCATCACTTTCCTTTAGCAAATCATTTTTAGTGATGTTTTTCACAGAAACATTCTTTGGTGGAAATATCAGGGCACTATTTATTATTCCTTTCTGCTCATTATCCTTTCAAAGGCCTATGCAGCCTTGTTTTCTGTTTACTTTTCCCTGAATGGCAGGTGGTGTGCTCAGCGTTTGACTGATGTTCAACACAGGTTGATGGAGTGTCCTTAATCTTAATATTTATGTGAAAGCCCGGTGCTTTATCTTCCTCATATTCTAATAGTCATCTATTCAGGGTAGTCATCTGATGAATCTTCTCCAGTTTGATGTTGGCAGTCTTCTAACATTTCCTTTTAGGCGGTGTAGGTATTCTGTTTCACTGAGTTAAACAAGGCTGTGTTCCGTGTGATCAGATTGGCTAGTTTTCTGTGATTGTGGTTTTAGTCTGTCTGCCCTCTGATGCCCTCTCTCAACGCCTACTGTCTTACTGGGGTTTCTCTTACCTTGGAAGTGGGGTATCTCTTCACTGCTGCTCCAGCAAAGTGCAGCCACTGTTCCTTACCTTGGACATGGGGTACCTACTCGCGGCCGCTGCCCCTGACCTTGGACGTAGGGTGTCTTCTCTCGGCCACTTGCCACTCCAGCGCTGCGCAGCTCAGTGAACTAAGTGAATGAACTAACTCAAGGAAACTAAGCCATGCCACGTAGGATCGCCCAAACAGACAGGGCATGGTGGAGAGTTCTGATGAAATGTGGTCCACTGGAGAAGGGAATGGCAAACCACTTCAGTATTCTCGCCTTGAGAACCCCATGAACAGTATGAAAAGACAAAAAGATAGGACACTGAAAGATTAACTCCCCAAGTTGATAGGTGCCCAACAGGCTACTGGAGATCAGTGGAGAAATAATTCCAGAAAGAATGAAGGGATGGAGCCAAAGCAAAAACATCACCCAGTTGTGGATGTGACTGGTGATAGAATCAAATTATGATGCTGTATATAGCAATATTGCATAGAAACCTGAAGTGTTAGGTCCATTGAATTAATGCAAATTGGAAGCGGTCAAACAGGAGACGGCAAGACTAAACTCGACATTCTAGGAATCCGAGAACTAAAATGGAGACTGGAATGGGTGAATTTAACTCAGATAACTATTACATCTACTACTGTGGGCAGGAATCCCTTAGACGAAATGGAGTAGCCTTCATAGTCAACAAAAGAGTCCGAAATGCGGTACTTGGAAGCAATCTCAAAAATAACAGAATGATCTCTGTTCGTTTCCAAGGCAAACCATTCAATATCAAGTCTATGCCTTGACTAGTAATTCTGAAGAAGCTAAAGTTGAACAGTTCTATGAAGACCTACAAGACCTTTTAGAACTAACACCCAAAAAAGATGTCCTTTTCATTACAGGGGACTGGAATGCAAAAGTAGGAAGTCAAGAAACAACTGGAGTAACACGCAAATTTGGCCTTGGAACGTGGAATTAAGCAGGGCAAAGGGTAATAAATAGAGTTTTGCCAAGAAAATGCACTGGTCATAGCAAACACCCTCTTCCAACAACACAAGAGAAAACTCCACAAGTGGACATCACCAGACGGTAAACACTGAAATCAGATTGATTATATTCTTTGCAGCCAAAGATGGAGAAACTCTATACAGTCAGCAAAAACAAGACTGGGAGCTGACTGTGGCTCAGGTCATGAACTCCTTATTACCAAATTCAGACTTAAGTTGAAGAAAGTGGGGAAAACCACTAGACCATTCAGGTATGACCTCAATCAAATCCCTTATGATTACACAGTGGAAGTGAGAAATAGATTTAAGATCTGATAGACAGAATGCCTGATGAACTATGGACAGAGGTTCATGACACTGTACAGGAGACAGGAATCAAGACCATCTCCGAAAAAAGAAATGCCAAAAAGCAAAATGGCTGTCTGTGGAGGTTTTACAAATAGCTGTGAAAAGAAGGGAAGCAAAAAAGCAATGGAGAAAAGGTGAGATATACCTGTTTGAATACTGAGTTCCAAAGAATAGCATGGAGAAACTAAAAACAAACAAACAAACCTTCCCCAGTGATTGGTGCAAAGAAATAGAGGAAAATAATAGAATGGGAAAGACTAGAGATCTCTTCAAGAAAATTAGAGATATCAAGGGAACATTTCATGNATAGCATGGAGAAACTAAAAACAAACAAACAAACCTTCCCCAGTGATTGGTGCAAAGAAATAGAGGAAAATAATAGAATGGGAAAGACTAGAGATCTCTTCAAGAAAATTAGAGATATCAAGGGAACATTTCATGAAAAGATGGGTTCAATAAAGAACAGAAAAGGTATGGACCTAACAGAAGCAGAAGATATTAAGAAGTGGCAAGAATACACAGAAGAACTGTACAAAAAAAGATCATCACTACCCAGATAATCAGGATGGTGTGATCACTCACCTAGAGCCAGACTTCCTGAAATGCAAAGTCAAGTGAGCCTGAGGAAGCATCACTAGGGATAAAGCTAGTGGAGATGATGGAATTCCAGTTGAGCTATTTCAAATCCTAAAAGATGATGCTGTGAAACTGCTACACTAAATATGCCAGCAAATTTGGAAAACTCAGCAGTGGTCCAGACTGGAAAAGGTCAGTTTTCATTCCAATCCCAAAGAAAGGCACGTTAGCAAAATAATGCTCAAAATTCTCCAAGCCAGGCTTCAATAGTAGATGATCTGTGAACTTCCAGATGTTCAAGGTGGTTTAGAAAAGGCAGAGGAACAAGAGATCAAATTGCCGACATCTGCTGGATCATTGAAAAAGCAAGATAGTTTCAGAAAAATGTCTATTTCTGCTTTATTGACTATGCCAAAGCTTTTGCTTGTGTGGATCACAACAGACTGTGGAAAATTCTGAAAGAGATGAGAAGGTAGGCCATCTGACCTGCCTCTTGAGAAATCTGTATGCAGGTCAGGATGCAACAGTTAGAACTGGCCATGTAACAACAGACTGGTTCCAAATAGGAAAAGGAGTACGTCAAGGCTGTATATTGTCACCCTGCTTATTNGGCCATCTGACCTGCCTCTTGAGAAATCTGTATGCAGGTCAGGATGCAACAGTTAGAACTGGCCATGTAACAACAGACTGGTTCCAAATAGGAAAAGGAGTACGTCAAGGCTGTATATTGTCACCCTGCTTATTTAACTTCTATGCAGAGTACATCATGAGAATCACTGGGCTAGGTGAAGCACAAGCTGGAATCAAGATTGCTGGGAGAAATATCAATCACCTCAGATATGCAGATGACACCACCCTTATGGCAGAAAATGTAGAAGAACTAAAAAGCCTCTTGATGAAAGTGAAAGAGGAGAGCAAAAAAAGTTGGCTTAAAAGTCAACATTCAGAAAACTAAGATTATGGCATCTGGTCCCATCACTTCATGGCAAATAGATGGGGAAACAGTGTCAGACTTTATTTTCTTGGGCTCCAAAATCACTGCAGATGGTAATTGCAGCCATGAAATTAAGAGACACTTACTCCTTGGAAGGAAAGTTATGACCAACCTAGACAGCATATTAAAAAGCAGATATATTACTTTGCCTACAAAGGTCCATCTGGTCAAGGCTATGGTTTTTCTAGTAGTCATGCATGGAAGTGAGAGTTGGACTACAAAGAAAGCTGAGTGCTGAAGAATTCATGCTTTTGAACTGTGGTGTTGGAGAAGACTCTTGAGAGTCCCTTGGACTGCAAGGAGATCCANCATGGAAGTGAGAGTTGGACTACAAAGAAAGCTGAGTGCTGAAGAATTCATGCTTTTGAACTGTGGTGTTGGAGAAGACTCTTGAGAGTCCCTTGGACTGCAAGGAGATCCATTCAGTCCATCCTAAAGGAGATCAGTCCTGGGTGTTCATTGAAAGGACCAATGTTAGGAAACATCAGGAGACTGAAGCTGAAACTCCAATACTTTGGCCACCTGATCCAAAGAACCAACTCATTTGAAAAGACCCTGATGCTGGGAAAGATTGAAGGTCGGAGGAGAAGGGGACGACAGAGGATGAAATGGTTGGATGGCATCACCGACTCAATGGACATGCGTTTGTGTAGACTCCAGGAGTTGGTTGTGGACAGGGAAGCCTGGCGTGCTGCAGTCCATGGGGTCACAAAGCACGGGACATGACTGATGATACTGAAGCTGCACTGAAGGTATTCCCTGTCTAACATGAACTCCTTCTGTTGTGCCTGCTCCACCCCTGATTATAGCACTTTATGAGCCCCTAGCATCACAGGAGAGTGTCTCTACATCCACCCTTTTCTAAGTCTTGGTCTGGGTTGCATATTAAGTGTTATAATCTGAGGAAAGAAGGAAGGAGCTAACTTAAATTTTACCTCCTCCTCCCCTATTGATTTTGTTATTTAGTGGTTTATGTAATAGAGTCTCATTATGTCTCTTTTATACTTGGGTATTACAATACTGTGTTATTTATTTCATTCCTCAGAATGTTCTGGCCTTACCTGTTGGGACTTCTTTCTGACAGGATCTTGTATCCCTTTAATGTATTCCCACTGTATTAGTGTTAGTCACTCAATTGTGTCTGACTTTTTGTGACCCCGTGGACTATAGCCCGCCAAGTTCCTCTGTCCACAGAATTCTCCAGGCAAGAATATTGGAGAGGACAGCCACTCCCTCCTCCAGGGGATATTCCTGACACAGGGATCACACCCTAGTCTCCAGCATTCTTTACCCTCTGAGCCACCAGGGAAGCCCCAGTATGTTCCCAACCATCTGTTTATTTGAACATTTCTCTATTTTATGGCTCAAATTTTGAACAGTTTCCTTTGGTGGTGATTTAGGCACGAAGTCGTGTCCAGTTCTTGTGACCCCATGGACTGTGGCCTGACGGGCTCCTCCGTCCATGGGATTCTCCAGGCAAGGATGCTGGAGTGGGTTGCCATTTCCTTCTCCAGGGGATCTTCCCAGCCCAGGAATCAAACCCGGGTCTCCTGCATTGCAAGCAGACTCTTTACCCACTGAGCTACGAGCGAAGCCCTCAGTTTCCTTTGGTATGTCATTTTTAACGATAAGTTCTTCAGAAAGAGACTCTTCAGTGGAAATATCAGGACATTATCTGTTATTCCTTTTTGCTATCATTTCAAACAGCTTTTTCAAAAAGACTATTCTCAAGACTATTTTTTCATATTTCCATCACCAGCCCTGGATTCCCCCATTTCTCCAAGGAGTCCCGGTTCCTTTTATTGGAAAATGCTATTTAGAAACCTAGATACAGGTGGTAGGTATACTCTTTCTTTAAAAGACACATACATCCACACAAAATTATGGTGATGAACTGATGCTTACTTTCAAGAATATCTTGAATTCAAGTCACGTCATATGCAGAGTTCAGTTTTGTTTTCTGCTAAGCTAGTTAATATTATATCCTCACAGACAAAAAATTATCAAATATATAGCTTTTAGCTTAATTTTTCCA
>SJYH01003167.1:386345-397657 GCA_006408735.1 Sylvicapra grimmia | reverse complement strand
AAGTCCAATAACAAAATAACGATTGCAATGAAATTAAACAATAAACTGTTAGCTCTGCAGAAGAGAATTGAAGGGGAATCATTAGAGAAGGGCTTCCATGGTGGCTCAGATGGTAGAGAATCTGCCTGCAGTGCAGAAGACCCAGGTTCGACCCCTGGGTCAGGAAGATCCCCTGGAAAAGGGCATGGCAACACACTGCAGTATTCTTGCCTGGAGGATCCCATGGACAGAATGGCCTGGGGGGCTACAGTCCATGGGCTGGAAAAGCGTCCAACTCACCAGAACTTTCAGAAGAGAAAAAGCTATGTCCATATAAAATGGGAAAATATATGAAGTGGTGTTCTGAGGAAAACTATTTTGTGTTTGGAATATGAATCACTTCATTTCAGTTCAGTCGCTCAGTCGTGTCCGACTCTTTGCGACCCCATGAATTGCAGCACGCCAGGCCTCCCTGTCCATCACCAACTCCCGGAGTTCACTCAGACTCCAGTCCATCGAGTCCGTGATGCCATCCAGCCATCTCATCCTCGGTCGTCCCCTTCTCCTCCTGCCCCCAATCCCTCCCAGCATCAGAGTCTTTTCCAATGAGTCAACTCTTCGCATGAGGTGGCCAAAGTACTGGATTTTCAGCCTCGGCATCATTCCTTCCAAAGAAATCCCAGGGCTGATCTCCTTCAGAATGGACTGGTTGGATCTCCTTGCCGTCCAAGGGACTCTCAAGAGTCTTCTCCAATATATGGGCTCAACTCTGAATACACAGACAGTTGTCTGTAACCTTGGTCCAGTGACTTAACGGATCTGACCTGATGTCTTCATGTTGAATACTGAAGAGAACCTCACAGCTCTGCTTACTTTCCAACATTCTTGTGAAATCAAAGAACAAAATGCACATGAGGGCTATTTTTAAACTGCAAAATGCTATGCAATGTAAATTACTTTTGTTAGTCTTAATGAATATGCATCATGGCACTGTAAATTAGAACTGTAATTCTTGGACTGAAAGAGAAAGTGTAGATAATGAAGTGATTTTAATGGTATGTCCATGAAACTCACAGCTCATTTTTGTAGTCCTAACAGCCAGGACAGTATAGCATTTTTCCCAGTTAATAAACACTTGAATAAAAGTGAAGAACATTTTTTTAAAAAGCAATATTTCTTTCTGTTTTTATTGCCAGTGTCCTCATTCAGCATGACCTATTTTGATGGCCTTCAAACCAACAAGCTTCCCTTTGTATTCTAGACAATTAGCCTACAGTACGGCAAGATATCTTCTAGAGTCAGTATTACCATGTCATTGACTTGCAAAAACTAATGCCTCTTCATTATTATAAAAAAAAAGTCTAAAATTTTCAACATACCATCAAACTATTCAACTGAGCATTCCATGTCTATTTTCACTATTTCATCATACAAAAGTTACGCCTCAACTAAAATCAATTACTGCTTTTTCATGAATATTCACTACCTTTTCTTTTACTTAAGAATGATAATATTTATCACAGGCTGTGACAAGTGTGTATTTACCTCTTGCTAAATAGCATTGCATTGACAATCTTACATGAAAGAAAAGGAAAGGAAGTTCAAATAAACAGTTTCAAATAGCTAACTTGTGTTCAGCAGATGAAAACTACTAAGAAGGGACAAAAGACTGTCAGTAATCATTGATAAATTATTGGTTTGGATTGTCAGAGTTATTGGGAGTTTAAAGAAAAAAGCTTCTGGGTATTGAGAGGAAGTTTTAGAAAATAGAAAATAAGCAGATTTGAAATGACTCTGAATTGATGACAAAAATATATCTCTGTGTCATCTGCATACAACTGAACATTCTCATTCAGAAGAAAAATTGGAATCTGATGGGCAAAATGATTGTGATTATAAATGCCTCATGGTGTTTTATATTTACATATTCATCCTTTTATTTATTCATTAATTCCAGAATCGTTGTTGAGCACCTACTATGTGCTTGACATTTTCCCATCCCTTAGGAATAGACAGTAAACAAACAAGTTCCAGCTCTCAAAGACCTTTCATCGCAGCTGGGACCGGCCCGCCAAAGCCAGGACACAGAACGACATCAGAGCCCAGGTTGCAGTAGGCGCTCTGAAGACAAATAAAGCAGAGGGTGGTGCTGCAGAGTAGGGGGACGGAGTGGCAGCTCTCTTACTCAGAGAGTTCAAGGAAAAGCTCTTCTGGTGAGTGTGTGTCTGAGAGAGACCTGTGTACCTGGGGGAGGGATCCAGGTGCGTACCTGGGAGGTCAGTCTGGAGGAGGCGAAGTGCCACAGCCCGGAGGCAAAGGCAGGCTCGCAAATTCTGGAGCAATCACAGGCCTCTCGCTGCAGCAGAGCGAGCCAGGGGAAAGAGGTTAGGCGATGAGGCTGGAGAGGTGGCTACGCACACCGTCATCGGAGGCATTAAGGCCAGAAGGTGGACTTCAGATACTATTCTGGGAAAGGCAGGATGTTAGTAATTGGCTGTGAGCAGACAAGTAACAAGATCTGACCTGAGTTTAATCAATCCCTCTGGCTTCTGCTGAGAATAGACCTTGAGAGGCACAAAGAGGAGGCAGGGAGCAGCAAGGGGGACTGAGTCATTTTCTGGTGAGAGAAGCTGGGGAGAGCTTGGGGCAATAGCCGCAGAAATGGTGTGGTTCCCTGCTGCCTTTGGGATAAAGCAAACCTCCTTCAACGAGCGTAAAGGTGTATTGTTTCCTGTGTCCACAACCACATTCACCTGCTCCTCTTGTTCCCATCACGGTCCACCGACATTTCTCTGCCCAAGCCATCTGTCAGTGCGTGACCTTCACAAGCCACTTTCCATACAATCAATATTCTTCCTCTCTTTATTCACCTAGTTGATTATTCTCACCTTTTAAAATTCAGTTCTTCAGAAAAGTCCTCTCCAATCTAACACTCTGGCTCAAATTCTCTTTACATAGGCTTTCATTGGAACTCATTGTATTTACACTTCAGGGCAGTGAACATAAAGATAGATTTATACCTATTTATGTGATTTAAAAAAATGTTTCTATCTGACCAACTGTGAGTAGGCTTAGGGAAGGAGCCATATGGTGTCTTTGTTCACCTTTAACTTTTTCAATGCTTAATATTTTTGGTGCTTTTATTGGCTGAGAAAGAGGAAATAAACTTCAAGTAGATAACTGAACCAAATTCTCATGCAAAGAAAAGTTGCGTTTGGCATGAGAATACATGGATTAATATCAGTTTTTCATGTCAAAACTGAAGAGCTTTGGTTTCTTCATGTATAAAATTAAGAACTTTGGGGATAACTGGGCCAACAGACTGAGTTTTCTGAGGCACTAAGATTTAAGACAAATAAGTAGTATTACAGACAACATTCATTTGCCCTTTTGATAACAGCCTCGTATTTGCATAACTCTAAGAAATTGAATAAATGCAATTAGATCTTTGTTTTTAAATTAAGAAGAATTAGTCTAAAAATATAAGAATACACAGTAAAAGTAGAAGAGGTTACCAATTACAAAGGACATGAACTCATAGCGAACAAATTACACAGGAAAGCTTGAGAGAAGATCAATCTCCTGAAAATGTTGCTGGCTCTACACGCTGGCTGAGGAGACTGGCGCCTCCGTGTGGTGACTAGTGGGATGTGCGCTGAGGAAGCAGGATTTAGGGGCCCCAAAACAGTTCTTATTGAATGGAACCTGAAGAATATATGCATCTTAGATGGATTTATCAGTAGCTGTCTCATATTAGAGACTGGAACACTCCCCTAATGGCCTAATCAGTACCCAGGAAAGAGATCAGGTTAGCGGCTTCTTATCTGCCCACTTCTAGAGTAGAAGTGTCCCCTTACAAATGTCCCCGTGAAGGTGATTTCTATGTCTTTGAACGGAGCTAGGGTGGTTCAGTCGGATAAGAGTCCACCTCATTGAAGGAGACCCGGGTTCAATCCCTGGGTCAGGAAGATCCCCTGCAGAAGGAAATGGCAGCCCTCTCTTGCATTCTTGAGAAATTCCATGGACAGAGGAGCATACTAACAACATATTCTTATATGTTAACATATAGGAATTGCCCTCAAAATATTTGCTCAGAGTGAAAGCAAGAAAAGGAAAATGCACACTGCCAATGTTGATCAGGTGAACGCACTTGAACCTGCCTGTTGTGTTTATGTGTGTTTGGGAGTTATTCTTCGTTGTTTAGTTGCTAAGTTGTGTCCAACTTGTTTGCCACCCCAAGGACTACAGCCCGCCAGTCTTCTCTGCCCCTGGGACTCTCCAGGGAACAATAGTGGAGTGGGTTGCCATTTCCTTCTTCAGGGGATCTTCTAGACACAGGGATCAAACCTGCATTTCCTACGTTGACAAGTGGATTGCTTACCACTGAGCCACCAGGGAAACCGGGAGAGTTAATACGTATTCACTCTGAACAAAATCTTAGCAAGTGTCAGAGCAATGAGGGCAGTAAGGAGAAAAGCACTTGAGAATGCACACTTTTTTTTTGTTCTCCCCTATTAAGAGCAAAATAATTTAACTGATGCATTAATTTATACTCTAACACCATTGCTGCTACTGCTGTCACTTTAGTCCTGTCTGACTCTGTGTGACCCCATAGACAGCAGCCCACCAGGCTCCCCCATCCCTGGGATTCTCCAGGCAAGAACACTGGAGTAGGTTGCCAGTGGAAACAAAACATTTCATCACTAGCATAGGGCTTCTTTGGGGGTTCAGATGGTAAAGAATTGCCTGCTGTGTCGAGGACCCAGGTTAGATCTCTGAATCAGGAGGGTCCCCTGGAGAAAGGAATGGCAACTCACTCCAGTATTCTTGTCTGGAGAATGCTATGGACGGAGGAGCCTGGTGGGCTACCGTCGTTGGGGTCAGAAACAGTCGGACACGACTGAGTGACTGTTTTATAGGCATGAGAGAAATCTGCATCTTATCAACATCTGTCCCTCCCAGGACTACCAGAACTCACTGGAAACACCCATAATGTGATACAATGCTTCCTCATTTTGAGAAGTGATCTGGGAATATGTTTGTGGAAACAAAGACCAGGAAATACACATATATAATGTGTCACATTTGCGAACTAAGCTGTATATGGAATATAGGCGAATAATATGCATGTGTTACATTTAAAATGTGATTCTGTGAGCAATCTGTGTGTGTATAAATGGTGACTACCCATCTATTTAAACAAAAGCTAGTGAAAACAAACAGCCACCTATCTGTTCTGCTAGCAGTCTTGAGGGGGCAGATCACAGTCTTACTTTGGGTCATTAGTTGCATCAGGTTTCAAATAAGTCTGTGCAATCATGTGACTTGAATTGGAGACCTTTTCTCTATTTGCTCCAATATCCAGACTCCCTGACCAGTCACTGTTGGAAATTCAGTAGCATAACCCTTGGAAACAATATATCAGTGACATTATTTATATTCAGAGAAAAAGAATCTTCTTTGAATAATGCATACACTGTTTCACCTGCTCTCCATTTCCTTTTTTCTTTCTCTTTCATCACATGATCTTTTTTCAATTCTATCAAATTTCCTGGGAAACAAAACTCAATGAAATTCTCCATCTGGTGGGATAACATCTTGAACCATGAGGAAACAAACAATCTTTAGTTTCTAAGCACATACTATATATTCTTGCCGTTGATAGTTTTATTTTTTATTTTTTTTTTAGTAACTGGACCTTTTATTTATTTATTTATGTTTATTTTTTATCTATTAATTAATTTATTTTAATTGGAGGTTAATTACTTTACAATATTGATAGTTTTCTACTGATCATGATAGCATTAACCACATGAACCTTAATATCATCCAGTACAATAAAGGCAAAGTAAGGGAAGGAAATGACTTTACTAGCGGCTGCGGAGGGCTTCCTGTGTTTCATTATAACTCAGAATCAAGCACGTGGCACACATATGCTGACTCTAGTCAAGGAGACACTTGCCTAGAGATTGTGTTTTTTTTTCTCCTAGTATGAGTCAGTGAAGTCACTCAGTCGTGTCCGAGTCTTTGTGACCCCATGGACGGTAGCCTACCAGGCTCCTCTTTCCATAGGATTTTCCAGGCAAGAGTACTGGAGTGCGTTGCCATTTCCTTCTCCAGGAGATCTTCCCAACCCAGGGATCGAACCCAGGTCTCCCACATTGTAGGCAGACGCTTTACCATCTGAGTTACCAGGGAAGAGCCCTTTTTCTATACTTTATTTTTAAAATTTTACTTTATTTTACTTTACAATAAAGTAAAGACTTCCCTGGTGGCTCAGACGGTAAGGCGTCTGTCTACAATCCTGGAGACCCGGGTCTGATCCCTGGGTTAGGAAGATGATCTCCCTGGAGAAGGAAATGGCAATCCACTCCGGTACTATTGCCTGGAAAATCCCATGGACAGAGGAGTTTGGTAGGCTACAGTCCGTGGGGTCGCAAAGAATCGGACGCGACTGAACGACTTCACTCACTCACTTACTTTACAATACTGTATTGGTTTTGTCATACATCAACATGAATCCGCCACGGGTGTACATGAGTTCCCAATCCTAAACCCCCTCCCACCTCCCTCCCCATGTTTTTACAGAGCAGTAGTGCAGTCTTGGTTAAGCAGTGTGCTGAATGGAAGGTACAGTGATTTCCTGTGTATGATTTGCCTCCACACATGCATGACCGTGTGCCTGCTGTTCAGTCATGTCTAACTCTTTGTGACCCCATAGACTGTAGCCCACCAGGCTCCTCCAGGCGAGAATACTGGAGTGGGTTGCCATTTCCTCCTCCAGGGGATCTTCCTAATCCAAGGATCTAACCCGCACCAGATTTTTCCTGCATCTCCTGAATTTGCAGGCAGATTCTTTACCACTGAGCCACGTGGGAAGCCTTCTTCCACACATGTATAGCCTCTCTGAGTATTAGCATATCCCACCACGTGGTTAATTTGTTAACCATCAATGAGTCTACAATTGCAATATCATCATCGCCCCAAGTCTAGGGTTTACATTAAGGTTGACTTTTGGTGATACACATTCTATGGATTTGGACAAGTGGATAATGACATGTATCCATCACTACCAGATACAGAGTATTTTCAATGTTTTAAAACTCTTCTGCATTCTACATATTTATTGACTCCATTCCCAACCCCTGGAATTCACTTATCTTTTTTTCTTTTCCTGTTTCCATGGTTTTGCCTGTTTTAGGAAATGTAAAAGTTGGAGTCATGCATATATCATCTTTTCAGATTGGCATCCTTTATGTAGTAATAAACATTTAAGTTTTCTCCACGTATTTGTGTGGCTTAAGAGCTGATTTCTCTTTATGCTGAATAACATTCCATTGTCTAGGTATACAAGAGTTCAGTTATCCATTCACCTACTGAAAGACATTTTGATGGCTTCTATATTCTGGCACATGAATAAAACTGCTATAAACATCCATGTACCAGTTTTAGTATGGACATAAGTTTTCAACTCTCTGGGGTAATGTGAATTGCTGGATTATATGTGGAGTTGTTTAGGTAGAAGCTGCCAAACTCTCTTTCAGAGGGGCTCGTAGAATTTTGCATTTCCACCAGCAGCGCATGAGTTTCTGATTCTCCAGATCCTTACTAGCACTGGATGTGGCCACTGTTCCAGATTTTGATCACCTAATCATGTGTGGACTTCCCAAGCGGCTCAGGGTAAAGAATCCTCCTGACAGTACAGGAGGCACAAGAGATGGGAGATCAATGCCTCGGTCGGGAGATATGCTGGAGGAGAAAATAGCAACCCACTCTAGTATTGTTGCCTGGAAAATTCCATGGACAGAGGAGTCTGGAGGGCTGCAGTCCATGGGGTCATGAAGAGTCAGACATGACTGAATGACTGAAAACAACACACACACACAAAAGGTGTGTAGTACTATCTTGTTTCAATATGCTTTTCCCTAATAAGATATGATGTTGAACATTTACTCATATGCTTACTTGTCCTCTATATGTCTTCCACGGTGGAGAGTCTGTTGAGGATTTTGCCCAACATTTTGGTGGGGCTGGTTTTCTATTGTTGAGATTTAAGAGTTATTTGTACATTTTGCATCGCTTTTTTATCAGATATATCTTTGCAAGTATTTTTCTCTCAGTCTGTGGCTTGTCCTCTCATTCCTTTGACACCATATATAGGAAAGTATTTTTATTTTGGCGGGTTTTATTGTACATACTGCTGTGTTTCATGTGCAAATTTCTCTTGCTTATTTCTAGAATGTGGGAAAGCAAGTGACTTTTGTATATAAATCTTTATCGTGCAACTTAGTATAAACACTTCATTGTTGCAAGAGATTTTTTTGTTGTTTATCCTTTCAGATTTTCTACATAGACCGTGATGTCATCTCTGAACAAAGACACATTTTTTTTCTTCCTTCCCAAACTGTATGTTTTTTATTTCCTTTTCTTACCTTATTGCATTAGGCTTCCCTGGTGGCTCAGAGGATAAAGCATCTGCCTGCAATGCAGGAGACCCGGGTTCAATCCCTGGCTTGGGAAGATCCCCTGGAGAAGAAAATGGCAACCCACTCCAGTATTCTTATCTGGAGAATCCCATGGACAGAGGAGCCTAGTGGGCTACAGTCCATGGGGTTGCAAAGAGTCTGACACAACTAAATGACTTCACACACACCTTATTGCATTAGTTAAAATTTCCAGTACAGTGTTGAAAAGGAGTCATAAGAAGGAACATTCTTGCTTTTACCTGATCTTAGTGAGAAAACTTCAAGTACCTCACCACTGAGTTTAATGTTCAGTTCAGTTCAGTCGCTCAGTTGTATCCGACTCTTTGCGACCCCATGAATCGCAGCACGCCAGGCCTCCCTGTCCATCACCAACTCCAGGAGTTCACTCAGACTCGCATCCATCGAGTCAGTGATGCCATCCAGCCATCTCATCCTCGGTCGTCCCCTTCTCCTCNCAAAGAATATAAAATAAACATGTGTCCCTATATATAATTCTTCTTCTGGAACAGCTTCTTACTATAAATATTTCACTTATGGATGCAACATACTTTATTAACTACCTATTCTACTTTTTGTATTATCTATAAATAAGACCATGTTGAATATTCTTCACTTAAGACTTAGGTCTATGCTTAAATACTTCTCTTAGGACAACTCTTAAGAAAAGCTGCTTTTTGGTTTCTGTATTTTTTGGTCAAACATATGCATATTTAAGGCTCTCAGGATACACTGCTAAATTGTCTTCAGACATGTTAGTTGTGCACTTTTCACAACTGCATGTATTGCTAATCTGTTCTTAGCCTACTTCTCCAATCCCTTTCTCTACCTGATGACACTGCTTGCTTTCTTTTTTTTTTTTTTATAACTTTCATTTTAATATTGAAGTATAGCCAATTGACAATGTTGTGACAGTTTCATAATACATGAATTGATATGTGCTCAGTCACTCAACTGACCTTTCTGACTGAAGCCAGCTAGGCTCCTCTGCCCATGGAATTTTCCAGGCAAGAATACTGGAATGGGGTGTCATTTTTTATTCCAGGGATCTTCCTGACCCATGGGTCAAACCCACATCTCTTGCATCTCCTGCATTGGCAGACAGATTCTTCACCACTAGTGCCCCCTGGGGTGGACAGTAAAGGAACTTAGCTATGCATATACATGTATGAAATCTCTCCCAAGCTTCCCCTCCCATCTTTGCTGCTACATAATGCTGAGCAGAACTCCCTATGCTATACAGTGCATCCTTGATGGTTATCGATTTTAAAATAGCAGTGTGTACATGTTCATCCTAAACTCCCTAAACTATCCCTTCCCCCACCAGCTTCCCTTCCCTCCAGAAACCATATTTTTGTTTTGTAACTTCATATGTATCATGTTTTCTTATATTCTGCATACAATAAATATAATATGATGTTTCTACTCCTTTTTTTTGGATTCCAGTCCCCTATAATGAAAAGGACATATTTTGGGAGTGTTAGTTCTAAAAGGTCTTGTAGGTCTTCATGGAACCATTCAGCTTCTTCAGCATTACTAGTTGGGGCAAAGACTTGGATTACTGTGATATTGAATGGGTTGCCTTGGAAATGAACAGAGATCATTCTATCGTTTTTGAGATTGCATCCAAGTACTGTATTTTGGACTCTTTTGTTGACTATGATGGCTACACCCTTTCTTCTAAGGGAATCCTGCCCACAGTAGTAGATACAATGGTCATCTGAGTAAATTTCACCAATTCCAGTCCATTTTAGTTTGCTGATTCCTAGAATGTTGATGTTCATTCTTGCCATCTCCTGTTTGACCACTTCCAGTTTGCCTTGATTCATGGACCTGACATTCCAGGTTCCTATGCAATATTGCTCTTTACAGCATCAGACCTTGCTTCTATCACCAGTCACATCCACAGCTGGGTATTGTTTTTGCTTTGGCCCCATCCCTTCATTCTCTCTGGAGTTATTTCTCCACTGATCTTCAGCAGCATATTGGGCATCTACTGACCCGGGGAGTTCCTCTTTCAGTATAATATCATTTTCCTTTTTCATACTGTTCATGGGGTTCTCAAGGAAAGAATACTGAAGTGATTTGAAGTTCCCTTCTCCAGTGGACCATATTCTGTCAGATATCCCCACCATGACCCGCCTTCCTTGGGCAGCCCCACATGGCATGGTTTAGTTTTATTGAGTTAGACAAGGCTGTGGTCCATGTGATCAGATTGGCTAGTTTTCTGTAATTATGGTTTCAGTGTGTCTGCCCTCTGATGCTCTCTCGCAACACCTACCGTCTTACTTGGGTTTCTCTTACCTTGGATGTGGGGTATCTCTTCACAGCTGCTCCAGCAAAATGCAGCCACTGCTCCTTAACTTAGATGAAGGGTATCTCCTCACAGCCACACCTCCTGACGTCAGTCGTGGGGTAGCTCCTCTCATCAAACACCCTCTTCCAACAACACAAGAGAAGACGCTACACATGGACATCACCAGATGGTCAACACCAAAATCAAATTAATTATATTCTTTGCAGCCAAAGATGGAGAAGCTCTATACAATCAGGAATGTACAATGAGGTGACATTTTACAGGAGACAGGGATCAAGACCATCCCCATGGAAAAGAAATGCAAAAAAGCAAAAAGACTGTCTGGGGAGGCCTTAAAAATTGCTGTGAAAAGAAAAGAAGCGAGAAGCAAAGGAGAAAAGGAAAGATATAAGCATCTGAATGCAGAGTTCCAAAGAATGCCAAGAAGAGATAAGAAAGTCTTCCTCAGGGATCAATGCAAAGAAATAGAGGAAAACAACAGAACGGGAAAGACTAGAGATCTCTTCAAGAAAATAAGAGACACCAAGGGAACA
>SJYH01003167.1:350918-362830 GCA_006408735.1 Sylvicapra grimmia | reverse complement strand
TAATGTCTCTGCTTTTTAATATGCTATCTAGGTTGGTCATAATTTTCCTTTCAAGGAATAAGCGTCTTTTAATTTCATGGCTGCAGTCACCATCTGCAGTGATTTTGGAGCCCAAAAAAATAAAGTCTGACACTGTTTCCACTGTTTCCCCATCTATTTGCCATGAAGTGATGGGACCGGATGCCATGATCTTCGTTTTCTGAATGTTGAGCTTTAAGCCAACTTTTTCACGCTCCTCTTTCACTTTCATCAAGAGGCTTTTAGCTCCTCTTCACTTTCTGCCATTACCAGGGAATAAATCTTGTTCTCATGCTCAGTTGGTAACTCATGTCCAACTCTTTGCAACCCCATGGACTGTAGCCTTACCAGGCTCCTTTGTCCATGGGATTTTCTAGGCAACAATACTGGAGTGAGTGGCCACATTTTCTTCTCAAGGGCACCTTCTCAACTCAGAGGTCAAACTCACAATTCCTGCATTGGCAGGAGGATTCTTTACCAGTGAGCCACCAGGGAAGCCCAGGGAATAAGAGAGGAGGGATAAATTCGGAGACTGGGATTGATTTATACACACCACCATATATAAAATAGATAACTTATAAGAACCTACGGGATAGGACAGAGAATTCTACTCAGTATTCTGTAAAGGCCAGTATGGGAAAAGAATCTAAAAAAAGAGTGGACATATGTTTATGTATAACTGATGCACTTTGTTGTACACCTGAAACTAATAAAACAGTGTGAGTGAAGTGAGTGAAGTCACTCAGTCGTGTCCAACTCTGTGCGACCCCGTGGACTGAAGCGCTCCTCCATCCAGGGATTTTCCAGGCAAGAACACTGGAGTGGGTTGCCATTTCCTTCTCCAAATGCAACAGTGTAACTATACTCAAATAATAATTTAAAAAATAATAAATTACCTTTCTATTGTTCAGTTCAGCAAGCCAATAATGTCTCTTGATCGCTGAAAAATATTATTAGTTTCATTACTATGAACCTTATTAGTATGCATGAAGAATTTAGATGCTTGAGTATATAGTAAATCTGGCACTTTTGAGTTTATAGGTGTAACTCAGATTTGACTTTAAATTTAACATTTTGCTATTTTTATTTCTATTCCAAGTTTAGAATTTTAATTTTTCATCTCTTTGTTTTGAAACTCAGTTAGTATTCTTATCATACATAATTGAAGTGTAAATATCACAGTATTTTTTTTTAAAGCAAATGCCAATTAAAATAGGAGTTGCTGGCAACAGGCACAAGCTCACTTCATTTATTATAACATGTTCTGAGCTTTTCATTATTTTGTGGTAATTATTCCATGTTTTTGCAATCATCAAATACTCAGATGGATTGTTTGAATCTGTCCTCTCCTTTGACTCAGAGTTCACACTCCCCTGTTCTTCATTCTCCTAAGGATCTCTGACAAATTTCTTAACTACACTTTCATTAATAGTAAATGTATAGGTTTGCTCATTTAATTTCAAAAAAATTGCAAGTTTAGTGTCTTCTATCTGAATTATCCATTTACTTCTATTAATGCCTATTTTAGTATATATATTGTTACTTTGCTGGTAATGGTTCAATTTTGTTCTTACAGCACATGATGAAGAACTCCTAAAATTTCAAGAATGTATCATATTTGTCTTTCTTTCTTCNATCTAGGTTGGTCATAATTTTCCTTTCAAGGAATAAGCGTCTTTTAATTTCATGGCTGCAGTCACCATCTGCAGTGATTTTGGAGCCCAAAAAAATAAAGTCTGACACTGTTTCCACTGTTTCCCCATCTATTTGCCATGAAGTGATGGGACCGGATGCCATGATCTTCGTTTTCTGAATGTTGAGCTTTAAGCCAACTTTTTCACGCTCCTCTTTCACTTTCATCAAGAGGCTTTTAGCTCCTCTTCACTTTCTGCCATTACCAGGGAATAAATCTTGTTCTCATGCTCAGTTGGTAACTCATGTCCAACTCTTTGCAACCCCATGGACTGTAGCCTTACCAGGCTCCTTTGTCCATGGGATTTTCTAGGCAACAATACTGGAGTGAGTGGCCACATTTTCTTCTCAAGGGCACCTTCTCAACTCAGAGGTCAAACTCACAATTCCTGCATTGGCAGGAGGATTCTTTACCAGTGAGCCACCAGGGAAGCCCAGGGAATAAGAGAGGAGGGATAAATTCGGAGACTGGGATTGATTTATACACACCACCATATATAAAATAGATAACTTATAAGAACCTACGGGATAGGACAGAGAATTCTACTCAGTATTCTGTAAAGGCCAGTATGGGAAAAGAATCTAAAAAAAGAGTGGACATATGTTTATGTATAACTGATGCACTTTGTTGTACACCTGAAACTAATAAAACAGTGTGAGTGAAGTGAGTGAAGTCACTCAGTCGTGTCCAACTCTGTGCGACCCCGTGGACTGAAGCGCTCCTCCATCCAGGGATTTTCCAGGCAAGAACACTGGAGTGGGTTGCCATTTCCTTCTCCAAATGCAACAGTGTAACTATACTCAAATAATAATTTAAAAAATAATAAATTACCTTTCTATTGTTCAGTTCAGCAAGCCAATAATGTCTCTTGATCGCTGAAAAATATTATTAGTTTCATTACTATGAACCTTATTAGTATGCATGAAGAATTTAGATGCTTGAGTATATAGTAAATCTGGCACTTTTGAGTTTATAGGTGTAACTCAGATTTGACTTTAAATTTAACATTTTGCTATTTTTATTTCTATTCCAAGTTTAGAATTTTAATTTTTCATCTCTTTGTTTTGAAACTCAGTTAGTATTCTTATCATACATAATTGAAGTGTAAATATCACAGTATTTTTTTTTAAAGCAAATGCCAATTAAAATAGGAGTTGCTGGCAACAGGCACAAGCTCACTTCATTTATTATAACATGTTCTGAGCTTTTCATTATTTTGTGGTAATTATTCCATGTTTTTGCAATCATCAAATACTCAGATGGATTGTTTGAATCTGTCCTCTCCTTTGACTCAGAGTTCACACTTCCCTGTTCTTCATTCTCCTAAGGATCTCTGACAAATTTCTTAACTACACTTTCATTAATAGTAAATTATAGGTTTGCTCATTTAATTTCAAAAAAAATGCAAGTTTAGTGTCTTCTATCTGAATTATCCATTTACTTCTATTAATGCCTATTTTAGTATATATATTGTTACTCTGCTGGTAATGGTTCAATTTTGTTCTTACAGCACATGATGAAGAACTCCTAAAATTTCAAGAATGTATCATATTTGTCTTTCTTTCTTCCACATCTAGTATATTCACTAAGAGAGTTGTTTTATTTTTTAATTAGTGAACTTGTGGTTACATCTGTGAACCTCTATTTAAGGACTTATATAATGTTAGTAGAGGTTCATAGAGACTACATTAGCAAAGTAATGCTCAAAAGCCTTCAAGCTAAGCTTCAGCAGTAGGTGATAGAAGAAGCAGCAAAATTCCAGAAAACTCTACTTCTGCTACATTGATTATGCTAGAGCCTTTGGCTGTGTGGATCACAGCAAACTGTGGAAAATTCTTAAAGAGATGAGAATACCAGACCACCCTACCTGGCTCTTGAGAAACCTGTATGCAGGTCAAGAAGCAAAGTTAGAACCAGACATGGAACCACAGACTGGTTCCAAATCAGGAAAGGAGTACGTCAAGGCTGTATATTGTCACCCTGCAGAGCACATCATGTAAAAGGCTGGGCTGGATGAAGCACAAGCTAGAATCAGGATTTCCTGGAGAAATACTCATAATCTCAGATATGCACATAACACCACTCTAATAGAAGAAAGTGGAGAATTAAAAGCCCTCTTGATGAGAGTGAAAGATGAGAGTGAAAAAGCTGGCTTAAAACTCAATATTCAAAAAAGAAGATCATGGCATCTTAAGTGGAAATAGTGACAGATTTTATTTTCCTGGGCTCCAAAACTGCCGCATCCATTAAATTAAAAGATGCTTGCTCCTTGGAAGAAAAGCTATGACAAACTTAGTGCATTAAAAAGTATAGGCATCAATTTGCCAACAAGGGTCCATCTAGTCAAACCTTTGGTGTTCCCAGTAGTCATGTGTGGAATTGGACTGTAAAGAAGGCTGAGTGCTGAAAATTGATGCTTTTGAATTGTGGTGTTGTAGAAGACTCTTGAGGGTCCCTTGAAGTGCAAGATCAAGCCAGTCAATCCTAAAGGAAATAAACTGTGAATGTTAACTTGAACGATGATGAATTTCCAATACTTTGGCCAAGTGAAGTGAAGGTTTTCTGGAGAACCAACTATTGGAGAAAGCCTGATGCTGAGAGGATGATGCCACAAACACACACGAAACCTATCCTAACACAATTGTTTCTGGATACTGATAAATGGTTGCTTCATTTTGGTTTGCTGATTTAATAATCACTGTTTAACTGTAAGGAATCTTGGAAATGGGGTCAATCTATATCTAGGGTAAAAACAACAATAAAAACAGTTTGCACAGAGAATTATTATTACAATGTGTCATTTCCCCACGCACTATTCAGAAAAGAGGGTACAGAGATATTCATCTCTAAATCAAAAGGACAATCAGCATTTCCAGAAGTCATTAGTTATCCATTCTAATAAATATCTAATGAATATCAAAGTCATCGAGGCAAAATATTTTATGTTAAACCCAGAGAAAAGGAAAGAACCACAGGAGATTACCTCAATGAATATAACAGGCAATGTGTGTCTGTCTCTGGAGATGTGTAAGTATATGTGCATACCCATGCATACGCATGAGCTTCCCTGGTGGCTCAAATGGTAAAAGATAATAACAAGACTAAATAATGTAACAATGGCTATCATATTACAGAAACGGTGAGTAATGAATTGGCAGGTGCTTTGCTAATAAGAGTTATGCTGTAAATAATTCACTTAGCCACAGAAAAAGCTACAAGGACCGACAAATGACACCCAAGGAGGGAACACAAGTATGGTGAACATGTGGAAAATTGCGACTTTTTGATTAGAGCTTAGGAGAAAAAACATGAGGTTGTTATGCAATAAATGATGGCCTTCTTAAATCAGTTGGGGATAAAACCTTGCTATAGTCAAAGATGTCTTTAGAAGCACAGGCATGATCTGAGGGCACCCAGAGTCCAGTGTAAGGCCGTGACCATTTGTGGTCAGTGGAACTGAATCTGGGTGAGGCTTGAGCTTCCTTCAGCTCTCTCCTCACAATACATGGGAAGTACCTTGGCACAGGGTAGAGGCCTATAACAATTAGGCTAGTGGGGCATTTGTTTCCATATTCTTTCCTTCTTATGGGGGCAAATATCACAGCCCATTAAAGGAAGAGAGGGAGACTCTTAGCAATCCCAGTTGATCATCTAAACCCAGCCACTGAATTTTGGGTTTTGCACCTTTACATTTCATGCAAAGATGGGCACAATAAAGAACAGAAATCGTATCGACCTAACAGAAGCAGAAGATATTAAGAAGAGGTGGCAAGAATACACAGAAGAACTATACAATAAGATTTTCATGATCCAGATAATCACGATGGTGCAATCACTCACCTAGAGCCAGACGTCCTGGAATGCAAAATCAAGTAAGCCTTAGAAAGTATCACTATGAACAAAGCTAGTGGAGGTGATGAATTCCGGTTGAACTATTTCAAATCCTACAAGATAACGCTGTGAAAGTGCTACACTCAATAAGCCAGCAAATGGAAAACTCAGCAGTGGCCACAGGACTGGAAAAGGTCAGTTTTCATTCCAATCCCAAAGAAAAGCAATGCTAAAGAGTGTTCAAAATACCACACAATTGCACAAAATTCTCCAAATCAGGCTCCAACAGTATGTGAACCGTGAACTTCCAGATGTTCAAGCTGGATTTAGGAAAGGCAGAGGAACCAGGGATCAAATTGCCAACATCCGTTGGGTCATTGAAAAAGCAAGAGAGTTCCAGAAAAACATCTACTTCCACTTTATTGATTATCCCAAAGCCTTTGACTCTGTGGATCACAACAAACTGTGGAAAAGTCTCAGAGATGGGAATACCAAACCACCTGACCTTCCTCTTGAGAAATCTATATGCAGGTCAGGAGCAACAGTTAGAACTGGACATGGAACAACAGACTGGTTCCAAATAGCAAAAGGAGTACGTCAAGGCTGTATATTGTCACCCTGCTTGTTTAACTTATATGCAGAGTATATCGTAAGAAATGCTGGACTTGCTGAAGCACAAGCTGGAATCAAGATTGCCAAGAGAAATATCAATAACCTCAGATATACAGATGACACTGCCCTTATAGCAGAAAGTGAAGAAAACTAAAGAGCCTCTTGATGAAAGTGAAAGAGGAGAGAAAAGNATATCGTAAGAAATGCTGGACTTGCTGAAGCACAAGCTGGAATCAAGATTGCCAAGAGAAATATCAATAACCTCAGATATACAGATGACACTGCCCTTATAGCAGAAAGTGAAGAAAACTAAAGAGCCTCTTGATGAAAGTGAAAGAGGAGAGAAAAGTTGGCTTAAAACTCAGCATTCAGAAAAGTAAGATCATGGCATCACATTCCATCACTTCATGGCAAATAGATGGGGAAACAGTGGAAATAGTGGCTGACTTCATTTTTCTGGGTTCCAAAATCACTGCAGATGGTGACTGCAGCCATGGAATTAAAAGACACTTGCTCCTTGGAAGAAAAGTTATGACCAACCTAGACAGCATATTAAAAAGCAGACATTAGTTTGCCAACCAAGGTCCATCTAGTCCAAGCTATGGTTTTTCCAGTAGTCGTGTATGGATTTGAGTTGGACTATAAAGAAGGCTAAGCACTAAAGAATTGATGCTTTTGAACTGTGGTGTTGGAGAAGACTCTTGAGTGTCCCTTGAACTGCAAGGAGATCTAACCAATCCATCCTAAAGGAGATCAGTCCTGAATATTCATTGGAAGGACTGATGCTGAAGCTGAAACTCCAATATTTTGGCAACTTGATGGGAGAACTGACTCAGAGAAGACCCTGATGTTGGAAAGTTTGAAGGCAGGAGAAGAAGGGGATGACAGAGGATGAAATGGCATCACTAACTCAATGGACATGAATTGGAGTAAACTCCGGGAGTTGGTGATGGACTGGGAAACCTGGTCTGCTGCAGTCCATGAATCACAAAGATTTGGACACAACTGAGCGGCTGAATTGACTGACTGACTGCCCTTTACATCAATCTACTCTTAAACCATGAACAAGTGAACAAAGGAAGTTTCAGTGATTCTGTTTTTTTTTTTTTTTTGCCATATCCTGGGGCAGTTCATGAGCATTTTGACACTAGTCATTTCATGTTCAACATAAAGAGAGCTTGGCTAGTCTGGAGATTTCAAACATGTGACAGAGCCATAGTGGATGCACCTCCAAGGTACTCTTCAACATCTCAGCTTCTGGCCAAGAGCTCTATCTCTTGTGTCCTGATCTATGATTACAATATAATGAAAAACTTTCTTCTCTGACCTTCCACCAACACTCTTGTCATGGCACCATCTCTTTGTCCTTTTCCCTTTCCCCTCTTGTGTTTGAAGAGTATATTTACATGTTCTAATCTGTGGGCGCCCCTGAGAATGAAAGTGCTTTCAGGACATGCCCTTTTGTGGAAAATGCAGGTGACTCCTTGCTTCCCTTGTGGTGAAGATCCAGTGAACTCTGGAGTGTGGAACATGGTGTCAGCTCTCTCCAGGTGCATTCTCCCTCCAGCCTGCAGAACAGCTCTTGGGAACCCTGTACATTGCACGTGTTTGCTGATAACTTTCAGAGAGTAATATCTGCTGCTAATTTGCTTCAGTTGTGTCTGACTCTGTGCGACCCCATAGACGGCAGCCCACCAGGCTCCCCCGTCCCTGGGATTCTCCAGGCAAGAACACTGGAGTGGGTTGCCATTTCCTTCTCCAATGCATGAAAGTGAAAAGTGAAAGTGAAGTCGCTCAAGTTGTGCCCAACTCTTAGCGACCCCATGGACTGCAGCCTACCAGGTTCCTCCATCCATGGGGTTTTCCAGGCAGGAGTACTGGAGTGGGTTGCCATTGCTCAGTGCATAATATAACCTGGTAGTGATGTCATGGATGTGGTGAGCTAATCCTCTCTCCCATAAAACTTCTGTTAGCTACTCTTTACTAACAGTAGTCTAAGAGATGAGGTGCACATTAGCAAATTGAGTTAAGGGCAGTTGAGAACAGTGTGAAATCTGTGATGACAGTGTGCTCTACACTGAATGTTTGGGCAAAGGAGTGTCATACCTCTGCCGTTCTTTCAAAGCCAAACATTGCAAAATATTTTAAAAGTATCTTTACTTTGGACAAATGAATGATATCAAGTCCTAACTTTCAATGTTCCCATTTATAGCTTCACAAAGCCCTTTCACACATATTCCTTCATTTTATTCTTGCAATTGAGAGTAGCCATTGTCATAGACTCTAGCATTTAGTTAAGGAAGAGCCATATGCAGGGATACAGCAATTTGCGGTTAACCCACACATCTCCTGGATTCCTACTTCTGTTCTAGCCCCCCAAAATCTGTTGAGGAATAAGGGCTTGATGTGAAATGCTGCTCTCTTGGCAAGAGCACCTAGTGACACTGTGTCCCTTTGGGTTAAAAAAAATCCAGAGAGATGAGACAGGAAATCTATCAACACCTTGCCCAGTGATGGAGAGAAGTGATATCTACTCAGGTTAAATCAAGGCAACGTATGTCTATTTGCTTCCAGGAAGTTCAGGCATTCAAAGAGTCGTTAGCATCCTANCTCTGCCGTTCTTTCAAAGCCAAACATTGCAAAATATTTTAAAAGTATCTTTACTTTGGACAAATGAATGATATCAAGTCCTAACTTTCAGTGTTCCCATTTATAGCTTCACAAAGCCCTTTCACACATATTCCTTCATTTTATTCTTGCAACTGAGAGTAGCCATTGTCATAGGCTCTAGCATTTAGTTAAGGAAGAGCCATATGCAGGGATACAGCAATTTGCGGTCAACCCACACGTCTCCTGGATTCCTACTTCTGTTCTAGCCCCCCAAAATCTGTTGAGGAATAAGGGCTTGATGTGAAATGCTGCTCTCTTGGCAAGAGTACCTAATGACACTGTGTCCCTTTGGGTTAAAAAAAATTCAGAGAGATGAGACAGGAAATCTATCAACACCTTGCCCAGTGATGGAGGGAAGTGATATCTACTCAGGTTAAATCAAGGCAACGTATGTCTATTTGCTTCCAGGAAGTTCAGGCATTCAAAGAGTCGTTAGCATCCTATTCTATCTGAATCAAACACCTGCATTTACTTGCCTTGGATAATGAGGAAAAGTGGGGTCCCTTAAATATAACCCTTTGCTATAAATAGACAATCCATCTTAAATTTAATTATTGTCATTGTCAAAGTGCAGACTTGAAGAGGCAGAGTCGTGTGGCAGAAATATTCCTTGGCTGGATGTAGGCACCTGGTTCCAATCGCGGCTCTGGCACTCATTAAGTGTGTGGCCCAGGTTGATTAATTTCACATCTTCAGGCCCCGCTGTTCTCTGGAGCATGCATTTTCTACCCTTAATGGCTTTCAGTGCCTCTTGCTTTTCCCTTCTTCCTGAGGCTGCCTTCACTCCAGACCTCACCTTTCCTTACAGGATTATTATAAGAAGCTTCCGTCTGATCGCTGTTTTCCCAGTTTCACCTCTTTAAGCACCCCAACCTCTGCTAAATCTACCTTTTATATTGCTGTTCGCAGCAGCTGATGAAAACATAAATCTCATGCTATCACCCTCTCCATTAAAGTCTTTCAAGGTTTTTCCACAGTTTCCACAAGAAGATCCAACCCTTTAGCTTGCCATAAAGAGAGCTGCAGGAATGGGGAATGCCTGTTTATTGCCTTTTCTCAGGAAGCTTCCTACAGTGCAATCATTCCAAACCTATTATATTTTCCTGTATGTGCCCATTCTCTTCAGCTGGATCTTATCCTTTTGTGTGTTATATTACCCTCTGCCTTCCTTATGCATTTTCNTGTTATCATCTCTAGGTCCATTTATGTTGCTTCAAATGGCATTATATTATTCTTTTTTATGACTGAGCAATATTTCTCTCTCTCTCTCTCTCTCTCTCTCTGTGTATACACACCATATCTTCTGTATCCATTCATCCACTGATAGACATTTAGGTTGCTTCCATGTCTTGGCTATTGTAAGTATTGCTGCAATGAAGGTACATGTGTCTTTTCGAATTATGGTTCTTTCTGGATATATGCCTAGGATTTTAACTAAGTCACAGATAAATAAACTTTCTTGCTCACATGATGTATAAACAGGGCTGCCAGTAAAATAAGGATGCCCAGATAAATTTTAATTTCAGAAAAATAATAGATAACTTTTTAAGAATAAGTTTGTTCCAAATATTGCATGGAACATATTTCTGGTTAGAAATTATCCATTATGTAAAATTGAAACAAATTAAAATTTAACTGGGTATCTTGGTTCTTTGGCTTTTACTCTCTCTAGAAGCCATATATATGACTGACTACAATAACAAGAATAGTAGTTAAAAATTATTAAGCAGGAAATTCCAGGAGCAGTGAAATATTTTAATGGGCATTATTTTACTTCTTATAGCTGAAAAACTAGGTACAATTATTATTCTCATTTTATCAGTCATGAAACTGGGACTTGAAAGATTTTTTTCTAATAGTTTGCAAATAACAGGACTAGAATTTGAACTCAGATCTGTCTGATCCGAGAGCTTTAAGTAACACACACACACACATATGCACACACACACATACACACAATCATCCATTTAATTCCACACACATTATGTAAATCTTAGACAGAGAAGGTAAATACATGGATGTTGGCTTTCTGTGATATTTGTACTGTGGTTACAATCATCATTCATTATACCTGATGCCACACTCACAAAATGCCATAATTTTATTTNCACACACATACACACAATCATCCATTTAATTCCACACACATTATGTAAATCTTAGAGAAGATAAATACATGTATGTTGGCTTTCTGTGATATTTGTACTGTGGTTACAATCATCATTCATTATACCTGATGCCACACTCACAAAATGCCATAATTTTATTTCTCAGTATGTTTTATTTGACCAAAAAGATAACACCCATTTCTGACTGCTCAAATTCAAACAGGTGTGTTACTAGGTTTTCTTAGCAGGTGCTCATTTTCCTGTGTAGTTTGAGGCTGTGTCCAGGTAACTCAAGGAAAGCTCTGCATTGATGGGTCCCTACAATACTTCATAGTGACGATCTCACTTTCTTACTCCTTTTTGTTAAGAATCTAGCCTGGGGAACTCTGCTGGGCAAGCATCAGTTTAATGTGGGTAGATTGGCCACTTTCCAGGAGCTAATCGTTGGCAATTCTCCCTTGCTATTAAATGTTAAGTATTGCAAGTAGTTGAAGCTAATAAAACCACTTAAGAATATGGATGTCATGTTATAACACCTAGTGATGGAGGTATAAAGCCGTGTTGCTGTCCAGGCTTCTGTATCTTTTGGGAGTTGGGAATTTTGGCTTATTTACCACAACTGACCTCTTTTAAATAGTTACTTAATCATTGGAAACCAAACTGCTACCATGAAAGATATGGGAATACCAGACCACCTGACTTGCCTCTTGAGAAACCTATATGCAGGTCAGGAAGCAACAGTTAGAACTGGACATGGAACAACAGACTGGTTCCAAACAGGAAAAGGAGTATGTCAAAGCTGTATATTATCACCCTGCATATTTAACTTATATGCGGAGTACATCATGAGAAACACTGGGCTGGAAGAAGCACAAGCTGGAATCAAGATTGCCAGGAGAAATATCAGCAACCTCAGATATGCAGATGACACCACCCTTATGGCAGAAAGTGAAGAGGAACTAAAAAGCCTCTTGATGAAA
>SJYH01003167.1:315688-327447 GCA_006408735.1 Sylvicapra grimmia | reverse complement strand
ATGTTTTGTGTTTTTATGCATTAAATTATTGTTTCCTCTTCAGATGGTAAGTTTCTAAAAGCAGGAGCTCCGTCTTCTCTAGCTTTATATCCTCTTTACATTATCAATATTAACATCATGAATGACATGTGGTATTAACTATGACAAGAAGGGAAACACTTACCAACTCCATTCAGAATAAACCTCTCCTCAAATCCTATCTTGTAATCATATAGGATTACACTCAGTGTAGTTTTGCATCTATAGATTTAGTTTATGAGAATGATGACTGCCTGTTTTATCTACTTCCTCCATATAAATAATCTTATAATAATAGTAATAGTAAAATGAAGGTTGATACACCCAATTAACAAGCTAGCAATTATGGTTAAAAGACATGTCATGATAAATGCTCATAATACAGTAAAACCTAAGTCAGTGGATTCAATGTGATTTAATTAATTGTGTGGTTAATGCTCAAAATCCCACATGCTTTCTTTCATTTAATATCTATGTTAATAATATTTCATCTAGAAGCACTTTACTTCAATAAGTAATTGATTAAAGTGACTAAGTGATTGGGAATGTAGAATTAAAAATAAGATGCAAACATGAATGATTTAAATCCACCTTGATTGTACTTGATGTATATTTAGTGAAATTTGCTTAAAAGCAAAGCTTTGCTTTATTGGTTCTGAGTTAGAAAGAAATTCTTAAAGTCAAAAGATATAGTTTCAACTGTGGTGACCTAAACAGGAACCAAATCTGAAAGAGGGGATACATGTATGTGAATAACTGTTTCACTCTGTTGTACGGCAGGAATTAACACAGCATTGTAATCAATTACACTCCAATAAAAATCAACTTCTTTGAAAAACAGATATNCAAAGCTTTGCTTTATTGGTTCTGAGTTAGAAAGAAATTCTTAAAGTCAAAAGATACAGTTTCAACTGTGGTGACCTAAACAGGAACCAAATCTCAAAGAGGGGATACATGTATGTGAATAACTGTTTCACTCTGTTGTACAGCAGGAATTAACACAGCGTTGTAATCAATTACACTCCAATAAAAATCAGCTTCTTTGAAAAACAGATAGAGACTCAAGTCCTGAAGCAAATCCCAGTAACTGTCCAAGACACTCATCAGTGCCAGCATTAAAGGTGATTATTTGAGTGTTCCAAGAAAATAGTCCCTAGATAAAGTTTTAAGTACACATTACCTTATCGCTAATTATGGGTACATGCTTCACATCAGACTTACCCATTGAACGATATACNAGACTCAAGTCCTGAAGCAAATCCCAGTAACTGTCCAAGACACTCATCAGTGCCAGCATTAAAGGTGATTATTTGAGTGTTCCAAGAAAATAGTCCCTAGATAAAGTTTTAAGTACACATTACCTTATTGCTAATTATGGGTACAATGCTTCACATCAGACTTCCCCATTGAATGATATACTCTTATTCCTATCTTCTGCTAATCACTGTTCCATTCTATTTCTGCAACCTTGGCTACTTCAGATGCCTTACATGAGAAGAATCAGTATTTGTCCTCCTGCGACTCAGTTCAGTTAGCATAATATCTTCCAGGTGCATCCGTGTTGTCACAAATCATAGAAGATTTTTTCTATGAGAATTTTCTCTATTTTTCATAGGGAAATAATTTCAATTATTTTGGATATTCACCCAGAAAAAGGATTGGTGGTTTATGTAGTAATCATCTTTTAAATTTTGAAGGGAACCTCCATTCTGCTTTCTGTAGCTGTGAAATCAGTTTACATTTCCACCAACAGTGTGCAAGGGTTCCAATATCTACATTTGAAATCTCTTTTTTGCAATAGTTATCCAATCAGGTTTGAAATTTATTTGATTTGCATTTTCCTGATTGAGGTTGAATATCTTTGTGTAAATCTGTTGTACTTTGTATGTCTTCTTTGGTGAAATGTCTATTCAAGCTCTTTGCCATTGTTTAATTGGGTTATGGGGGGGGGGTTGCTTTTGAGTTACTGCTCTATTTTGGAAGTATATATGGCTTGCAAATATTTTCTCCCATCCCATAGATTGCCAATTAACTCTGTTAATGGTTTCTTCCATTGTGTACAGCATTGTAGTTTGATGTAGTCCCACTTAAATATTTTTGTTTCTATTGCCTGAGCTTTTGTTATGTCATGTTAAAGAAACCATTTGTGAAGAGGGTGGTTATCATGTTAAGTGCTTCTTACCAAAGAACAAACAAACAACACATAAAAATCCAAAGTGACAGGGAAAAATTTGGATGTGATAGATATGTTTATTATACCTGGGTTGTTGTGATGGTAACAAATGGATACATATGTCTAAACTCACCAAATTGCATCCATTAGTTGCTTGCAGTTTTTATATACAAATTATACCTTCATAAAGAATCTGGGGAGATTTAAGAAAATAGCCATTAGAAAACAGTCACTTTTAAAAGTTTTGACATCCTTTTCCCTTCACTCAGATCATAATCTAACCTACCAAGTTCCCATGAGTTAGTTCATTCAACCTACTCTAGCTGGTTATTGTAGGGGAGGAACTCGTTTNGCTTGCATTAATGGCCTCCCTCTAACCATACTGTTTACCCTACAGTTTTTACCCTGCAGTCCCCTCTCACTCTGAAGCTGGCTCAACCGTGAGACTTGCTTTGGCCAAGAGGGTATTAGCAGGCTTGACACAGAGACTTGAAAAATTTACAATCTTAGTTCTTGCTTCTCTACAATCACCATCATAATGGGTTTGAACAAACCCAGAAATAAGCCTGAGCTATCCTGCTAGAGGATGAAAGGGCACATGGAAAACAGACAAATAACTTTGGCAAAAGCCACAGACGCATGTGAGAATAAAGCCAAGATGAGCAAAGCCACCTAACCCACCTTCAGCTGATGGTGGATAACAGTCAAGTTCTCCTGGCCCTGAGGACCATGAGAAATATTAGTGAACAGCCAGTATCAAGCTATTTTGCTTGGGGATATTAGCATTAATAACTAATTGATATACAAAAAATATATGTTGGACTATAAAGACTTGGACTGTGAAGAAAGCTGAGTGCTGAAGAACTGATGCTTTTGAACTGTGGTGTTGGAGTAAACTCTTGAGAGTCCCCTGGACCACAAGGAGATCCAACCAGTCCATCCTAAAGGAGATCAGTCCTGAATCTTCATTGAACGGGCTAATGTTGAAGCTGAAACTCCAATACTTTGGCCACCTGATGCGAAGAACTGACTCATTGGGAAAGACCCTGATGCTGGGAATGATTGAGGGCAGGAGGAGAAGGGGATGACAGGGGATAAGATGGTTGGATGGCATCACCGAATCAATGGATATGGGTTTGGGTGGACTCTGGGGGTTGGTGATGGACAGGGAGGCCTGGAGTACTGCAGTCCATGGGGTCACAAAGAGTCGGAAGGATATTTGAATTATACTAATTGCCCAAGCCCTCTGTTTTGCTTGTGAATGCAGATGTATAGGAGGATACCAAAGTACATACAGGTTAATACAAGACTTGAGATTCCCAGTGCACCTAAGGGGTTGAGAAAGGTTGTAAGATAACATAAATCAGAAGAATTAGAGTACCTAAATTGTCAGGATGAATATCTTCCTGTAGCAGTCATAGATGTATAAGCATTGAACTTACAGGTTAAGTCAGAAAAGGATAATTTCATCCTCAAATTTGTTCATCATGAAAGAATAACAGCATCAGAACAGATTTTGTATTAGTGAGCAATACAAAAATAATTTATGTTCATGCTCTATAGATAAATGATTTTGCATAATTGCTTCAACCTTAGTAACAGAAATTATAAAATTTGGCTGTTCTCTTTTTAAAANGTTGGCTCAACCGTGAGACTTGCTTTGGCCAAGAGGGTATTAGCAGGCTTGACACAGAGACTTGAAAAATTTACAATCTTAGTTCTTGCTTCTGTACAATCACCATCATAATGGGTTTGAACAAACCCAGAAATAAGCCTGAGCTATCCTGCTAGAGGATGAAGGGGCACATGGAAAACAGACAAATAACTTTGGCAAAAGCCACAGACGCATGTGAGAATAAAGCCAAGATGAGCAAAGCCACCTAACCCACCTTCAGCTGATGGTGGATAACAGTCAAGTTCTCCTGGCCCTGAGGACCATGAGAAATATTAGTGAACAGCCGGTAGTTCAAGCTACTTTGCTTGGGGATATTAGCATTAATAACTAATTGATATACATAAAATATATGTTGGACTATAAAGACTTGGACTGTGAAGAAAGCTGAGTGCTGAAGAACTGATGCTTTTGAACTGTGGTGTTGGAGAACTCTTGAGAGTCCCCTGGACCACAAGGAGATCCAACCAGTCCATCCTAAAGGAGATCAGTCCTGAATCTTCATTGAAAGGGCTAAGGTTGAAGCTGAAACTCCAATACTTTGGCCACCTGATGCGAAGAACTGACTCATTGGGAAAGACCCTGATGCTGGGAATGATTGAGGGCAGGAGGAGAAGGGGACGACAGGGGATAAGATGGTTGGATGGCATCACCGAATCAATGGATATGGGTTTGGGTGGACTCTGGGGGTTGGTGATGGACAGGGAGGCCGGGAGTACTGCAGTCCATGGGGTCACAAAGAGTTGGAAGGATATTTGAATTATACTAATTGCCCAAGCCCTCTGTTTTGCTTGTGAATGCAGATGTGTAGGAGGATACCAAAGTACATACAGGTTAATACAAGACTTGAGATTCCCAGTGCACCTAAGGGGTTGAGAAGGGTTGTAAGATAACATAAATCAGAAGAATTAGAGTACCTAAATTGTCAGGATGAATATCTTCCTGTAGCAGTCATAGATGTATAAGGATTGAACTTACAGGTTAAGTCAGAAAAGGATAATTTCATCCTCAAATTTGTTCATCATGAAAGAATAACAGCATCAGAATAGATTTTGTATTAGTGAGCAATACAAAAATAATTTATGTTCATGCTCTATAGATAAATGATTTTGCATAATTGCTTCAACCTTAGTAACAGAAATTATAAAATTTGGCTGTTCTCTTTTTAAAAACTCCTTAGCCTCTGCCCTCTACTGAAAATAGTTGCTGGCACTTTTTCATTCTAGTTTTAAACCAAGCTGAAAATGGATATTTAATTATGCTTTTGCAGTTTTTTTAAATTTTGTAGCCAAATGCAAATATGGCATCAGATTTGTTATGAAAGACTTTAGCCACACCTGGCAATGTTTTCTTTTGCCTCAGCTACTTCTTGATTACAAATTTATAGAAGACAAGTGCAAACCCCAGTTGCAAGGCTTGATATACTCAATTATAAGCTGCATGACCTTGAGCAATTAACTTCATTTCCACTTGACTTTGTTCCTCATCAGGAGGATGAGAGAGCAAGACCAATAATCCTTTATCTCAGTGACTCTAAGGAGCACATTGCAGATTTAAGAATATGGGACTTATAGATAGGCAGATACCATCCAAACCCTAGCTCAACCATTCACAACATGGTATGGAGCATTTTAACTATTGAGCTTCTCATTTCTCACTTGCAAAATGTTCGAGAAGACTTTTGAGAGTCCCTTGGACTACAAGGAGATCAACCCTGAATATTCATTGGAAGAACTGATGCTGGACTCCAATATTCTGGCCGCCTGATGCGAAGAACCAACTCATTGGAAAAGACCGTGATACTGGAAACGATAGAAGGCAGGAGAACAGGATGAAAGAGGATGAGATGGTTGGATGACATCACCAATTCAGTGGACATGAGTTTGAGAAATCTTCAGGAGATAATGAAGGACAGGGAAACCTGGCATACTGCAGTCAATGGGGTCACAAGGAGTCGGACATGANAAAATAGTTGCTGGCACTTTTTCATTCTAGTTTTAAACCAAGCTGAAAATGGATATTTAATTATGCTGTTGCAGTTTTTTTAAATTTTGTAGCCAAATGCAAATATGGCATCAGATTTGTTATGAAAGACTTTAGCCACACCTGGCAATGTTTTCTTTTGCCTCAGCTACTTCTTGATTACAAATTTATAGAAGACAAGTGCAAACCCCAGTTGCAAGCCTTGATATACTCAATTATAAGCTGCATGACCTTGAGCAATTAACTTCATTTCCACTTGACTTTGTTCCTCATCAGGAGGATGAGAGAGCAAGACCAATAATCCTTTATCTCAGTGACTCTAAGGAGCACATTGCAGATTTAAGAATATGGGACTTATAGATAGGCAGATACCATCCAAACCCTAGCTCAACCATTCACAACATGGTATGGAGCATTTTAACTATTGAGCTTCTCATTTCTCACTTGCAAAATGTTCGAGAAGACTTTTGAGAGTCCCTTGGACTACAAGGAGATCAACCCTGAATATTCATTGGAAGAACTGATGCTGGACTCCAATATTCTGGCCGCCTGATGCGAAGAACCAACTCATTGGAAAAGACCGTGATACTGGAAACGATAGAAGGCAGGAGAACAGGATGAAAGAGGATGAGATGGTTGGATGACATCACCAATTCAGTGGACATGAGTTTGAGAAATCTTCAGGAGATAATGAAGGACAGGGAAACCTGGCATACTGCAGTCAATGGGGTCACAAGGAGTCGGACATGAACTGAGTGCCTGCACAACAGCAAAAATGAGAATAATAGATATTTAAGAGTTATTGAATTAATTAAATGGACTAAGACACTCTTGTCTTCAATGTTGTGAAACTTGAGTCTTCAAAAAGAAGACCCTTGATGAATACCATTTCTCTTCTAGGCCCTGATATTTTGAGAAATAAGACAAGAAGTAGATATGGAGACCAAAATGTACTTTAATGTTGTTGGAAGGAGAGTAGCTTTGAGAGACAGCCAAATGCGTCTCCTAAGTAAACCCACAAACTGGATGAACCCATCAAGCACAGGCAGAGCTGAAGCAGAGCACAAGGCAATCACAAAGGAGAGTCCAGGTGACATTAGTAGAGGAGGAAAGGAACAGAAGGAAACTCGAGATTCTAGGAAGAATCGTGCTCCCATATAAAATAAACGTCAGAGATCAGTCAAACATGGACAACTCACAAACAATTTTATAAGTCACCTTCTCTTCCCTAGGTTAAGTCAGGATGAGGGAAAGAGCAGAGAGGCCTATGATTGCACTGACCAAAATCTCTATCAAGGAGGAACGCTTTAGCATAGATTAGAAGTGGTGACGGTTTAGATGCTAAGTTGTGTCCAACTCTTGCAACACCACGGGTTGTAACCCACCAAGCTTCTCTGTCCACGGGATTTCCCAGGCAAGAATACTGGAGTGGGTTTCCTTCTCCAGGGGGTCTTCCTGACCCAAGGATTGAACCCAGGTCTCCTGCCTTGCAAGGAATTCTTCACTGACTGAACCACAAGGGAAGCCTAGGTTGGAAGTATATCCAGCCCATAATGAGCACCCACATCCAGTAGTTATCATGATGATTTTTTTTTGAAATGTTACATTAATTTTAGAGCACCAGAATTTTATTTAGAACACCTCCATCTATAGTTACTTTCATTTACATACAGAAATGGACAGTTGAGACTTGTTGAATTAACTGTCTGATGAATTGTCTCTTTTCAGACATACTTCTTTCCAGAACACTTAGTAAAGTCCTGTCCAAGGTACTAAAGTTCACCTAATGTTATTCCTCAATTTTAATTGGAAAGACAATCCTTATGAGACTATTGTTATAGGCATTGTACACTAGTGTATCTCAAAAATCTGTAATGAAAATAGACTCAATGGCAAAGGATTACAATAGTAATGAAATGTGGTCAAGAACGTTGGGTGCCAATCTATTAAAAATTATCAGAAGTTAATGTGCGCTATTCTTGTATATGAGACCAAGACTGCCTCAGCTTTTAAACTTTATGAGACATATACAAATTCACAGAAACAAATTCTCACATTCAAAAAGACAGTGTTTGGAATTGTCATTAATCAGAGGAAAAGTAAAACGAATTGGCTCCAGAAGAATTCTGAAATTTTTGCCTATGTTCTCAACAGAAAAGTCTATTTGAAATATTTATACTATAGCTATATTAATATTGTTGAAAAAAAATCTCACATTGGATCCCTGACTTAATTTTTCCTAGTTTCACCCCCTGTGAAGTGAAGTAACATTTTCTCTTCCTACTGCAAGAATGTGTCATGAGGCTGCATTAAGACAGTCAGTAGGGAAATGCTTTCAGTAAGTACCACGAGTACTAACAGATACTTGAAGCTGCTTTTGGATGTGTTTTCAACCTTTTTTTCTGAACAATTCCTGTGTCCTTCACTGACTTTTTCCCTTTATTACTACTTATAATGATGTGAAGACAACCTTACAAATTCATACAAAGTGTGATAGGAAAACTGTCCCATGAATATTGTTGGAGAATCCATATGAAACCAGTTAGGAAGGACCATATAAGAAAGCACTGTTACCTGGTCTACCTGGCAGGTTTGTGAGGGGTTGATGGAGTGGGGAGGAGAGACCCTGATTCAGTTCCTGGTTCAGTGCCCTAAACATTAACAGCACTCAAATCACAGATAGGGGTAGAAAGAGAATTAAGTTACCAATCATTCTCTAGTTTCCAGCTGAGCTTCTTTCTTGTGGCATCCTACGAAGAAGGGGGAGACTGCAGTCCCACCATTCTGTTTTTTGGAGTTATTTTTTACTGGAGCAGAATTGCTTTATGATGCTGTGTTAGTCTCTACTGTACTGCAAAATGAGTCGACCACGGACCTGCGTATGTCCCCTCCCTTTTGGCCTTCCTCCCCATGCAGGCCACCTCAGTGCCTTAAGGAGAGTCCGTGGGCTTCACAGTATCTTCTCATTAGCTGTCTCTTTTATACATAGCATCAATACTGTGTGTGTGTCCATTACAATCTTTCAGCTTCTCCGGGATTCTTCAATATGCACAAATTGATCAAGGCGGTATGCCATGTTAGCTGCTCTGCTCTTTCTGTAACCAGTAAACTTTTCCTCAAATCTTACAAAAGCTGCCGTAAGAAGAAAGTGAATATGGCAAGTGAAAAGAAAGTTCTGTTATATTAGCAACAATTATTTTAGCAAGGATAGGCCAGGGTTTCCAGTCCCACAGAGCTACAACAGCCCTAGGCAGAAGAGGGGAGAGGGAAATAAAGGTCTTTTCTTCCTTACTCTATATTAAAGCTACAAAGATGCCTTCTGATAGGAAGACACACTATAATTTTGTTTTAATGTCTTCCGTAGAATGGTGCCATTTAGTTCAGCTTTTAATGTGGCCTTAAATTGCTATTTTATTACCCTTGTTGACATTCTGGAAGCATGAAATTAGCAAATCACATTAAAGAAGCAAACAAAAAAGAGCAAGAAACCTTAGCCTAGTTCAACAATGCCAGCATAAGCAGCATATTTGAATAATGTTCTTACTTAAAACATTGACCATATATTCATTTGAAGATTTCTTTCTCCATAGCTGATGAATTGGTTTTATGAATAATTGCATATTCCATTACACTACAAATGCACTTTAACAATGCTTTGTGCTGTGCGGGAGAAAAAAATATAGTTTGTGATTCTTTTGCTTCCTTCTGAGAAATAAGATTCCTCTTGACCCCACTTGATGAAAATATCATGTTCTTAAAACACTTGTCAAAAAAAAAAAAAAAACTCGTCAATATTTTTGTTGCTCCACCCAGAAGGTACTTCCTTCTGTTATGCTACAGCAATGACTATTTTATTTCAAACAAAAGCAATTTCACAGTTACAAAGTGAAAACTATTGCAATCAAGATACTTCTAGTCTATTAGAATTCAAAAATGTGGCTTACTCATGTATTTTTCTTATCAAATTAAAGCAGTAATATGAAACACATTACTATATTTACCTGTTCAGGTATTATAGAATAAAAAAGACATCCTCATATATTTATTTCAGTATAGTGGGATAATGGAGAAGGCAATGGCACCCCACTCCAGTACTTTTGCCTGGAAAATCCCATGGACGGAGGAGCCTGGTGGGCCACAGTCCATGGGGTCGCTAGGAGTCGGACACGACTGAGCGACTTCCCTTTCACTTTTCACTTTCATGCATTGGAGAAGGAAATGGCAACCCACTCCAGTGTTCTTGCCTGGAGAATCCCAGGGACGGGGGAGCCTGGTGGGCTGCCGTCTATGGGGTCGCACAGAGTTGGACACGACTGAAGCGACTTAGCAGCAGCAGCAGCATAGTGGGATAAAGGGCAGGCTTTTTATAGCATAGCTTTTTAAAAGTTTTGGTTCTTTGACATCCATTTCCCCTTTCTAACTGTGTCCTAATTTCATTATGAGAAATTAGCCCTTCCTCATTGGAATTAGGCTGGTGAGACTGTAATTAGAGCTTCTTCCTCTGCTAGCCAAAGGGTGGAAAGGAGACTGAAATTAGGCTAATCTGATGACTTACCATTCGATTTGAATTTTGAGTAAGAAAAAAAAATCAAAGCGACTATGAAGTCTTGGTGTTGTCTCTCTCTCTGTCTCTTTAATTGGGGGTATATTTACTTTATAATGTTGCACAACAGAATGAATCAGCTAGAAGTAAATATATACCCGGGGCTTCCCAGGTGGCACAGTGGTAAAGAGCCCATCTGCCAATGCAGGGGACGCAAGAGANTTTATAATGTTGCACAACAGAATGAATCAGCTAGAAGTAAATATATACCCGGGGCTTCCCAGGTGGCACAGTGGTAAAGAGCCCATCTGCCAATGCAGGGGACGCAAGAGACGCAAGTTCGATCCCTGGGTTGGGAAGATCCCTGGAGGAAGGCACGGCCACCCACTGAAGTATTCCTCCCTGGAGAAGTCCATGGACAGAGGGGCCTAGCAGGCTACAGTCCACGGGGCTGCAGAGAGTCGGCATATGACTGAAGCAACTGAGCACACACATGCACACACACACACACGCACACACGCAGACGCCCCTCCCTCCTGGCCGGGCCTCCCACCCTCCTCTCAGCCCCCTGAGTCCTCGCAGAGCGCTGAGCTGGGCGCCCCCCGTTACGCAGCAGGCCCCACTCGCTGTCTATTTAACACATGGTGACGCACATAAGGCAACCCCGGTTCCCGGTCCTTCCCACCCTCCCCTCGCCTGCCCCGTGCCCGCATGCCTGCTCTCTGCCTGCCTCTCTGTCCCTGCCCTGCAAANCCCCGGTTCCCCGGTCCTTCCCACCCTCCCCTCGCCTGCCCCGTGCCCGCATGCCTGCTCTCTGCCTGCCTCTCTGTCCCTGCTCTGCAAATAGACTCCCCTGTACCCTTCTCCTAGATTCCACACACGTGCATTAACGCGCGATATGTGTTCTTCTCTTTCCAGCTTACTTTATTCTCCATGATAGACTCTGGGTCCATCCACAGCTCTACAGGCGACCCACTCCTCACCCTTTTTATGGCTGCTAATATTCCATTGTACGCATGCACCACATCTTCTTTGCCCATTTCTCTGTTGATAGACATTCGGTCGCTTCCATGTCCTGGTGACTGTGAACATTGCTGCAGCGAACACTGGGACACGTGTGTCTTTTTTTTATTTTTTTATTTTTTTTTAAATTTTTACTTTATTTTACTTTACAATACTGTATTGGTTTTGCCATACATTGACATGAATCCACCATGGGTGTATATGAAATCCCAATCCTGAATCCCCCTCCCACATCCCACCCCATTTCCTCTCTCTGGATCATCCCCGTGTACCAGCCCCGAGCATCCTGTATCCTATATTGAACATAGGCTGGTGCTTCATTCTTACATGATAGTATACATGTTTCA
>SJYH01003167.1:288515-298974 GCA_006408735.1 Sylvicapra grimmia | reverse complement strand
AAGAATACTACAAACTACTATAACAAAAGGAAAGTGCCTAGAAAATTTAAGTAATTTGTTCAAGCAGAAGTAGGAATCAAATGTGTTTGTCCAATTTTAAATCTGTAATCTTTAAACCTTTTATTTATTCTCTCACAGTATAGTCCAATTCAGAGAACTGAAGGACACAAAAACCACTATTTGTAATTTCCAATCTGTTTTATCTCGTAACGTTAGCTTCAAAATAACATATTTCCAAATATCTTTCATCCAGCCAATCAATGTTTATCTAATGACTATGCCACATGTGGGTTTCCCTGGTGGTTCTGACAGTAAAGAATCCACCTGCAATGTAGGAGACCTGGATTTAATCCTTGGGTTGGGTAGTTCCCTGGAGAAGAGAATGGCGACCCATTCCAGTATTCTTACCTGGAAGGTCCCACGGACAGAGGAGCCCGATGGGCTACAGTCCATGGGGTCGCAGAGTCAGGCACAGGTGAGTGACGACTACTTTCACTTTCACTCTTCATTTGCTAGGACCCGGAAATATGATATCGGACAAGACAGTAATAGTTTCTGTCCTCAAAAACATACCATTTACTATAAAAGGTAAATGTTGAAATAAACAACTATTAACATAGGTCGTGTGTGAGAATTGGGAGGTTACTTATACCTGTTTTGTAGTGCTGGAGATTCTTTTGAATTAGCTGAGATTTAAAGGATAAATGCGAACAAGGCAACCTAAGGGAAAAGTTAAGATCCTTCTTGGTAAAAAACATATTTGTGACATTTAAGTGAAAGAGTGGATATAGATAAGATTTAGAAGGCAGATTGTAGTAGGACATGGGAACTTTAATAAAGAATTGCTTAGTTAAATGCCTTCTTAAACTAAAAGAAATAGAAGTTATTGAAATAAGCTGTAAGTGTCTGAATTACATGATAAGATTTGCATTTTGGAAAGGTCAGCTTAGCTTATGGTGTGGTGAATAAATGAGCGAAATTTGTCTGAAAGCAGCGGAAGTTTTCCTTTATTTGAGTTATCTTTTGCAGGTTGGCAGTTCAGCGGCATTTAAAACATTCCACATGATAGATGGTAGTGAACGCCTGACTTGAATGTGAACAGAGTAGCCTGGAAATCCTGGGGTCAGTGGTGACCCTGTGTGGCTGCTGGATCCCAGGCTGGCAGGATCGGGGAAGATGGATTTGGCAGGGAGCCAGTCACTGTGGGCGTGGGTGTGCTCTGTCACTTCAGTCGTGTCTGACTCTACAGCTCCGTGGACGGTAGCCCCCAGGCTCCTCCGTCCATCGGTTCCCTGGCAGGAAGACGAGTGGGTTGCCATGCCCTCCTCCAGGGGATCTTCCCAGCCCTGGGACTGAGCCTGCATCTCTTTACGTCTTCGCATTGGCAGGCAGTTTCTTTATCACTAGTAACACCTGAGATGCCCCACACCAGTCGTGACTTTTGCCCAGTGCAGAAGTCAGGCTCTCAGGAAAGGTTTCACACACAGAAGTGGCAAAAAATATTATTTTATAAATTTTTGAGGATGTGAGAGTATTTTTTAATTGCATGATGTGAGTTTTATTGTGAGAATTAGGAGGGCAAAAAGAGAGAAGAGAGAAGCCCAGTAGAGGACGGTCAAACTAAAACAAAAATAAGTAAATAAATAAGCAAGCAAACAAACAAACAAATTGTAGTGTTTTGGAGATGGGATGAGGAGCATATGGGTGCTTAGGAGTCTGTCTGTGATCTAGGGAATTAGGGGTGACAGGCCTGATAGACTTTTTAAGCTGATTTTTATTGAAGTATGGCTGCTTTACAATGTTGTGTTACTTTCTACTATACAGCAAAATGAATCAGCTGGATGTGCACACATATCCTCTGTCTGTCCGTTTGTTTTATCTCCTCGTTTAGGTCGCCACGTGCGCTGAGTGGAGTTTCCCTCGGTGTGCAGCCGGTTCTCCTTAATTATCTATTTTATATGTAGCATCAGTAACGTATATGGGTCAGTCCCAGTCTCCCAACCCATCCTAGCCGCACTTTCTCCCTTGGTATCCCTAAATGATTTTTAATTCATTTATTTGTTTACTGTTTATTTTTCCTTACTAAAATGTAAATTCATGAGGGTAGGACGTTGTTTGTTTTGTTCACTACAGTATTCCCAGTGTGAAGGAGCTGAAAGAGCTCAATAAATATTTGTACAGTTATTTAATATATGACTGAATTCTGCTCAAGTTGACCGCTTTGAGTGGAATAATTCTGGATAGGCAGGAATGGATAGGGTCAGCTACACTGCAACAGGAGATTCTATAAAACCTTGGTATCTTTCATTTTCCAAGACGTATAGAAGAAATAACACATTCCTTTAAATGCAATAACTTTACCCAATTGCTAAATTCTTACATTAATGGTAATGGTAATTAGGCAACATGTTTAAAGGAAAGCTTCTTGAAGCACGTGCTCACCCCTGGATGACCATCGCCTTCTGAGTCTCAAATAGAATGGAGCAATTCAGCATGTGCTCAGTAAACCATGGCGCCAGTTCCTAAAACTGCCAGGCTAAGGAAAAAAGATAAGACATCAAAGCTTCAAATTGCTCTGATACCAGCATTTCCCTTGCTGATCTAATTCTGAAGAAATACAATAGGAATTTGAGTGATATTGTGTCTGGGTATGGATTATACCCATATGAAGGGATAGACTGACTTGATTATTTTTAATTTTATTATTGTGTTTTATTATTTTTTTCCCTTTTCCTGAAGCAACAACAATTTAGTTGTTACATCTTACATCTACTCCAGAAGCTCATAAATTCATGGAGTTTTCTACCAAATATAGGCTATATTTATGGACATGCAAAAGGGCAAACAGACAGGGGCACATAGCTGAAATCTAAAGTGTGGTTCATGTGGCTTTAAGGAATTGTTATTCTATAGTGATTTGCATATGGTAGTGAGAAATTAAAAAAAAAAATAAAGACTAGCTGAAAAAAAATTAACAGCCTCATTTTAGTTTGCTAGTCAAAATTCAGGGGGAGTATGGCTTATCGTGGGCTTCCCTGGTAGCTCAGCTGATAAAGAATCCACTTGCAATGCAGGAGACCCCGGTTCAATTCCTGGGTCAGGAAGTTTTCCTGGAGAAGGGATAAGGTACCCACCCCAGTATTCTTGGGCTTCCCTGTAGCTCATAGGGTAAAGAATCTGCCTGCAATGCAGGAGACCTGGGTTTGATCCCTGGGTCAGGAAGATCCCCTGGAGGAGGGCATGGCAACCCACTCCAGTATTCTTGCCTGCAGAATCCCTGTGGATAGAGGAGCCTGGTGGGCTACAGCCCATGTGGTTTCAAAGAGTTGGACACAATGAAATGACTAAGCACAAGCACGTGGCTTATTGTAGGAGACAGAATATTAATATCAGAAGGTGGGGACTCAGGTTCTGACACTGCCTATGATTGGAACTTGACCTGAAGGCCATCCTAACCACTGTAGCTCTCCGTATCTTCAAACTCTAAGTGAAGGGGTACCTTCCAGCTCTAAAATGCTCTCTAGCCCAAATACATTGAATTGTGGAACTGCTACTTTTCTGAAGAACATACTGAATATCAAAGTTACAATGGGCTAGAGATAAAAGGATGATCAGAAGCAACTCTGTGCAGATACTTCTACTTGGAAGTGAATAGTTTCAAGAATAGAACTATCCATTACATGCATGAAAAACATAGTAATATCCCCTTCACTGCAGGGGATATGAGATGCTTGAAACTGCAGATAGCATATATGTTTTTTTTTTTTTCATATACATGCCCATGATAAGGGACTTCCCAGGTGGCACAGTGGCAAACTATCTGCCTGCCAATGCAGGAGACCCAAGAGACATGGGTTCAATCCCTGGGTCAGGAAGTTCTCCTGGAGGAAGAAATGGTAATGGCAACACACTCCAGCAATCTTGCCTGGAAAATCCCGTGGACAGAGGAGCTGGTGGGTTACAGTCCACGGGGTTGCAGAATGGGACATGACTGAACACACATCCGTGGTAAAGTTTAATTTATAAATTAAGCACAGTAATAGATCAACAACAATAGCTAATAAGAAAATAGAACAATTATATTAATATAGTGTAATAAAAGTTACGTGAATGTGATTCCTATTTCTCAAAGTACTGTACAGGTATAATATTGCTTCATGCCCTGTGCTCATAATTTTTGCAATTTTAAGTATAACAATAACCCTAGCATCGATTTATTTTTCCTTCTCCACAGTTTCGTGTATCAATGATTCACTTTTATGATAGATCTTAGAAAGCTTGGTATATTGTTTTCTTTTTCATTCCTTATTGAGTCAAGTTTCACTTTTTCACTTATAGGAAGAACTTTTTCTCTCTTTTTGACATATCTGAATAGCTAGCATCATGTCCCTTGTACTTTAGGGCTGTTATTAGGTAAAATAAGAGTGACTTCAACACAAGCCCTCAGATATAGACAGTTAATACGATAACCCAGAGGGTCAATAGCTGACGAACGCTAGACCAAGGGACGCATCATGTCCCAGACAGGAAGGAGCTAGATAGTGCAAGATGTCATCACACTACTTAGAATATCATGTGATTAACATTTATGAATTATTTATTTCTGGAATGATCCATTTAATATTTTCAGGCTGCAGTTGATCTAGGGCAATTGGAATCAGGAAAAGTGAAACCACAGATAAGGGGGATGACAGCAATTAACAGATCTAACCTTCCTAGAGCCCTTAGTTTAGAAGCCAGAGTTCCTTCCATGTGTTCTCTCTCTCTTTTTTTTTTTTCCAGAAATAAACATTCAGTTTATTTCATTTTTTTCTAAAACTTTTTCAAATGGCAAAGCTTAATTCCAAGACCTTAAAATCTTTTTAAACACCATTTTACAGAGGGTTTAAAATTTTTAAACCCTTGGTTGTCAGACTATGACAACTGAAATGGAAATCTGCTGAAAGTCACTTGTAAAAGTGTCAAGTCAAATCTGAGTGCAGACAAGGCTATTGATTCCCATTTGCATATGAACTTCTGTCTCAGAAATAGTATTTTAAGAAGACATTGTTTCATGCTAAGACTTCCCTACTGCCCTGTTTTCAGTTTAGCCATCCAGTTAATTGTTAGAGACCCAGATCCATTTAAAGATATGAATGTATTTCAAAGGACTGTTCCTCAAGATTTAACTCAGCTAGTTCAAATACTGTGGAGCACTTGACAGGTTATTTTCTCCATATTCTTCTTTGCATAAGAAGAGAAGTGAGGTTGATTTCACGTGCTACACTTTATCCTCCAAGGGATGTTTCCAACCTATGGATCGGACCTGCATCCTTTGTCTCCTGCATTACAGGCAGATTCTTTACCACTGAGCTATCCGGGAAGCCCTCTTAGTATAATAAAAGCTTTTCAACTTTCTAATGCTGATTTATCACAAAATGTCATTGCAGGAAAAATATTTCAGTACATTAGACCCAAGACTCACATCTCTCTAACATGCAACACTATTTGGCCTTGCCTTGTTGCTTGCACCTTTGAATAATTACTTGAAGGCATCCATACAAGAGCTTACATATTATAAAGTATTAAAAAGTCGTGCTTCCAACAGAACATGGAAGCTATAGCAGCACCAGTGTACCGAACTAATTATCTTCCTGCCTTCCCCTTAGGCCTCCAGAAAACTATGACACATGGTTACTAACATGAAAGTGAATTTGAGAGAACACTGAGTAGAAAGTTAAAAAAGAGGAGATNGAAGAAGAGAGTAGAATGGTAGTCAGCAGGGACAGGGAGGTAGGGAAAACAAGGAGATGTTGGCCAAAATGTACCAAGTTGCAGTTATGTAGAATGCATAGGTCCAGAGGTCTGATGTACAGAAATGTGACTACAGTTAATAATACTGTATTGAATACTGGAAATTTTCTAAGAAAGTAGACTGCAGGTGTTCTCATCACACAAAAAAATGTATAACTCTGCATGAGGATAAGATATGCTAATTAGCTTGACTGTAATAAGTTCTTTGCTAGGATAAGATATGTCAATTAGCTGTACTGCAGTTAGCACTTCACTGTGTACATACGTGTCAAATGATATTATATACCTTAAATATGATCAAATTAAAATAAAATCAAATAAAACAACCTTTTCACAAAGTCTCACATTCTTTGGATTGGTATACACTGTTCATGACTCCTTCAGCCTTCAGTTCAGTCGCTCAGTCATGTCCGACTCTGAGACCCCAAGAATCGCAGCATGCCAGGCCTCCCTGTCCATCACCAACTCCCAGAGTTTACCCAAACTCATGTGGATCGAGTCGGTGATGCCATCCAGCCATCTCATCCTCTGTCATCCCCTTCTCCTCCTGCCCCCAATTCCTCCCAGCATCAGGGTCTTTTCAAATGAGTCAACTCTTTCAATGAGGTGGCCAAAGTATAGGAGTTTCAGCTTTAGCATCAGTCCTTCCAATGAACAACCAGGACCTATCTCCTTTAGGATGGACTGGTTGGATCTCCTTGCAGTCCAAGGGACTCTCAAGAGTCTTCTCCAGCACCACAGTTCAAAAGCATCAANTCCTTCCATGTGTTCTCTCTCTCTTTTTTTTTTTTCCAGAAATAAACATTCAGTTTATTTCATTTTTTTCTAAAACTTTTTCAAATGGCAAAGCTTAATTCCAAGACCTTAAAATCTTTTTAAACACCATTTTACAGAGGGTTTAAAATTTTTAAACCCTTGGTTGTCAGACTATGACAACTGAAATGGAAATCTGCTGAAAGTCACTTGTAAAAGTGTCAAGTCAAATCTGAGTGCAGACAAGGCTATTGATTCCCATTTGCATATGAACTTCTGTCTCAGAAATAGTATTTTAAGAAGACATTGTTTCATGCTAAGACTTCCCTACTGCCCTGTTTTCAGTTTAGCCATCCAGTTAATTGTTAGAGACCCAGATCCATTTAAAGATACGAATGTATTTCAAAGGACTGTTCCTCAAGATTTAACTCAGCTAGTTCAAATACTGTGGAGCACTTGACAGGTTATTTTCTCCATATTCTTCTTTGCATAAGAAGAGAAGTGAGGTTGATTTCACGTGCTACACTTTATCCTCCAAGGGATGTTTCCAACCTATGGATCGGACCTGCATCCTTTGTCTCCTGCATTACAGGCAGATTCTTTACCACTGAGCTATCCGGGAAGCCCTCTTAGTATAATAAAAGCTTTTCAACTTTCTAATGCTGATTTATCACAAAATGTCATTGCAGGAAAAATATTTCAGTACATTAGACCCAAGACTCACATCTCTCTAACATGCAACACTATTTGGCCTTGCCTTGTTGCTTGCACCTTTGAATAATTACTTGAAGGCATCCATACAAGAGCTTACATATTATAAAGTATTAAAAAGTCGTGCTTCCAACAGAACATGGAAGCTATAGCAGCACCAGTGTACCGAACTAATTATCTTCCTGCCTTCCCCTTAGGCCTCCAGAAAACTATGACACATGGTTACTAACATGAAAGTGAATTTGAGAGAACACTGAGTAGAAAGTTAAAAAAGAGGAGATGAAAGACACAGATATAGACACTGAAGCACAACTTTGTAGGAAGGCTGAAAGAATAAGCTATAAAGAGCACATTCATCCATTTATCAAATACTTGTTTAATAATTAACATAGGTATTGTAAAGTAAAATAAAGTAAAAATTAAAAAAAATAAAAAAATAAAAAAAAATAATAATTATAAAAAAAACAAAAAAAAAAAANAAGACACAGATATAGACACTGAAGCACAACTTTGTAGGAAGGCTGAAAGAATAAGCTATAAAGAGCACATTCATCCATTTATCAAATACTTGTTTAATAATTAACATAGGTATTGTAAAGTAAAATAAAGTAAAAATTAAAAAAAAAATAATAATAATAATAATTAACATAGGATGAGCACTACAGAGTAAGAGAACTCAGATACGAAAAGATATAGGCCATACCCATAGGAAGGTATAATGGGACTATGAAACTGAAGCTAAGGAGAAGGAAAAAGCTCCTTTGGGGAGGTCAGTACGTATAGGTTGACCAAAGAGAGGCATGTGGACTCTTGGCTGATGACACTGTAGGTATAGGGAGGCTGCAGAGACTCGAGGCTTTAGGGTGTTTAAAAGTTAATGGTAGGACTAAACAAAGAAGGACACCTGTTTGGGTGGCATATCCCTTTCATTTCTTTAAGTTTTTTAATTGGAAGATAATTGCTTTACAAAGCTGTGTTTGCTTCTACTGTGCAACACCAATCAGACATATTTATATACATATACCCCCTCCTTCTTGAGGCTTCCCTGGTGGCGCCAATGCAGGAGATACAAGAGACATAGGTTCGATCCTTAGGTTGAGAAGATCCTGGAGGAGGGCATGGCAACCCACTCCAGTACTCTTGTCCGGAGAATCGCATGGACAGAGGAGCCTGGCAGGCTACAGTCCATAGGGTCGCAAAGAGTCAGACAGGACTGAAGTGGCTTCACGCAGTCATGCGTCCCTCCTTGTTGAGGTTCCATCCCCCCTCCCGTTATACACACCTTGTCTTCAGAGTGCCAGCCTGGGCTCCCTGTGTTATATGGTAGCTTCCCACTAGCTATTTACTTAACACATTTCTTTAATAATAAACACCAAGTGTTGGAGCAGAAGGCCGAAGGCCCCAGGTCCTAAGCAGTGGAGGATCCACAGCAGTTGCTGGAGTGACATAATAATGAGATTTGTTTGTTAAGAACCAAGGACCAAAAATGCAGCAGACAGGCAACACAGAGACTAGACAAGAGGATTTTGTAGTAGTCCAGGAGTTATTCAGCATGTCAGCAAGGGCATGCGCAGTGAGCATGAGGCAGGGGCCAACACGGGGGCAGGTGATGGCACTACGCAAGGGCCAGAGACGGTGATCTGGGCTGGGCTTCCCAGGGGGCACTGACGGTCAAGAAGCTGCCTGTCAATGCAGGAGACGCAAGAGCTGTGGATTCACTCCCTGGGTCAGGAAGATCCCCTGGAGAAGGGAGTGGCCACCCACTCCAGTATTCTTGCCTGGAGAATCCCATGGACAGAGGAGCCTGGGGGGCTACAGTCTGTGGACCCACAAGGAGTTGGACATGGCGGAACGACTGAGAATGCACGCGTCACCTGCGTCAGCTGAATGACGCGCTGGGCACCTGGGCAAGGCAGAACTTGAGACAAGACTAGCACTTCACTGAACCAGCACGCAACCCCACGTGACAACTCTGACCTCCAGAGAACTATTCATGGCACCCCTCTCCCCACACCAGGTTCTTCCTAGTCCTGATGTCTCTGCTAGGAGGTGGAAATTTCTTTCTGCATAGCATGCACAGATCTTGTAGTCAGAGTATTCTCCTTGTGGCTATAGTCACCTTTCCCCTATTACAATCATCCTCTCCAATAAAGTCTCTACCCTACTTTACATTTTTTGATAGTTTAATGATGCTTATTTATTCAGATTTCAAATCCCTGCACCCCCACTTTTTCTTTCTTTTTCTTTCTCTTAGCTCTTCTATGTTCAATATATTATGCCTACAGAATGTGGACTTTCCATAAGGAAAATATTTGCTTTAGCATCTGTTTAAAGTACCAATATTTTCAAATAGAATGTCTATGTCAAAGCAGAGGTCACAGGCATAAAGGAGACGAGACACCTAAAGTACTCAGTATAGGGTTTGGCACAGGCTNCTATGTTCAATATATTATGCCTACAGAATGTGGACTTTCCATAAGGAAAATATTTGCTTTAGCATCTGTTTAAAGTACCAATATTTTCAAATAGAATGTCTATGTCAAAGCAGAGGTCACAGGCATAAAGGAGACGAGACACCTAAAGTACTCAGTATAGGGTTTGGCACAGGCTGGACATTAAATAACTGTTGGCTGGTTGATGTCATTGTTATTCTTGTAAATGTTATTATATAATGCACTTCTTAGCTCATCATTTTCTCTGATAAAATTATATTCTGTTCCCAAGGCCTAAGATAAAATCTAAACTCCTTAACATAACTCACATGGTCTTTTATGACAAGGATCCTATCTACCTATTAACCCGATGGCTAAAGTGAATGCTTCATTTGCTTTGTTAAACCTCCAAGTTCTGTAAGTACCATGGCTTTTTACTCTTACATATTATTTCAACTTCTTCAAAGCCCTCACTATTTCCCCCAATTAATATGGAAAATAATTGTTATGGTATTATTGATATTCAAAACTATAACGAAGCATTAAGAACAAATCTAAAATTCCTTTTCTTAAAGATCATTATTCCTAACTTTTTTTTTCCCAGTATTTTTGCTGTTTGGATCATTTTGTCCCATTTTACTATAAATATAACTCTACTGAATAAGCATTTCTATGTAATTAGAGTACTTTATAAACATACTTATCAGTGGTTGCATGATAATTCATTTTGTGCATGATCTGTAATTTATATGACTAATTTAATAGTGTTT
>SJYH01003167.1:268466-287192 GCA_006408735.1 Sylvicapra grimmia | reverse complement strand
AGGATGAGATGGCTGGATGGCATCACGGACTCGATGGACGTGAGTCTGAGTGAACTCCGGGAGATGGTGATGGACAGGGAGGCCTGGTGCGCTGTGATTCATGGGGTCGCAAAGAGTCGGACACGACTGAGTGACTGAACTGAACTGAACTCAAGTGAACTACTTACTCCTTGGAAGGAAAATTACGACCAACCTAGATAGCAGATTAAAAAGCAGAGACATTACTTTGCTGACAAAAGTCCATCTAGTCAAGGCTAAGGTTTTTCCAGTGGTCATGTGTGGATGTGAGAGTTGGACTATAAAGAAAGCTGAGGGCAGAACAATTGATGCTTTTTGAACTGTGGCGTTGGAGAAAACTCTTGAGAGTGCCTTGGACTGCAAGGAGATCCAACCTGTCCATCCTAAAGGAGATCAGTCTTTGGAAGGACTGATGTTGAAGCAGAAACACCAATAATTTGGCCACCTGATGCAAAGAGCTAACTCATTTGAAAAGACCCTGATGTTGCAAAAGATTGTGGACAGGCAGAAAAGGGGATGACAGAAGATGAGATGGTTGGATGGCATCACTGACTCAATGGACATGAGTTTGGATAAACTCTAGGGGTTGATAATGGACAGGGAGGCCTGGCGTGCTGCGGTTCATGGGGTCAAAAAGAGTCAGACATGACTGAGCGACTGAACTGAACTGAACGGATAAAGCTGATATATCCATCCATAGGCAGGTTTTTGTGTGGACATAATTTTTAACTCATTTGGATATATACAAAGGAATATGATTGCTGAACCGTACAGGTGGTCCATGTTTAGTTTTATAAGAAACTGCCCGACTGTCTCCCAAAATGACTTCTCAGTTACATTTTCACCAACAATGAATGAGAATTCCTGTTGCTCTACATCCTCTTCCAGCATTTGGTGTTGTCAGTATTCTGGACTTCAGTAATAGAATGGACAACACTGAGAGCAAAACCTAAAGTAAACTATGGACTCTGGGAGATTATGATGTATCAAGGATTATCTGCTGTAACAAATGTACACTCCGGTGGGAAATGTTGATGATGGGGGGCGCTGACTGTGCTTGGAGGCAGAGTTTATACAGGAAATCTTTGTACTTTCTGTTTCATTTCGCTATGACTGTAAAACTACTTTAAAATAAAATGTACTAAACATGAGAGGAAAACACAGGGACAGACTCAGAAACATAGAGCTAAGAAAAAAGTTGCATGAAAATAGATGAGAAAGATAACACGTATATGCATGTTAATACTGTACATGCATACACATGTGTGTGTGTGTGTGTGTGTGTGTGTGTACTTTACTCATTTTAAAGTAGTCAGGCCAGTTTATCCTTCACAGGGTTTCTTACAGCAAGTCAGTCAGCTCTGCTTTGGTTTATTTTGGCCCTGGAAACTAAATATTTATCACTGTTTGTTCTTTTATTTCATTGTAGGAAATCTGACCTAAGATCAGATCAAACCATGCAGATTAAGGAAACCCCAACCATTTTCATTGTGTTATATATCTTAGAGCTATTATTCGTTGATCCTGGTTCAACTTTAAGAGAGAAGAATAAATTGAGAAAGGGACAAGAGTGAAAGAGGGGAAGGAAATGGGAAAGAGGAAAAAATTAAGGAGTAAAATGGGAGTGAGTTGGGGCAAAGAGTGATGAAGAAATTTTCTTGAAAATACTCTTCAAGGAAAGAACCAGAAATAAGCTATTTTTTTTACAGGATTGCATCCCACTCCAGTACTCTTGCCTGGAAACTCCCATGGACAGAGGACCCTGGTGGGCTGCCGTCCATGGGGTCGCTGAGTCAGACACGACTGAGCGAATTCACTTTCACTTTTCACTTTCATGCATTGGAGAAGGAAATGGCAACCCACTCCAGTGTTCTTGCCTGGAGAATCCCAGGGACGGGGGAGCCTGGTGGGCTGCCATCTATGGGGTCGCACAGAGTCGGACACGACTGAAGCGACTCAGCAGCAGCAGCAGCAGCAGCTCTGTTCTCACATGTTTGACTATCACAACCACCTCCATTTTTTCCTCAATGACTCCTGTAAAATTCACTGATGACTTTTTTTTCTTTAAACCTGCCCCTATAAAGCCTGAATCAATTTTATCTTTCCTTTGCTATAGCCCTTATTAATAAAACTCCTCCCTATTGTAATAATCTTCATATAATTATTTCCTCAGTTTGGGGTAAATTTTGTCTTCAACAAATTGGGGTAAATTTTGTGTCCACTGTATCCATGACCCCCAGTGGCTGTAACAAACACAACCTCATGTATACCCTTTCACTATATTGTAAAGTGAAAAGAAGTGTTGGGGACATTTACTTTTGGATCACAAATGTATATTTTTCAGATAAGAGTAGATAAATATTAAATTGAAAGCAATCAAAACTCAAATCATGCAAGATATAATTTATAAATATGCAAACCATAAACAACTTGAATTAGCAATATAAACATTGGAATATCCTTACTTCAGTGTTCATCATGGTCCTTGACAATGCTGACCTTATCCAAACTATGTGTTCTGGAAAGCAGGAAAGATCTAGGAATCCTCCAACTTTTCGTGGCTAATCAGACAGTCTGTTTTGCAGTAGTCAAGATATGGAAGTAACCTAAATGTCCATGGACAGTGGAATGAATAAAGAAGAGGTGTTACATATATACAATGTAATATTAATCAGCCATTAAAAAGAATGAAATAATATTGCTTTTATTTTCCAGCAACATGGACTGATCTAGAGATTGTTGTACTGAGTGAAATAAGTCAGATGGAGAAGGAGAAATATCATATGACCTCCCTTATATGGGGAATCTAAAAAGAAATGATGCAAAAGGACTTACAAAATAGAGATTCACAGACTTAGGGAACAAACTCATAGTTGTTAGGGGAAGAATGAGGGCTGGGATAGTTAGGGAGTTTGGGATGGACATGTATACATTGTTATGTTTAAAATGAATAACCAGCAATGACCTACTGTATAGCACGTGGAACTCTGCTCAGTGTTACGTGGCAGCCTGGATGGGAGGGGAATTTAGGGGAGAATGAGTATATATATATATATGTATGTATATATGGCTGAATCCCTTTGCTGTTCACCTGAAACTGTCACAGCATTGTTTATCGGCTATATCCCAATACAAAATAAAAAGTTAAAAAATACAGAACTGCTCTGTTCTCACATATGTGACTATCAGAACCACCTCCATTTTTTCCTCAATGACTCCTATAAAACTCACTGATGACTTTTTTTTTTAACCCGCCTCTATAAAACTTGAATCAATTTTATCTTTCCTTTGAGATAGCTCTTATTGATAAAAGTCCTCCTTATTACAATAATCTTCATATAATCATTCCCTCAGTTTGGGGAAAATTTTGTCTTCAACACTCTCACAATTATCTCTTAGCTTAGTACTTTCTGGTACTCCTTACCATGACTTACTAATGTGTACCATTTATCACCATGCACCGCTTCATACATTATTCTTTCTTTGGGGGAGGGGAGTTTGTTCTGTTTATTTGGGTTTAATTTATATATTGTTGCATTATGCATTTTCTCATGCCTTTTACCTCAATAAAATTCAACTTCCTATTTCAGGACTGATACTACCTTATCTGGGCACAGAAGAATTGATGCTTTTGAACTGCAGTGTTGGAGAAGACTCTTGAGAATCCCCTGGACTGCAAGGAGATCCAACCAGTTCCTTCTAAAGAAAATCAGTCCTGAATATTCATTGGAAGGACTGATGCTGAAGCTGAAGCTCCAATATTTGGGGCACCTGATGCGAAGAACTGACTCATTGGAAAAGACCCTGATGCTGGGAAAGATTGAAGGCAAGAGAAGGGGACGACAGAGGATGAGATGGTTGGATGACATCACTGACTCAATGGACATGAGTTTGAGTAAACTCTGGGAGTTGGTAATGGACAGGGAGGCCTGGTGTACTGCAGCCCATCGCAGAGTCGCAAAGAGTTGGACACGACTGAGGAACTGAACTGAACTACCTTGTACAGTTGAAAGCTATCATAGTGCCCAAAACATAGATACTTAATAAAGGTTTTGCTAAATATAAATCCATGTGTGCATACATGTATGAATGCAATAAAGCCACCCAAGTGGTTGACGTGAAACTTTTGGTAATAAGACATGCACTGCTTATAGGAGTTTCCAAGTCTCCTTTGGGAGTGCTAGTTAGCTACAGAAGAACTTATTATCCCCCAAATCTCTTATTGATGAATTTTAATTAAAAGTGTTTTGATGTGCTCTGTAATTCCTTATGATAGGTACATTCCCATCTCCCAGCTAAATTGGCAACAAGTGACAGAATAGAGTCTGAAATCACACCCCCTCCTCATGCACTGGCTATATGTTGTCACATAATGAACTAATACAAAATTAATGGCTTAAAATAATAATGTTTATTCAGCTTAGGCATCTTCTTATTATCAGATATGAACTCAGCCATCTATCTACTGTTAGCTATGGGTCATCTCAGCATCTCTGCTCCCCGGGCAGGCTTGGCTGGTCAGTCCTGGCCTCTGCTGGGCCTCATTCAGCCCTGATGATCGGCTTTTTGCCATCGTAGCATACCTGGTGACTAGGCCCACCTGTCTTACATCCTTCAGGAGGCTGCTTTCGTCTTATATTCACAGCGTGACAGAAACACAAGAGGGAAACCGGAAGCACGTAGATTTCCTGAGACTGAAGCTTGGAAACGGCACACACCTGCATGCCATTGACCAAGTCTTGAGGCCAGCCCAAAGTCAAGGGTAGGAAAGAAGAACCGTGTTTTGGTGGAAAGAGCTGCAAACTAAGCAGAGTATTCATCCAGGGAGGAGTGAAGCACTGGAACTATTTCTACAATCAGTCTGTAACACATCGTTTGTACAAATTTTTCTCTCCCCTTGGAATAAGTAAATAAAATGTCAGTCTTAGGGAAGTCGTTTAACCCTAAATATATTTAAGACAACCAGGGAGACAGAGAAATGAAGAAAGCGAACGCTCACATTTTTGATTGCCAGTTTTGAATGAGGCCCAGTGTGTGCTCAGCACGTTAATTCGTCCATAAGACACTCACTATAAAGCCCCCCAAAGGGAGATATCATCCCCATTACTTTTAAACGAAGAAATTGAAATAAGAGAACTTTAACTAAATTCTCAATGTCACATTACACATAAGTGGCTAAACCACGATTCCAATCTCGTTCCAAAATGCATGTTCTTTAGTTAACCATAACTACCATTGAAGTGCTCCTTTTCTTTCTGGCTGATTATTTAACTCCTCAACAGTACAATAAGCCTTGGAAGTTAGAGACCTTGCATCCTTTCAATCAACTATTACTTCTAGTAGAATGATACTTTTGCCTTACAAGTTTCAATATGTTCAAATGTCTTATTATTAAGAGGAAAAAAAAAATCTCAATTTGTTGGACTTTATCTAAACTGAAGATCACAGTCTGTGTCAATAGTACTAAGAAAAGAATTGAAATTTTCTTGGAATCAACAAGGACACAAAAATATTTTTTCTTGTGATTACATTTTCAAAGCCCATTAATGCTCCTGTAAGTTCCATGAATAAAAAGCAAAGACAGTAACCAGGAGGGATAGGGGAGTGCAGACTTTCACATTAATAACATACTGCAATAAGATAGTGGGTAAAAAATATGTTTCCATCTAGTAATCTTATCCACAAAAGGCAGACATTTTAAGTGTGGTCCCCAGGAGGAAGTGGTAGCTGTGGGGAATGTTTGCTATCCCTGCTTGTCCCCCTTTTGTTCAGGAGGCAGAAACTAATCTCCCCAAAATGAACACTTTAAATATGAAATGATCACCAGAGGCCAGTTGAAACAACAGACAATTGAATCAAATTATGCCTTCTTCCCTTAGATAATATACTTAAATTTTAAATCCTTCTGGACTAGAAAGTGTGAAAGAAAGTGAAATGCAACTAAGTGTCAGAATTAATGACATTTCCAAGTTATTTCTTATAGAATCTCTTGAAGTGCAATGGGGTTGGGGAACTTTGTATTTATCTTAATCAAACTTATCTCAAATTTTATTTAAAAAATAAATAAAAAGATAGATCTTGCCTTACAAATAGCTGTGAAAAGAAGAGAAGCAAAAAGCAAAGGAGAAAAGGAAAGATATAAGCATCTGAATGCAGAGTTCCAAAGAATAGCAAGGAGAGATAAGAAAGTCTTCCTCAGTGATCAATGCAAAGAAATAGAGGACAACAACAGAATGGGAAAGACTAGAGATCTCTTCAAGAAAATTAGAGATACCAAGGGAACATTTCATGCAAAGATGGGCTCGATAAAGGACAGAAATGGTCTGGACCTAACAGAAGCAGAAGATATTAAGAAGAGGTGGCAAGAATACACGGAAGAACTGTGCAAAAAAGATCTTCACGGCCTGGATAATCACGATAGTGTGATCACTCATCTAGAGCCAGACATCCTGGAATGTGAAGTCAAGTGGGCCTTAGAAATCATCACTACGAACAAAGCTGGTGGAGGTGATGGAATTCCAGTTGAGCTGTTTCAAATCCTGAAAGATGATGCTGTGAAAGTGCTGCACTCAATCTGCCAGCAAATTTGGAAAACTCAGCAGTGGCCAAAGGACTGGAAAAGGTCAGTTTTCATTCCAATCCCAAAGAAAGGCAATGCCAAAGAATGCTCCAACTACTGCACAATTGCACTCATCTCACATGCTAGTAAAGTAATGCTCAAAATTCTCCAAGCCAGGCTTCAGCAATACGTGAACCGTGAACTCCCTGATGTTCAAGCTGGCTTTAGAAAAGGCAGGGGAACCAGAGATCAAATTGCCAACATCCGCTGGATCATGGAAAAAGCAAGAGAGTTCCAGAAAAACATCTACTTCTGCTTTATTGACTATGCCAAAGCCTTTGACTGTGTGGATCACAATAAACTGTGGAAAATTCTGAAAGAGATGGGAATACCAGACCACCTAACCTGCCTCTTGAGAAATCTGTATGCAGGTCAGGAAGCAACAGTTAGAACTGGACATGGAACAACAGACTGGTTCCAAATAGGAAAAGGAGTACATCAAGGCTGTATATTGTCACCCTGCTTATTTAACTTATATGCAGAGTATATCATGAGAAATGCTGCACTGGAAGAAACACAAGCTGGACTCAAGATTGCCGGGAGAAATATCAATAATCTCAGATATGCAGATGACACCACCTTTATGTCAGAAAGTGAAGAGGAACTCAAAAGCCTCTTGATGAAAGTGAAAGAGGAAAGCAAAAAAGCTGGCTTAAAGCTCAACATTCAGAAAACGAAGATCATGGCAACCGGTCCCATCACTTCATGGGAAATAGATGGGGAAACAGTGGAAACAGTGTCAGACTTTATTTTTTGGGGCTCCAAAATCACTGCAGATGGTGACTGCAGCCATGAAATTAGAAGACGCTTACTCCTTGGAAGAAAAGTTATGACCAACTTAGTGTATTCAAAAGCAGAGACTTTACTTTGCCGACTAAGGTCCATCTAGTCAAGGCTGTGGTTTTTCCAATAGTCATGTATGGATGTGAGAGTTGGACTGTGAAGAAGGCTGAGCACTAAAGAATTGATGCTTTTGAACTGTGGTGTTTGAGAAGACTCTTAAGAGTCCCTTGGACTGCAAGGAGATCCAACCAGTCCATTCTGAAGGAGTTCAACCCTGGGATTTCTTTGGAAGGAATGATGCTAAAGCTGAACCTCCAGTACTTTGGCCACCTCATGCGAAGATTTGACTCACTGGAGAAGACTCTGATGCTGGGAGCGATTAGGGGCAGGAGGAGAAGGGGACGAAAGAGGATGAGATGGCTGGATGGCATCACGGACTCGATGGATGTGAATCTGAGTGAACTCTGGGAGATGGTGATGGACAGGGAGGCCTGGCGTGCTGCGATTCATGAGGTCGCAAAGAGTCGGACACGACTGAGCGACTGAACTGAACTGAAGATCCACTCTTCATTGTCTACCTGAAAACGCAGGCTTTCTTTTTTTCTTCATCTTTTTTTTTTCCACCCACTCCACAGGATTTGATTGAGCAGTAGGAAGGCTGGACAACATGACTTGTTTCAAATCAAGTCAGCTGTATCTTTGTTGGTTATTATTATGTAAAGTTTATTGAAACATAATTATGTTGAGCTGTTTTATGCTGGAAATTGTACAAAGATGATAATCTTGTGAGGATAATCACCTGCAAGAGCTTAGGAACAGCTGCAGTGGGTAAATTCAATCTGAATGACTATCAGCATGGTCTGTTTGGCCAACACATTTTTCATTAGATAAGCCTTCAAGTGGCTAAATGACCTGTTTAATCCAAAGGGTGGGACTGTGGTAGGCCCTAGTGAGGCAAATTATACATTTATTCCCACTGTGAATAGGAATTTGGCAGGTTAATCATTCCTTAACGTATATGGATACTGAATAAATAAACGAATTTCCCTACCATTTAAGAAAGCATCAGGGCTAATGATAGGCATAATGGGCCAACATCTTAGACAAATCATAAGCTCTATTCCTTTTATGAAATTTTGATCTTGCCAGGACATACACTGAGACAAATGAAGCTTCAATACGTAGATGCCAAAAGCTTTGTGGAACAGAATAAGTAATTGTAAAAGGAAGAAATGCCAATGAATGTCTAACTCTAACCATCACTGTTATTACCATAATGACCAAAAAATACCAACACTGAAAAAAAAAACAGTAAAAAGAGAAGATGCTCATATTCGCAAATTTCAATTAGATTCCAATGAAATTAAACTTTAATGAACTTGTTTCTTTGAAGAGGACCTAAATGACTATGTGGTTTGGGTTTTACTGACCACAAATTAAAGGACCTCTGATTCAATGTCTACTTAACAGGAATCTAATTATCAAAAATACTAGAAAGAAAGGTCATAAAAAAAGGAAAGAGTTTAATTTAGGGCAGGAAGCAAAGAATGTAGAACTCAAGGTATAAATTCGAGACAATTCTTGCATTTCCCGGCAAACATTAGGCAAGAGTTATTTTGAGATAAAAGCTATGACTTTCTATGAACTAGTCATGTCACTCTATGTGTAAATCCACCAAATTAATGTCATAATAAAGCTGTATAACCTCAAAGGAATACATAAGTAAACACTATCACTCAGAAATGCACTTCCCTACACATTAGTCAAGATCAAATCTTGTGGTTGGAAAGATCAGTTATTTTCCATGTTATAAAAACTTGGGTTACATTTTTTTTTAAGCATACTCTTAGGAAATGTCTGAGTGAGTCTGTCTGACTTGTTGATCATATATTAAACCATCCTGACTGCCTTGTATGCATTGTCTAGACTACATTATAAATTCCCCAAGAGCAGGGACAGTATATCATTGCAAGTTGAAATTCTAGGCCCTCCTGCAAATATTTAAGGAAAAGAGTCTTTCTTAATTACAAACTAAGCAAATGTCCCATTGGCATATCTCATTTCATGCATTCCCCCTCCTGAAGCCCCCTTCCCCTTTATTACCACCATCGTTATGTTCTCATGTAGGAGATACAGAAGCAAGTTTTTTCTGTGGCCCAAGTCTGTCTGGTGCTTTAATGAGCTAATCTTGCCATTACAGGATATCAGAAAGAAAAGAACTGAAACTGAAACCTTAATATTATGTCTTCAGCTAATATGCATTAAAACTTATGAAGATAAAGCTTAGTGATATCCAAATAGGATATATAGTTTAGTTAGTAGCTTTTAACCAATTCTCAATTGCGTTTTTTTTTTTTTTTGTATTTCGGGGTTATAAAAATGAAAGGTACAGGTGAATTCTGTATTCAATTTCTTGTGAGTTTAAATATTTCAAAATAAATACAAAAACATTAAAAATAAAGCAGCCTTGCTAAGTTGCAGGTGTATATTTGATAGTTGTATAATATTACATCACTTAATTAAATTAAGGAAAAATAGAATACGATTATTTTTTATTCAGATGAATTCTGTATGTGTGTGTGCCTGTGTGGTGGTGGGTTACACTTGAGTTTCTAAATATACTAGGCCATAAATGAGGAAATCTATAGATCTAAATCCATTTTAACAACTACACTCCAATATATTATCATCAGTCAATTCAAAATTAGAGGACTTACTGTGGTTCAAATTCATCTTATTCTGCTCACCATAGCCCAGTTCTGATCTAGTCTATGATCACTGTTGATTGATTACTGTGATCAATCAGCTGTTAAGACTTTGCAGATTCACCCACTTCCTTGTCTTCTTTGTAGCTGACTTAGTTTGTCGCGATCAGTGTTGCCTGGCACTTACCTCCGAACATGTCTTGCCTCTACATGCTTTGTGTTTATTCTCTTATAATCACTGTCTTCTTCAAGACAATGTGCACTCCTTGGGGGCTTCCCTGGTGACTCGGCAGTAAAGAATCTTCCTGTAATGCAGGAGACCCAGGTTTGATAGCTGGGTGGGAAGAGCCCCTGGAGGAGGGCATGGCAACCCACTCCAGTACTCCTACCTGGCTACCTGGAGAACTCCATGCACAGAGGAGCCTGGAAGGCTCCAGTCCATAGGATCACAAAGCTCGGACATGACTGAAGTGACTTAGCACTGACATGCTGATTGATTATATCCTTTGCAGCCAAAGATGGAGAAGCTCTATGCAGTCAGATAAGGAAAAAACAAACAAACAAACAAACAAAAAATAAGCTGGGAGCTGGATGTGGCTCAGATCATGAACTCCACTTTGCAAAATTCAGAGTTAAATTGAATAAAGTAGGGAAAACCACTAAACCATTAGTGTATGACCTAAATCAAATCCTTTACAATGTTTCAGTGGAAAGGACACATAGTCTCAAGGGATTAGATCTGATAGAGTGCCTGAAGAACTACAAGCAGAGCTTCATGACTTTGTATAGGAGGCAGTTATGTGATCAAGACCCTCCCCAAGAAAAAGAAATGCAAAAAGGCATAAGATTGTCTGACGAGGCCTTACAAAGAGTTGAGAAAAGAAGAGATGCTAAAGGCAAAGGAGAAAAGGAAAGATATGTCCATTTGAATGCAGAGTTCGAAAGAATAGCAAGGAGAGATAAGAAAGCCTTCCTCAGTGATCAATGCAAAGAAATAGAGGACAACAACAGAATGGGAAAGACTAGAGATTTCTTCAAGAAAATTAGAGATACCAAGGGAACATTTCATGCAAAGATGGGCTCGATAAAGGACAGAAATGTCGTGGACCTAACAGAAGCAGAAGACATTAAGAAGAGGTGACCAGAATACACGGAAGAACTGTACAAAAAAGATCTTCACGACTCAGATAATCACGATGGTGTGATCACTCACCTAGACCCAGACATCCTGGAGTGCAAAGTCAAGTGGGCCTTAGGAAGCATCACTCTGAACAAAGCTCACGGAGGTGATGGAATTCCAGCTGAACTATTTCAAATCCTAGAAGATGATGCTGTGAAAGTGCCGCACANCCAGACATCCTGGAGTGCAAAGTCAAGTGGGCCTTAGGAAGCATCACTCTGAACAAAGCTCACGGAGGTGATGGAATTCCAGCTGAACTATTTCAAATCCTAGAAGATGATGCTGTGAAAGTGCCGCACACAATATAACAGCAAATTTGGAAAACTCAGCAGTGGCCACAGGACTGGAAAAGACCAGTTTTCATTCAAATCCCAAAGAAATTTCTATTTTGGGGGGATTTCATTTCTTTCAAAATTTCATTCCTTTTGGGATTTCATTTTGTAATGAAAAGAAATTTCATTTCTTTGGGGATTTCATTTCTTTTGAAATTTCATTTGGCATTTCATTCAATGCCAAAGAATGTGCAAACTACACACAACTGCACTCATCTCACAGGCTAGCAAAGTAATGCTCAAAATTCTCCAAAATCAGCTTCAACTGTAGGTGAACTGAGAACTTCCAGATGTTTAAACTGGATTTAGAAAAGGCAGAAGAACCAGAGATCAAATTGCCAACATCTGCTGGATCATCAATAAAACAAGAGAGTTCCAGGAAAACATCTACTTCTGCTATATTGTCTATGGCAAAGCCTTTGACTGTGTGGATCACAATAAACTGTGGAAAATTCTTAAAGAGATGAGAATACCAGACCACCTAACCTGCTTGCTGAGAAATCTGTATGCAGGTCAAGAAACAACAGCTAGAACCAGACATAGAACAACAGACTGGTTCCAAATTGGGAAAGGAGCACATCAAGGCTGTATATTGTCTCCCTGCTTATTTAACTTATATGCAGAGTACATCATGCTAAATGCCAGGCTGGAAGAAGTACAAGCTGGAATCAAGATTGCCAAGAGAAATATCAGTAACTTCAGGTATGCAGATGACACTAACCTTATGGCAGGAAGCGAAGAAGAACTAAAGAGCCTCTTGTTTAAAGTGAAAGAGGAGAGTGAAAGAGATGGCTTAAAGCTCAACCATCAAAAAACTAAGATCATGGCATCCAGTCCCATCACTTCATGGCAAATAGATGGAGAAACAATGGAAACAGTGACAGACCTTATAATTTTGGGCTCCAAAATCACTGTAGATTGTGACTTCAGCCATGAAATTATTTCTCTCCTTGGGAGAAAAGCTATAATCTAGATAGCATATTAAAAAGCAGAGATATTACTTTGCCAACAAAGGTCTGTCTAGTCAAAGCTATGGTTTTTCCAGTAGTCATGTTTCTATGTGAGAGTTGGACCTCAAATAAAGCTGAGTGCTGAAGAATTGATGATTTTGAACTGTAGTGTCTTTGGAGAAGACTCTTGAGAGTCCCTTGGACTGTGAAAGAGTGAAAGTGAAAGTGAAGTCCTTCAGTCATGTTCGACTCTTTGTGACCCCATGGACTGTAGCCTATCAGGCTCCTCCATCCATGGGAATTTCCAGGCAAGAGTGCTGGAGTGGGCTGCCATTTCCTTCTCCAGGGGATCTTCCCGACCCGGAAATCGAACCTGGGTCTCCCACGTTGCAGGCAGACGCTTTACCATCTGAACCACCAGTGATCCAACCAGTCAACTGTAAAGGAAATCAGTCCTGAATATTCATTGGAAGGACTGATGCTGAAGCTGAAGCTCCAACACTCTGGCTAATGGATTGGAAGAAATGACTCCCTGGAAAAGACCCTGATACTGAGAAACATTGAAGAGAGGAGAAGGGGATGACCGAGGATGAGATGGTTGGATGGCATCACTGACTTGATGGACATGAGTTTGAGCAAGGTCCAGGAGTTGGTGATGGACAGGGAAGCCTGGCATGCTGCAGTCCATCGGGTCTCAAAGAGTCAGACACGACTGAACAACTGAACTGAACCAAAATGATTGAGGACTGAGATTGAGGACTGAGACTAAGGATTTAATCCTTAAGGATTAAGGATTGAGATTAAGCATTAAGGATGGATTGAGATTATGTATTTGGTTTAGGTTGAGTTTTCCTGGAAACAGACCCTAAGACAGGAATTTGATTTCGAGGCGGTACGCAGAACCACCAGTAAAGAGATGGTAAGGCAAGACTGGAATACCTGATTCACTTTGCTGTATACCTGAAAACTAGCACAACATTGTAACTCCACTATAAATAAAGCTTTAAAAAGAAGAAACAAAATTAGAAAAGGTGGAGTGAAAAGTAAGATGGGGAAAGGATGGAAGCTGATAGAGGGTACACCCCTGAATCTTTCTGTAGAGCAAGCAAGACAGAAAACACGTCATAGGAGCTGTGGAGAGAGAAAGTAGAGTTTATTTTTTAAAGTTCATCCAGCATTTTCTCAGGCCTGCTCCTAGAAAGTGGGGGGAAAGCTTCTGATACTCCTTGCCTGCTGTCAGTGGCCTGGATGGAAGAAAGCCGTCACACAGCATCATGCAGAGCTGCACAGTTCTTACAGTAGACTGCAGTGGGCAAGGCTTCCACTGATGAGAGAAAGACAGTAGTGTTTGCCCGCCTTTTATTTTTGCTCACAATTGTCTGTTCAATAGCATGCCTAACACAGTGCAAGGCATAGTGAGCAGGAAAAGAATACCTAATTAACTTAAATTGTAATCTTGATGTAAAAGCAGCTTAGAAGACAGTAGAGCAAATAATCCTCTTGGCTTACCAGAGTGAAACAGATTTATCACATGGGCTATGACCATTAGTAGACACATTTCTTGTCTCTGAAATAGTTAATGTTCATAAATTTCCCTTATTAAGAAGATAAGCATTTCCCAAGATGGACGGGATCAAGGTTGCTGGGCTTTTTTTTTCTTTCTTCATTCATTTTTGTGCTGGGCTTCATGCTCCGCGGGCTGTTCTCGAGTCGTGGCAAGCAAGGGCTACTCTCTAGTTGTGGTGTGTGAGCCTTTCGTTGCTGCGGCTTCTTTTCTCATGGAGCGCAGGGTCTAGGGTGTGTGCGCTCAGTGGTTGTGGCTCCTGGACTCTAGGCAGGCTCAGTAATTGTGGGGCACATGCTTAGTTGCTTGGCCACTGCGGGATCTTCCCAGACCAGGGATCGAACCCATGTCTCCGGCACTGGCAGGAGATTCTTTACCACTGAGCCACCAGGGAAGCCCTCAAGGTTTGTTTTTAAGCATAGAGCTTGTTAATGATATAAATGTTTTACTTAATATATCTCTTTCAACCTCAGGCATTATTGCTTTTAATCATACGTCTCTGCCTCCAGCATGCTGCAGCCCGTGGGGTCGCAAAGTTGAACGCGACTGAATGAGTGAATGGAACTGGCTTATGCTGAAATGTGACTGTTGATAAAGAAGCATAGTGATAGATCATCAGCTTCTCACAGGTAAAAATTGTATCTTGTTCCTCTTACAGCTTTGATGTCTCGAACAGACGAGGTGTTCAAAAATGTGCTTTAACCTAAGGTGCTAGATGTGGCTAACTCTATATTTTTGGCTTAAATTGGTTAAGTAGAAATTAGGTATATGAGTCAAAGACTCCCCCCAAAAAAAGATATAATGGAAAGCACTCATATTTCTTTTTCTACTCATTACTCTGTGATTGATTTCATCAAAGTGCCATCTATGTCCTCCCACCCAAATACCCATAAAACTCTGCTTTTAGAATATATGTATCTAACCTGAGCTTCTTATTTCCTGAAAAAAAAAAAAAAAAACACCTGTTTTTGACCAAATAAAAGAAGGGCTTCTGGGAGAATACAAAACTAATATGAAACTTGAAAGTTCAGTCCTCTGTCATCTGGGCAGGGCAGCTGACCCAATCCAACCAGGGAAATCCACTCTGCTGCCTCTGGTCTGGGACTGGCTCAAGAGGTATCCCATTAGGGTCTGTGGGGCAGGTGAGGACAGGCGCTTTGTGGCATCTGGTTCTGTCTTTGACACACTCTTCACTATTTCGTGGTTGTCTGATTGTCACTTCGTCGCCTGATTCCTAAGCATCACCTTCGTATCTGTAAAAGACACCTTAATATCCGTCTTATAGCGCTGCTCTGAGAGAAAGTGGGAAGATACACACACATTCACGAAGCATCAGAACTGTTTCTGGTATGTAAGAGAGACCTGATACATATTAACATCTCCCCTCTTTTCACTTCCTGAGGTGTAACTGTATTTCCAAATAAGCTTGCCCCTACCCTAAAGCCTGTTCCTATGGACTCCAGTGCTAACGAATCCACCTGCCAGTGCAGGAGATGCAGGTTCAGTCCCTGGGTCGGGAAGATCCCCTGGAGGAGGAAATGGCAACTCACTCCAGTTTCCTTGCCTGGGAAATTCCATGGACAGAGGAGCCTGGTGGGCTACAGCCCACGGAATCATAAAAGAGTCAGACACGACTTTGCCATTACAACCACAACTGTTATAAAGCCTGTTCCTATTTGCTGACTCCTGCAGTTTCACCTCGAATCCTCCAATAGCGGTCCTTTCGACCATGACTCATCCACCTGTACGTCATCTCAGCTTCTGCAGGACATGTCTGCAAAGCGGCTGCCTCTCTGACCTCGCAGGAGCCTCCAGAGGAGGTATCTTCTTCCTCCTTCACTTCTCACAGGAGGAAGGCATCGTGAATCCACCCATTGCTTGGGAGTGGACTCACCTGGTTTCATTGACCCTGCATATCCATGTGACCTGTAGTTCACTAATGGCCATGCTTTCTTTTCTTTTTAAATGCCCTGTCCCATATCATATCATACAATCTATAGAAAAATGTTCTTTAGGACATTTATGGCAAAGATTTCTGACTACCAGTAAGCACTTGATCTATCTTTTATACTCATTTAGCTGTTTCATATCTCTTTATGTCTGTGTAAAATCAGAAACCAAACTTCTTTCTGTGAATTCTCACTGCAATAACTTCCTACTCAGTCATCTTTGGGTCTCACAGACTTTACTCAAGATTTGAGATGTTTGGGGGATTACCGTCTGCCTTGCTCCTCTGTCCTTCTAAATACTTTAAGTTTCTTAATTGGCCAGGTTATCCACCTTTCTGCCTCCAGGAAACAAAATTCTTGGATCTTCTTATGCAGATCAGCTCAGTTCACACCATTCTTAGCCTCGGACCTTATTTGCATACACAAGATTCAGTAAAGTCAACGTGAAATTTGCTCAGGCTAGTCCAATTCTGTGACCCCACGGACTGTAGTCCATTGAATTCTCCAGGCCAGAATACTGGAGTGTGTAGTCTTTCCCTTCTCTAGGGGATCTTTCCAACCCAGGGATCGAACCCAGGTCTCTTGCATTGCAGACAGATTCTTTACCAGCTGAGTTAAAGGGAAGCCCATTAAATTCATTAAGGAGCTCTAAAAAACCACGGACCACTTTCTCCAGCTTGAGAAGCGAATGCGGTTTTATGGATTAGAGCTTGTATGTGTTACTGGTCCTTTTTAAGTAAAGTGATTTAAGAAATATTAATTTTGCAAATTTTTTAAAACACAGGAATACAGGCACACTCTGTTACATTCCTCTTCTAAGGGCCATGTAAGTGAGAGTCTCTGAAGCTTAATTTCTTTTTTTTTTTTTTCATGATAAGCCTTTTTGTTCAAGACCCACCTATTTTGAGGATCTGAAATTTCCCACCAGTCCTTAGTCTTTTCCAACAGTCTGAAAATAAACATAAGTTAATAGTATATTTAATTTCACCTTAATTTTTAATTGATAAACATACCTGGAAAAAAGAGACAACGATGGTCAATATTGTTTCTAAATTGTTATTATTAATATCTTGTGAAACATTCCCTTAGACCTTCATCCAATGACTTCAGCATCATCAATTATGATAAAAAGATTTAAAATGGGTTCTATCTCCTTGGCCAGCTCCTTGGAAATTTCCCTGAATACACTTTGAACTTCTTATTGATGTACATATTTGAAATAACGCAGCCTATCCACTGCTGCTCACTTTGAGAACTTTGTAAATGCTTTCTTGTAGGAGCAAAAGCATTTAAGAATCTGTTCTTGGCATTTTAGCAGACCTGACCTTGCTTTTGCAATTTCAAGCTCCTTTACTACGAGCTCCAAAGTTTGTGGATAAAATAAAGTCTCCTGATGAACAGCAGAGCACAGCTGTCTCTGAGAGTCATCTTAAAATTTTAGCTGATGTATTTCAGGGGTCTTGTCCTTTTACAGAAGAGTATTAATATTCAGCCACTCAACTCCCAGTTAAATGCCTCTGATTTCACATTCATGATTACTCTGCCAAACTGTTGGCTTACCTAGACTTCCAAAATCAAAACAGATAATGCTTATTTTTAATACCTGTCCTAGGGTTCACTTGGGTCTTCCCTGCTAGCTCAGATATCCTGGGTTCGGTTCTGGACTGGGAAGGTCCCCTGGAGAAGGGAACGGCAACCCATGCCAGTATTCTTGCCTGGAGAATCCCATGGAGAGAGGAGCCTGAAAGTCCATGGGGTCACAAAGAGCAGGACAGGACTGAACAATAACACACTTTCACAGGGATCATTAGAGAGCCTGTTGTAATCAACACTACACTGGGAATCAGACATCACCGTGCTCTACTCCTTTATCCTTGGAGAATTTAAGCTGATGCTTCCATTTTTAATTAGGTAAAATATAAACAATAATATTAACTTTGCAAACAAGCTAATTGCTATGAGAATCAAATTAAATAATTTATAAAGACAATTTTAAATATCAATGATCTAATCTGGCATGGAGACTCTTTTCTCTTTTTTTCTTATTATTTTCAAATAGCTGATACCAGAGATTATTAAAAATTGAAAAAAAGATAAAGGTGCATTTTAAAAAATAAGTGTCTAATTCTTTCTATTCCCTGTTCTTCAGTCACAGTATTCTCCTATCCTATATGTATTGGTTGGGGTTCTCCAAAAAACAGAATCTATAGGACGTATGGATAAATTAATAGGTAGATAGATAGGAGACTCAGGAGATGCGGGTTTGATCCCTGGGTTGGGAAGATTCCCTGGAGGAGGGCATGGCAACCCATTCCAGCATTCTTGCCTGGAGAATCCCATGGACAGAGGAGCCTGCAAGGCTGGAGTCCATAGGGGAGCACATGACTGGAGTGACTTACACAGCATAGATAGATAGATAGAGATAGGGAGAGAGATACACAGCACTAATGAGGAAGATTTACTTTAAAGAATTGCCTCACATGATTATAGGGACTAGCAGGTCTGAAATCTGCCAGGCAGGCCGAAGGAGTGCTGGAAATCCCTGTAAGAGTTAGGATTGTAGTTGGAGGCGATCTGGAGGCAGGTAGTTATTTTTTTTCCCCTTTTAAGAGAACCTCAGTTTTTT
>SJYH01003167.1:221849-237779 GCA_006408735.1 Sylvicapra grimmia | reverse complement strand
CTGGTCCCCGCATTTCTGGAGCCACTAAATACTCCATTAAATGGAAGGCACTTGCCCCATTTTTTGCCTTCATTGTGCTGATGTGGGAGCCCTCTGAGTGTATCTTTTGAATGGCTGAGCATCCTCAGGGGCACGCCGAATTTCTGTAATGTTTCATATGTCATCTGCTCTTTTGTCACACATATGGCTTCAATTTTACTACTTTATTTCCAGTTGGCCCAACAATTTAGTTTATTTTTCCCTGATTGTATCAATTTATTTTAAGTCTCCTATTTCTGTGTTTGGATTTCTACCCCTGTCATTCCCACACCCTTTGGTTTGTAATTTTGTTTTTCTATCAAAATATTTGATCTGATTTCTCCCTGTTCTTTTTATCCTCATCTGGGTTTCATCTTAGTATTTCTTTCTTTCTTTTTTTTTTTTTTTACCCTACAAAGTATTTTCAATGCTCCATAAACATCAGCTGGCTCTTTTTGAACTAGCCAGTTTGAAGCAGCTTTTCAGATTTTCACATTACAGTAACTCCTTGTAAAAATTCATAGTCCTTGTAACTTAGGCTTGGACTGAAAAGGAGGACTCTGGTCAGCTTAAATTAGGCTCAGTCTCCAGCAACGACCACTCTTACATTCTGTCATACTAAAGGGTAATCTTCCCTATGCAGACAGAGTCTCAGGATGCTCACAAAAATTTTTAAATAAAGGAAGAAATTCAGGCAAGAGGGAGAACATAGAGACCAAGAGCAGCTTGATCTCTTGTGAATAAGTTTTAGACTCTGTCATTCAGAATAGTGATATTCTGATTGATTGAATGTAATTAATATGAATAATAACAGTGTTTCATTTCAGTTCAGTTTAGTCACTCAGATATGTGACTCTTTGTGACCCCATGAACCGTAGTACAACAGTCCTCCCTATCCCCCACTAACTCCCGGAGTTTACTCAAACTCATGTCCATTGAGTAGGTGATGCCATCAAACCGTCTCATTCTCTGTTGTCCCCTTCTCCTCCTGCCTTTGATCTTTCCCAGCATCAAGGTTTTTTTCTAAGGAGTCAGTTCTTTGCATCAGGTGGCCAAAGGATTAGAGCTTCAGCTTCAGCATCAGTCCTTCCAGTGACTATTCAGGACTGATTTCTTTAGGATGGACTGTAGTCCTTGCAGTCCAAGGGACTCTCAAGAGTCTTCTCCAAAACCACAGTTCAAAAGCATTAATTCTTTGGTGCTCAGCTTTCTTTATAGCCCAGCTCTTCCATCTGTACATGACTACTGAAATAACCATAGCTTTGACTAGATGGACCTTTGTTAGCAAAGTATGTTTCTGCTTTTTAATATGCTGTCTAGGTTGGTAATAGCTTTTCTTCCAAGGAGCAGTTCAGTACAGTTCAGTTCAGTCACTCAGTCGTGTCCAACTCTTTGTGACCCCATGAATCGCAGCACGCCAGGCCTCCCTGTCCATCACCAACTCCCGGAGTTCACTCAGACTCACGTCCATCACGTCAGTGACGCCATCCAGCCATCTCACCCTCTGTCGTCCCCTTCTCCTCCTGCCCCCAATCCCTCCCAGCATCAGAGTCTTTTCCAATGAGTCAACTCTTCGCATGAGATGGCCAAAGTACTGGAGTTTCAGCTTTAGCATCATTCTTTCCAAAGAATACCCAAGAGTGATCTCCTTCAGAATGGACTGGTTGGATCTCCTTGCAGTCCAAGGGACTCTCAAGAGTCTTCTCCAACACCACAGTTCAAAAGCATCAGTTCTTCGGTGCTCAGCCTTCTTCACAGTCCAACTTTCACAACCATGTGTGACCACTGGAAAAACCATAGCCTTGACTATGGCAAAGTAATGCTTCTGCTTTTAAATATGCTATCTAGGTTGGTCATAACTTTTGTTCCAAGGAATAAGGGTCTTTTAATTTCATGGCTTCAGCCACCATGAAGTGATTTTGGAGCCCAAGAAAATAAAGTCTGACACTGTTTCCATTGTTTCCCCATTTATTTGCCATGTAGTGATGCCACCAGATGCCATGATCTTAGTTTTCTGAATGCTGAGTTTTAAGACAACTTTTTCACAAATATTCTCTAGCTGCTGGCATGGATTTTTCTTATTTATCATTTATCATGTGTAGGTGTTAGCTTGGAAACTGTCAGCATATGAACAGAAGAGGATCAAATCAAAATTATTTATTATGTTCCATCTTTCAGCTCCATCACCGATTCTATTCACCTAAAGCTTTTATGAACATAAGCTGTTTTTATACACTTCTAAAATACTCTGATCTTAATTTTGTGTCAAACCTGTTTAGCAAATGTCTTTATTCTTATATGTATTATACTATAAACTCTTAATATTAAATCATTCTCCCATTTTGGAAAACATATAGCAATAATATATTTAAATGCAACTCAGATTACAAAAATGCATTTTCTGCCTGTCTGTCTTTCTCTCTCTCACATACACAGAGGCAAACTAGCTACTCAGTTTTAAGCAAAGTCAAAAGTTCTGATGTATAAAATTCACTCATTTAGCCTCACTATAAAAAAAAAAGATCCAACATTCTTTCGAGGTTTAGGATCAGATTCTATGCTATATATTGGTGACATCCCAGATAATAAAATGATTAGTCTTGTAAATAATGGACTTTCAGTCTAACTTGGTACATTATCTGCTTGTGTGTCTAACTGTTACAGTATCAGAAAAGGTCAAGTATCCCAAGAGCAGAGAATAGAGAATGGCACATTCTCTCTTGGGAGAATTCAAGTAAAGAATAAACAAGGATGTGCAACTTTGTGAAGAACTTGGGTATAGAATAAAATAGACCTGGGCTTCAGTACAATAGTTTCAATATAACATTTGCACAACCTTAAACAAAATATCTCAATCTCTACTCTAATTTTCTCCTCTGAAAAGTGAATAATTGACTCGAAGGAGTGCTATGAAGTTTAACTGATATGGCAGAGAGGAATGTCTAAGAAAGTTTTGGAACCTAGCATCTTTTTCTCTCTATTTTCTTTCTCCCTTTATACCATCTTCCCATTTCTTTCTTTCTCTTTTCTGTAAAATGACTAGGAGGTGAAAAAGCACACCATTATGGAATAATATTTTACTCATGGCTTGAATAGGAGAGAGGGATTCCAGTTTCATCTGCACATAATGATAGAAGTTTGGGCAGGACCTGATTGTGTAAGTCTCCCTGATCACATTAAAAATTTGGGACTTCTGAATTGACTACCTATAACCACTCAGGTTATGGTCTCCTACATAAGCATGCTTTTACTATTTCAGGAAATTCTTGCCCAAGGAGAAGGAGCTGCAAGTAACTTTAATAGTTGCTTCAGAACCCTCCTAAAAATCTATTAGTTTGAACAATTTTCATCTGTCAAGGTAGATGGCACTTTCTCAAACCACTTGGCCATAGAATTGTTTATACTTAAAACTCACTTTATTGTCTCCTGTATCTTTCAGACATAGGTTATAACATCATGAACTTTGGTAGATGCCAATAGGATCCCTGCCCAGGATTATTCAACTAAACTGCCCCTCCAAGTTTATATACATTCTGTCTTTGACCTTCCACTTTGGAGATGCTACTAAAATTGTCAAAATCGTGACCTCTCTCACTGCAGTAAGCAAGAAACTTGGCTTGCCTTATTAAGAAATTAATTAAATATTTTTTTTTTCTTTCCTAGAAATTGGCAATCAGTAGATCTTAATTACTTTTAAAGTTGTTTAGTTTTATATTTGCATGGTTTCATGAAACTTGAATCATTAAGAGTGCAAAATTGAAAGCAAGAGGTTAATAAACCAAAAAAAGAGAGACAGAAAAATTAGGACAAAGCTTATTGAAAGCATATGAGTAAAGGCCAATAAACTGAACTAACATAGTGGTAATGCACATCACCAAGTCGATGGACATGAGTTTGCATGAACTCCGGGAGTAGGTGATGGACAGGGAGGCCTGGCGTGCTGCGATTCATGGGGTTGCGAGGAGTCAGACATGACTGAGTGACTGAACTGAACTGAACTGAATGCAACTGCAAAGCCATGATCAGGTTAGAGTGATATGTCTGATAGAAGGTCAGTGGGACTTTGCAAGAGATAAGACTTAAAAGTAAGGAATAAGTGGGGACTTTCCTGGTGATCCAGTGGTTAAGAATGTGCTTTCCAATGCAGGAGACAGGAGTTCCATCCCTGGACAGGGATCTAAGATTTCACAAGGCCCTGGGCAACTAAACCTGTGTGCCATGACTAGGGAAATCCTCGGGCCCCAACAAACACCCAGCACAGCCAAAATCAGACACATAAATGAATGGAAGGGATAAGGAGTGTCACAGGGCTGCAAAGTTTCGAGTCTTTGAGAGTTAGTGCATCAGTGAACTCACCAACTACAATAGAGAATAAAGATGTCAGATTCATTGAGTGGGGCAGAGTGAGTGATGAGATTGATGCTTAATTGCCAAGTCTAAAAAAAAAAAATGTATAGCAGTGGATTTCAACTGAGAACACTCACCCCTCACCCCCATCTTCATTCCTAAAATGGTGACACTTGAGAACGTCTGGGGACATTTTGGTTGTTATAACTCAAGATGTCATGGCATCTTGTGTGTCAAAACCAGGAAGGTTACTCAACAGCCTATAATGTATGTGAGTGTCCCCACACAACAAACAATGTCCTATTGAAAATGTCAGTAGGTGACTTCCGCGGTGGTCCAGCAGTTGAATTCACCTTCCAATGCAGGGGTTTTAGTTTCCATTCCTGGTTGCGGAGCTAAGATCTCATATGTCTTCAACACAAAAAGAACCAAAGCAGAAAACAGAAACAATATTGTAACAAATTCAGTAAGACTTTAAAAGTGGTCCACATTTAAAAAAATAAAAAAGAAAGAGGGGAAAAAGTCAATAGCATCACGGTTGAGAAAACTTGATCCAGAGGCACAAATAGATAACAAAAATGATTTGTTAAAACACTGATTGAATTAATGACCTCCATACCTAAAGTTCCATCCAAAGCGATTTATTATAACCAAGAGAAAAGCAGTGTCAAAAGCAGGAATGTTTCCAAGGACGACAGAGCAGGTCGTCTGCTCTATCTGAACCTCTCCTGCTCTGCTTCACTCTGGCCCTGGCCCTCAGTGCTCCCATCACGTGGGTGACCTGTTTCTCTGAAAACACAGGCTGAAATCCAGCCCACCTTCCCAAAGCCGTACACAAGGCCACGCGATTCAAGGGACTGCCCACGCTCCTCGTGCTCCGTACTTGGCTGTGTCCGACTCTTTGTGACCCCATGGACTGTAGTCCGCCAGGCTCCTCTGTCTGTGGAATTTTCTAGGCAAGAACTCTGGAGCAGGTTTCCATTTCCTACTCCAGAGGGTCTTCCAGACCCAGGGATGTAACCCGAGTCTTGCATCTCCTGCATTTGCAGGCGGATTCTTTACTGTTTGCACCACGTGGGAAACCCCTCACAGAGCTCAGGTGTGCCCGGACATGAAGCAGCAGTTCTCATAGTGCTTTATTTAAGCTTCCAGTTCAAATCCTCATTCAAGATATAATCATTAGGACTTCAACCTAGTCTATGAAGTTTTCAATTTCTTACGTAAAGCACAATTATAACTTAATTATTTGCCCCTTCATCTTCTGAAAGTGAAAGTTGCTTAATCATGTCTAACTCTTTGGGACCCCATGGACTATTCAATTCAGTTCAATCACTCAGTCATGTCCCACTTTTTGGGACCCCATGAATCGCAGCACACCAGGCCTCCCTGTCCATCACCAACTCCCAGAGTTTACTCAAACTCATGTCCATCGAGTCAGTGATGCCATCCAGCCATCTCATCCTCTGTCGTCCTTCTCCTCCTGCCTCCAATCCCTCCAAGCATTAGGGTCTTTTGCAGTGAGTCAACTCTTCGTATGAGGTGGCCAAAGTATTGGAGGTCCAGCATTAGCACCAGTCCTTCCAATGAACACCCAGGACTGATCTCCTTTAAAATGGACTGGTTGGATATCCTTGCAGTCCAACGGACTCTCAAGAGTCTTCTCCAACACCACAGTTCAAAAGCATCAATTCTTCAGTGCTCAGCTTTCTTCACACTCCAACTCTCACATCCATATATGACTACTGGAAAAACCATAGCCTTGACTGGATGGAACTTTGTTGGCAAAGTAATGTCTCTGCTTTTGAATATGCTATCTAGGTTGGTCATAACTTTCATTCCAAGGAGTAAGCGTCTCTTAATTTCAAGGCTGCAATCACCATCTGAAATGATTTTGGAGCCCAAAAAATAAAGTCTGACAGTGTTTCCACCGTTTCCCCATCTATTTCCCATGAAGTGATGGGACCAGTTGCCATGATCTTCGTTTTCTGAATGTTGAGCTTTAAGCCAACTTTTTCGCTCTCCTCTTTCACTTTCATCAAGAGGCTTTTTAGTTCCTCTTCATTTTCTGCCATAAGGGTGGTATCATCTGCATATCTGAGCTTATTGATATTTCTCCCAGCAATCTTGATTCCAGCTTGTGCTTCTTTCANACAGCATCATCTTTCAGGATTTGAAATAGCTCAATTGGAATTCCATCACCTCCACTAGCTTTGTTCGTAGTGATGCTTTCTAAGGCCCACTTGACTTCACATTCCAAGATGTCTGGCTCTAGATTAGTGATCACATCATCATGATTATCTGGGTCGTGAAGAAGATCTTTTTCATGTAGTTCTGTTTATTCTTGCCACATCTTCTTAATATCTTCTGCTTCTGTTAGGTCCATACCATTTCTGTCCTTTATTGAGCCCATCTTTGTATGAAACGTTCCTTTTGTATCTCTAATTTTCTTGAAGAGATCTCTAGTCTTTCCCATTCTGTTGTTTTCCTCTATTTCTTAGCATTGATCGCTGAGGAAGGCTTTCTTATCTCTTCTTGTTAGTCTTTGGAACTCTGCATTCAGATTCTTATATCTTTCCTTTTCTCCTTTGCTTTTTGCTTCTCTTCTTTTCACAGATATTGTAAGGCCTCCCCAGAGAACCATTTCACTTTTTTGTATATCTTTTGCTTGGGGATGGTCTTGATCCCTGTCTCCTGTACAATGTCACGAACCTCATTCCATAGTGCATCAGGCACTCTATCTATCAGATCTAGGCCCTTAAATCTATTCCTCACTTCCACTCTATAATCATAAGGGATTTGATTTAGGTCATACCTGAATGGTCTAGTGGTTTTCCCTACTTTCTTAAATTTAAGTCTGAATTTGGCACTAAGGAGTTCATGATCTGGGCCACAGTCAGCTCCTGGTCTTGTTTTTGCTGACTGTATAGAGCTTCTCCATCTTTGGCTGCACAGAATATAATCAATCTGATTTTGGTGTTGACCATCTGGTGTTGTCCATGTGTATAGTCTTCTCTTGTGTTGTTGGAAGAGGGTGTTTGCTATGACCAGTGCTTTCTCTTGGCAAAACTCTATTACCCTTTGCTCTGCTTATTCTCCAGGCCAGAATACTGAAGTGGGTAGCCTTGCCCTTCTCACAGGATCTTCCCAACCCATGGATACAACCCAGGTCTCCTGCATGGCAGGCAGAGTCTTTACCAACTGAAGTGTCAGGGAAGCCCTAACAGGGGGTTTACTTTTGCACACACATTCGATATGCAACAAATTGAAGTGGAATTGAAAGACTCTTCCCCAGATTGATAACTGAGTAAAGCTATAGTATTCATTGCATGTATGCATAAGTCATATTAATACTGTTTGATTTTTTTAAAAAAAGTAAGAGCATCACTTTACCACAGATATTAAAAAAAAATTTTGATGTTTTAATTAGAGAACCAAGTAGATGTCATAACTGTTTCAAAGAAGAAATCTATCTATCTATCTGTGTATATATACACTTGTATGGAGAAAAGACTGGTGAAATTAGTGTAAAAGTAGCTGAACACTGACTTTTCCCAGGGAGAAGAGGAAGGAAAGGCAACCAGCTTCCACTGGACAGAAACCATTTGCAAGTCTACAGTCAAGGATTGCGTTGCATTGCTCTCTGTCATCCATAACTTTCAGAGATGTAAAATAGCTCCCAAAAATCTAGTCCAATTACCCTTAAGCATTTACTCTAGACAATACACTTCTGCCCCTTGAAATACATCTTCCCTTGCAGTTATAATAGTTCACTCCAATTACGATCTAAACCTTTTAGATAAAAAAGGCAATGTTTCGGAGAGAACAAAAATTAAGTCTATTCTAATCTACAGTGTGTTTTCATCTACCTTTCCTTTTTAATTCCCATGCAATGTTTTCCAGTAGAATGACTTTAAAATCCGTAAAATGCCACTTCAAGATTTGATTTTTATGTAATAGATTATGCAATCTTGTGGTATTTAAAAAATATCACTATCACAGGATGTGATTTCTTTTTATTTGGCAAATTATGTTGCGGTACATGAAAAGTAGATTGCTCTTCATTTCTTCAGGAAGTGTTTTTCTCAGAAAAAAAAATGTATTGAATATGAAAAAATTATTAGTATATATATATACATGTTTGTACTAGTATGACTGTCAATGCTTACCTATACTTTCCGTTATATAAACAATGGTTTTAAAATAAGGAAAAATATTAGTGAATTAAACTTCAAAACTATTTACAATGAAAGCTGTTTTTTTATGAAGTTTCTTAAGAGATCCTAAAGTTCTGCATTAGGCTCCATCATATTTCCCTTCTAAATGTTCCCAATTATTCTTTGGCCTGACAGTTTCATCTATAGCCGACATTAATTTCTAAACTCTCAGGCTGTGTCAGACAAAGCTCAGATCCTACTGTTTACTTCAATGGTAATTTCCTCCAGACTTTGTGTTCTAAGCCAGAGACCACACAAAAGCTTTACTTAAGATTTTTTCAAAGCTTCAGGTTCTTGCAAATTTCAGTTTTAAAAATTCCTTCCCAAGGTTGGTATTATGTCTTCCCACACAGTAATCCTTCCTCTACCTTCTTACATTGTGCTTTTCTTCTTGAGGATAAACCAAAAGCACTGGAAAGATTACATTCAGACTTTAAAAATGTCTCTCCTTTACTTCAGGAGGTGCCAAAACCTTTCAGGTGATTAGACTAGTTTGTGATCAAAGATCCTAGTATAAGTAAGTTTTAAAATAAAGACAATAATAAGGATTAAAAGAGACCATGACTGCAGCCAAATTACCTAAAGTTCACCAATTACAGAAAGATTTCACAAAGATAATAATAAATGGTCATGATAATAATAAAAGTTAAATTTATTAGACACTTCTTATATACCAGAAACTTCTCTAAGTGTTTCATATACATTGTCTTATTAAATCTTCATTCAACAAGAAATATTTTAAAAATATTCACCTCTGTTTCTTTTTACACATTACTTATTCAGTTATGTAATTGTGAGGGCAACCCATACTTTCCTTCTTCCAGGGAGAAAATTAGCAACAGACATACAAGACAGAAAATGTAATGCTCTATCACCATGTTTCAGACACTTAAATTCTTGGTACAGATTTTGCATCAATGAAAGGACCTTTAGAGAAATGTTTTTTTTTTTCTCTTTAAAATCAAAATCCAGAGACTAAAATGATTGAAGGCATAAAATTTATGCCATAAACAGTAGATATCAAAGAATGCCTCATGGGTAACAGCCAGTCTTCCTGCATACTCAGAGAGAGAGACGGAGTCTACCACACATTAATGAGATGATCTTATTCAGGCCATTGCAATAGGGAATTTCATACATGAGGAGTATCCTTAAAAAGTGGGCTTCCTTGTGGCTCAGGAGGTAAAGTTACTGCCTACAATGTGAGAGACCCAGGCTTGATCCCTGGGTTGGGAAGATTCCCCTGGAGTAGGAAATAGCAACCCACTCCAGCATTCCTGCCTAGAAAATTCCTTTTAAAAAAGGAGGCTTGGAGTTTTTTAAATAAGGGAGTCATGGGGAAAGCTAGAGGTGATTTCTACCTGGGAAATGAGAGAATATGGGCTCCCCAGATGGTGCAAATACACCTGCCAAACAGATGACGTGAAAGATACAGGCTCAGTCCCTGGGTCGGGATGATGCCCTAGAGTAGGAAACAGCAAACCACTCCAGCATTCTGCCTAGAAAAGTCCCTGCGTAGAAGAGACNGGTGGGGGCTACAGCCTGGGGGTTGCAAAGAGTGGGCTGTGACTGAGCACACACACACTCAGGAGGGAGAGAATACAGTGGTCCTCTGCTGTTACTCTTTATTCTGAAAGAGGGAATGATGGAGGGATTGTCCAAAGTTAAGTGCTTCCCCACAGTACAGTTAAACATTATAATCATGAGAAAAACAGCTCACGGGCTGGGATTGAGATGTAGAGTCAGAGATACATGCAGAAGAATGAAGGGCTGGGTGGGCTTTTCAAAGGCACCTCTCACCTTGATCTCACACACAACCTCAGGAGCCATGAGATTGGAGTCCAAATTTGAAATCTGGGCAGGATAGGAGAGAGACGTTATGAGGATCTGTGTGGGAGAGATGTGGACCATTGCTGAGTGTGGTCCAGGAGAGCAACAGGTTACCCTTTACTCTCTCGCTTCCCCTCTCCCCTTTCCACTCACCAACCTCCAATCCCTGCAGGGCTCATCATCAGAATGAATGGACAAGAGAGAGACACAGTGTGTGTGATGAGAAAGACCAGACATAAAGTCAGTAGCATCACTTCCAAAGAGGTGTCTGCTGCTGCTGCTGCTAAGTCGCTTCAGTCGTGTCCAACTCTGTGCGACCCCATAGACGGCAGCCCACCAGGCTCTGCTGTCCCTGGGATTCTCCAGGCAAGAACACTGGAGTGGGTTGCCATTTCCTTCTCCAATAGCAAACATTAGCTAGGAATCTGCTCTCAGGTCAATAATCCTCACTGAGCAGACATTTCTCCAAAAATGACATACAGATGGCTAACAAACACATGAAAAGATGTTCAACATCACTCATTATTAGAGAAATGCAGATCAAAACCACAATGAGATATCACCCCACACTGGTCAGAAAGGCCATCATCAAAAAGTCTGCAAACAATGCTGGAGAGGGTGTGGAGAAAAGGGAATGCTCTTGCACTGTTGGCGGGAATGTAAATTGACACAGTCATTATGGAAGACTGTATGGAGATTTCTTAAAAATCTAGGAATAAAACCACCATATGGCCCAGCAATCCCATTCCCAGGCATACACCCTGAGGAAACCAAAATTAAAAGAGATGCACGTATCCCATTGTTCACTGCAGCACTATTTACAATAGCTAGAACATGGAAGCAACCTAGCTGTCCATTGACGGATGAATGGATAAAGAAGCTGCGGTACGTATACGCAATGGAATATTACTCAGTCATAAAAAGGAACACATTTGAGTCAATACTGATGAAGTGGATGAACCTAGAGCCTATTATACAGAGTGAAATGAGTCAGAAAGACAAATATGGCATTCTAATGCATACATACAGAAGCTAAAGAAATGGTGCTGAAGAGTTTACTTACAGGGCAACAGTGGAGAAAAACAGACATAGAGACTAGACTTACAGACATGGGGAGAAGGTGAGATGTATGGAAAGAGTACCATGGAAACTTATATTACCATATGTAATGGTAATTACCTATGGAATTTGCTCTGTGGCTCAGGAAACTCAAACAGGGGCTTTGTATCAATCTAGAGGGGTAGGATGGGGTGGGAGATGGGAGGGAGGTTCAAAAGGGAAGGTGTATATGTGTACCCATGGCTGATTCATGTTTAGGTTTGACAGAAAACAACAAAATTCTGTAAAGCAATGATCCTTCAATAAAAAAAAAATTAATAAAAAAATAATAATTCACATGGGGCATCTTGTATCTTCCTTGTTGAGGTTTATAGGGCTCTTTCAGGCTACTAGCTATCTCTGGGCTCTTTGTTGAACTTCTCAAGGAATATAGGAATGGCATTCATTTTTATATGTCAGTATATCATTTTAATATTCAGTATATATTTGAACACAAAACTCAGAAGATTTGTGACAATGTTCATGATTCACCTATGGTTTCTCAGCCTCCAAATTATTGCAACTTTGATCAGGATAACTCTTTATCCTTTCATTCATTGTTAAGATATTTCAAAGTATCTTTGAACTTTACTGATAGATTACAGCAGTACTTCTCCCCTTCTTCTGAAGTGTAGGTTGTGACAATCAAAAATAACTTCTCCAGCCATTGCAAAATGTCCCCTGGAAAACAAAGTCCCTCTCAATCGGGTGAAAGCCACTGATTTAAGCTATGCATTGCTCTTGGAAGCGACTGGCATAGAAGTAGGCATGTGATACTGTTCTGAATAAGAACAAGTTTTCTGGGGGACTGCTTTTCATCTTAGCTTGCTCAGGCTGTCCTAAATTTTACCATAGTCTGCGTGGCTTAAACAATAGAAAAAAAAATTTTTTTTAATCGATTTGGTTCCTGGTGAGAACTGTCTCTGACTTTCATATAGCTACATTCACATTGTGTCTGCAGATGATGGAGACTGAATGATGAGGGAGTTAGAGAGAGAGAAGGAGTCTCTTTTTCATCCTCATGTTACAATACCATGGTCTTATCAGATTAGGGCTCCAAACTTATTAACCATAATTCATTCCTAAAGATTCTGTCTTCAGAGGGAGTCACTTTGGAGATTATGGCTACAATGTATGAATTTGGGTGGAGAGCAATTCAGTCACAGCACCTTCTGAGAAGGTGTTTTTTGTTTTCCTCCCCCTACTCTTACAAAGGACCATGAGCAATGTGTCCTGTTCCTTACTTCCTTTTAAAATGGCCACTTCAGGAGTAGATGCATTGATCTACCTCTGATGCCATCTTTAGGAAAATGCTAATCTGCTGTTGACTGGACAGTAGGAACAATTTTTTAATTTCCCCATTTCAATGGATTTGTTTCAACCCATTACCTCTTATATCCTCCTCAAGCTTCAGTTATAATCTGTTCTGGCTCTCTGATCAATAATTAAGTCCATAAACTCCCAGTGTACATTATTGGACAAAAATTTAATCATCACAGCAGAGTCTGGGCATCCCTCAAATACTTGTTTTAGGATTATCTCCAGGAAACTCAATTTATGTCCCCATAGCCCACATTTGGAAATAGAAAGAGCTCATCAGTATTTCTTTATCTAGTAGTAAGGAGAGGAGGACATCTTCACTGAGGAGGAATGAAAAGGCAAACCTATGTACTGCACAGGCTCAAAAAGATAACCTTTTTCCAGACTCGACATGCCTTACTGTGTCATAAAAGAGAGAGAACGAAACGGAATTTGAAGGAGGCAGTGGTGGCAATTTAGAAGCTTCAGATTTTCTATATGGAAAGAGCATAGGGGAAAAGGTTTGCTAGGATGGATGTCAAGAAAAAGTATGGAATTCATCCTGAGACTGTACTGAGCTGCTCAGCCTCATAACTGAGAGATGCACAGGGAAGGATCAACCTGGGCAACCCGACCCAAAGACCCAGAAGTCAAGCTGGAGAGAAAGTCCAACCCTAGCACAGCAACTTAAGGAGAGTTTTACCGACCTAACAATTTAGCAAGGAAGGCTCACTGCCTCGGATTCAAGACCTGCAGGCACCCTGCCTTATTACCACAAACGATGATCCAGAATGGCCATAGGATCAAAAGGCCTCTGTAAATCTTTATATATTGTGTCAAGGTGGTCCAGATTTGTGAACTACTAAGCGTGGAGATGCTTTTGAACTGTGGTGTTGGAGAAGACTCTTGAGAGTCCCTTAGACTGCAAGGAGATCCAACCAGTCCATTCTGAAGGAGATCAGCCCTGGGATTTTTTTGGAGGGAATGATGTTAAAGCTGAAACTCCAGTACTTTGGCCACCTCATGCGAAGAGTTGACTCATTGGAAAAGACTCTGACGCTGGGAGGGGTTGGGGGCAGGAGAAGAAGGGGATGACAGAGGAGGAGATGGCTGGATGGCATCACGGACTCGATGGACGTGAGTCTGAGTGAACTCCGGGAGTTGGTGATGGACAGGGAGGCCTGGCGTGCTGCGATTCATGGGGTCGCAAAGAGTCAGACACGGCTGAGTGACTGAACTGAACTGAAGCATGGAGAATTTCTTACGTCAAAAGATTACAAAATCCTAAAGGAAAGAATAATTTTATTTTTGTGTCCCCCATAGTAAGTAGAGTAAACAAACAACTAAACCTTTCTGAAGGAAAAAAGAAGAAATTATACAAGTGTATGAGTCAGTTGAATTATGGACAAGAGCAAAACACTCAAGGCAACAGAATAACTAGCATGTGGACATTTGGAAGAATGAGGATTTAGGTTCCGCCAAGGACCGTACTTCTCTTGGCCATCACTGTATGCCATGTGGTGTGAGCAGTGCCTGGCTGGCATATAACTGCCACTTCACAGACAGTTGTTAAAGGAGTTAAAGTGACTTTTTTCCTTTAACTTATGATTGCTAAATGTGAGATGTTTTTATTTATTTTTAACTTTCCTCAAATAAGTTTTCAAACTTTCTTTCATGATTTATTTAGCTTTGCCTGCCCATAGACTTTTGCTTTGTCTTTTTTCTTTAACTCATTCTCCTTATGTGCCAATCAAAAAAGTTATCTGAAAGTCTTCTGTAATGAAAACTCCATGCATTCAGAAGCAATGAAGGCAAAGCCCTTAGAGGACCTGGATTCCAGATCAAAGGCAAATTAAAAAAAAAAAAAAGCCTGCTCCAAAACTGAACCCAAGGTAAAGCATATAACTCTCTGCCTGCTTTAGTTGGTGAAGTGGGCAGATGATCAATATGAGGGACTGTTGAGAGCAGGACATTCATTCCAGTGCTGATCAATACCAGACCTGCCTCAGGGGAGAGAGAGCCCACTGAAGCTATGCCACCCGCCCCCAAAAGCACTTCAAAAGCAAAGGAGGAGGGAAATTTTGTTTTTCACACAACATAAAGCTGGTTTATGAAAAGGTAAGTATATCTATATAAATTGATAAAAAGAGACAATATTTTCCCCTAAGTATCTTGACTGATAAAACTTACCACATTTTGTCTAGAGGTTTTCTAGCAAGTTTCATACACAAAAGACAAAATAGAAAATATTGTCTTTAATTTAATTTATAAAAGTTAAAAAAATGTTATTTAGATGGTTTAAAGCTCTGAAAAACGATCACATATAATAATACCATATGCCTGTTCAACCCTTTACAGTATTGAACAATTTGCTACATATTACCATGATTTGATTCTTGAGAACTTTTCCAGGAAAATTTGTTGAGCATGATCAGACAAGAACTGTTATTCCTATTTGACAGATAAGGGAAATGAAACTCATAAAAATTAAATGATTTAAAAGAGATTGCAGAGCTAAAATTTTAGAAGTAAGACAAAAAAAGCAATGTTTTCTGATAATATTAGATAAGAGGAAAAGTTTCAACTCAGTGATGTCAATTTCAACCAAATAAGAAAACTGGAAAAACAAAGCAAGTGAAATACACCACATGTTTAAGGAAAAAAATAATAAAGACAAAGCAGAAATCAATGAAATGGGATACAATAAATAAGAATCAATGTAACAAAAACTGAATCCTTGAGGAGATCACTAGAACTGATAAGCTTCTAGTCAAAATCATCAGAAAAACAGGAGAGAAGACATAAAGAGAAGCCATTACCACAGACTCTACAGATAATAAAAGAATCACGTGTCATTCTTGAAAACAATGCTACATCAATATATTTTACAAGTTAGATTAACTGGGAAAATTCCTCTTAACACAGAAATTACCAAAGCTTACTCAAAAACTAGATAGCCTAAATCCACTATGTATGAAATAATATTTGTAGTCTAAAACTTTCCCACAAAGAAAATCTAGGTGCAGACAGTTTCACTGTGAATTCTATCAAACATGTAGTTGATAAATAATACAGATTCTATGTAAACTTGTTCCAAAAAAAAATGAAGAGGGAGGAATATTTC
>SJYH01003167.1:200450-221162 GCA_006408735.1 Sylvicapra grimmia | reverse complement strand
AACACTTTTCCCCTATTATCAGAAACAAAAATAGTGTGTCCACTCTCACTACTTCTACTCAACGTTGTACTATAACTTCTTGACAGTGAAATCAGGCAAAATATAGACATAAAAATATCCAGATTTGAAAGGAAGAGATTAAAGCCATTTATCTCAGATAATGTGATTATCTATTAGGCAATCTGATGGAATGTGCAAAAAAAGCTATTAGAACTAATAATCGAGGTGGCATGGTGTGAAGAAACAGATTGAGGCACAATAAGTCTATTCCAGCCGAATACTTGGCCAAGTTTTAACTCCTGCTAAGCGAGTTAGCTGTTAGAAGTTCAGTTTCCCTTACTTTTGTTATGCCCAGGAAGTCACAAGCAGGTAAAAACATACTGTTTTATCTTTTACCTTTGAGTTGCTCTGAGATGGAGCTGAGCTGCAACAAGGCAATCCTCTTGTCTTCTTGTTTCAGTTCTAATATTATAAACTACTATCTTTTTCATGGTATATTTAGGGCCACATTTTTCACTTTGTGTGTTTGTGTGTTTTGATGGAGACTTGGCTGTTTAAAATGGCTCTAGGTAATAGTGATGAATTTTAGTGTAGTGTCGCTAAGCACAAGAAAGCTGTGATGTTCTCCCTGGGGAGAAAGTGCGTGTCTGAGAGAAGCTTCGCTATGATATGAGCTATTGCACTGTTGGCCATGAGTTCAATGTTAATGAATCAACAATGTATTTCCAATAACATGCCTTTTATCAGAAATACACAAAAAACAAATTTATGTACTGACTGGTTGGTAAAAATGTTGTGACTACATGCTTGTAGTAATCAAACTTTTTTTTTCCCCCGAGAGTAATTGTGCGTGTGTGTGTGCTCACTTGCTAAGTTGTGTCTGACTCTTTTGCAAACCTGTGGACTGTAGCGCGCCAGCTTCCTCTGTCCGTGGAATTATCTGAGCAAGAACACTGAAGTGGGTTGCCATTTCCTCCTCTAGGGGATCTTCCAGATCCAGGGATTGAACTCATAGCTGTTGGCAGGCAGATGCTTTCCCACTGAGCCACTTAGGAAGCCTAGAGCAACGGTGCAGCGCTCACTAATCCAGTATTTGTGACAACTTTACAGAACACAGCTATCAAGCATGACTGACAACGTCTGATAAGCGATTTGTATCTAGCTTACTGAAAATTAAGAAACTCAAAACTCAACAGTAAACAAAAAGCCATTGAAATGACCAAATTATTTGAGCAGGTATATGGACAAAAAAGATACATGGATAGCAAATTAGCATATGTAAACATTGTCAACATTGTTAGTCATTAGGGAAATGGAAATAGACCCACAATACAATATTAAAGCATACCTATTAGGAGGGCTAAAATTATGGAGAGACCGGAATCCTCAGACACTAGCGGTGGGAATGTAAAACAGTAGATGTTGGAAAATAGTTTAACATTTCTAAAAGTTCAGCATACACCCATCGTATGATCCAGGTTTTCCACTCTGAATATTTTTCCAAATGCAAAGAAAACATATGTAATACCAAGGACTTACATGTGAATGGTTTTATTTGTATTAACCCCCAAATAGAAATAATCTAAAAGTCCATCAACAGATGAATAAACAAACTGTGGAATATCCCCAAATGAAATATCATTCAGTAATAAAAATGAGTGAACTTCTGATACACAGTAGGACATTACTGAAACTCACAGTAATAATGCAGAGAGAAAATAAGTCAGATTAAAAAAAGAGAGAACAGGGCTACCCAGGGGGCTCAGAGGCAAATCTGCCTGACAGTGAAGGAGACACGGGTTCCATCCCTGGTCCAGGAAGATCCCACATGCTGCAGAGAAGCTAAGTCCTTGAGCCACAGCTATCGAGTCTGCACTCAAGCGTCGGGGAGCTGAAACTACTGAGCCCCATGCAGCAAGTACTGAAGCCCTTGCATCTGGAGCCGACACTGCAGGAAGAGAAGCCGCTGCAACGCAGGCCTGAGCACTGCGGCGGAGAGCCGCCCCCGCCCACGGTGACTGAAGAAAGCCCGGGGCAGAGCGGAGACCCAGAGCAGCCACGAATGCGAACAAATAAAATTGCTAAAAACAGCGCACACCGTGTGGCCCTCTTTATACAAAACTCTGAAAAGCACAACTCAATCTATTGTTGCAGAGGAAGTATCAATGGTTACCCAAGAACTGGAAAGAAAGATAAGAAAAAGAAAGAAGGGATAGGGATAGGAAAGATTACAAAGCGGCAGTGGGAGACCTTCAGAGTGGCGGATAAGCTTAGTATCTTGATTATAGTGATGGTGTGAGCAGCCTATACTTCTGTCAAAAGTTATCAAAAGTTATGTGTTCTTGCCTGGAGAAACCCAGGGATGGTGGAGCCCAGTGGGCTGCCATCTGTGGGGTCGCACAGAGTCGGACACGACTGAAGCGACTTAGCAGCAGCAGCAGCAGCAGCAGGTATATTAATTATAACTTAATAAAAGTGTCTATGTTTTAAAAGCTAATAAACCCTGAATTGATAATTTTTAATCCCTAGTTTAATGCTTTCCTACTACATCGTAGAAATATATGATGTATAGCTATGGGCCTCCTGTGTTGCAGGCACATGCTTTACAGTTTGAGCCACTAGGGAAGCCCCTGGTTTGGGAAGATCCCCTGGAGAAGGCAATGGCAGGCCACTTCAGGATTCTTGCCTGGAGAATCCCACAGACAGAGGAGCCTGGTGGGCTACAGTCCATGGGGTCGCAAAGAATCGGACACGACTGAGCGACTAACATTTTCACTTTCTTTTTTTCATATACATATATTTGCTAAATAATCACACATAGCTTTTATTCATCACATTAAAACATATTAGCTACTGGTAACAGATGATTTATGCATCATTTGTCTGGACGCAGAGGTAACGTTGTATAGTGAAAATAACATTTATAGAGCAACTATTATAAGCCAGAGACAATGTTGAGTTTGTTGAGAAATGTTACTTAATTTCATCCTTACAAAATCCTTTAAGATGTAGACTTTCTCGTGTCATAACTGATAAAATTAAGCTGCAGAAGTTAAATAGTGTTCTCAGTGTCACATTTTCAGAGGCTGACCTGAAATCCAACCCCAAGTTTTCATGACTCCAGAGTTTCATGATATATGTTATTTTATATTTATTATATATGCTAAGATATTGTAAATGTCATGTTCTTGTGCTCATCCCTCTGAAATGAGAGCTTTCAGAAACTTTCAAGGTAAACGCTCCTGTGTCCTGATTCTGCGTGTATCTCATTCAGCCTTCCTATAACAATTCATGTATCTTCCCAGGTGGCACTAGTGGTAAGGAACCCACCTTCCAAAGCAGGAGACATAAGCAAATCAGGTTTCATCCCTGAGTAAGGAAGATCCTCTGGAGAAGGAAATGGCAACCCACTCCAGTATTCTTGCTTGAAAAATCCTGTGGACAGAGGAGATTGGCTGGCTATAGTCCATAGGGTCACAAAGAGTTGGACACGACTGAAGGGACTTATCACACACACATAACAGTTAGTATTACCCCATCCTATAACAGCATAATAAGCACAATGTTTATGTAACAAATTCATAGAAAAACATATTTTTGCAATACAAAATATATGTCAAGGAAAACGTGCATGTTCCATAGTTACATACCAAACTCCAGCTGTCTGCATCAGTGAAGAATATGTTTGCACTCCAATTGTTAAAATTAATTATTTGTTTATGTAAGACATTCTGCCTTCATTAATGCACATGATTAAATAGAAATGCTTCAGAACACAATAATTATTAACCTCACTTCACTAAAAAGAGTCTCACATTCAGTCAAGAGCTTTATAAGTACAGTTACAAAAAAGGCCAAAAATCTTTCTTAGACTAATTCAAGGTTTGCTTGAAGAAAGGAAAACATAAATTCAATTGATGTGTTGGCTCATTGTTCTTAACACAGGCTTTGGTCACTGTACCATCTTCAATTATAAAAGTATATATATATATATATATCTATATATAAGTGCATTTGCATATCCACATAAGTCTGCATATGCATATGGAAGCCAAACAGCATCAGATATTAATTTAAAATAGAGTAAGATTCTCAACATGAGTCCATTGTTGCCATTCTCTGTGGAGAAAAGGTCAACTCACTGAATAGAAGTGCAAAAATAGTCTCCTCCAACAATCCTGACTAATCCATCTTAACTGAAATGCTACAAGGAGTTAATATCTGACTGAAGTAATCAATTCTGAGGAAAACATCTCAATCTTCCCAGTAGGCTGATATACAAGTAGTTAAATTAGATTTGGCATTTCAACTGAAAAGTGTTTCTGTAAACATCGGAATGCACCACCAGGAAAGGTGCAGAGCCATTATTTTATTTCCAGTAGAGATAGTTTAAAATCTTGTTGTTAAAGATACCAAAAGAATTGAGGATATAATCCGGGACTAACTTGTACTAACTCTGGAGAATTAATGAGCCATGTCTTCGTATTGTGTTACCCCCAAAAGCCACGCTGAGCCAAAGAAAGGTGATGCTCTTCTATTCCGCTGAAAGCGCTCTTTATACCATCATGTTCATCTGAGAACACGGTTACAGCTCAGTCACTTAGCTGTTTTTACCACTCTTTGTGAATCCATGGACTGTAGCCCTCCAGGCTCTTTGTCCATGGGGTTATCCCGGCTAGAATACTGGAGCGGGTTACCATTTCTGACCCCAGGGGAGTTCTTGACCAAGGGACTGAACCCATATCTCTTGCGTTGGCAGAAAGAGTCTTCACCCCTGAGGCACCTGGGAAGTCCGGTCATGTATATATGGCATATAATTAATCTGAAATATATTTTCCACCAAAGAAATTCATAGGATGAAAAACAGAGAGATTTTTGCCAGTTATAAGTTAAGATAGAGCTATGATTTTTCAATGTACACTCTTTAACCTATTGTTAGATTAGGAAAATCCTTCCAATAAGCTGTGAAATTAAGTAAAAAATATCAATCCTTCATGCAATTCTTACTGGTTTGTGACAATTCCACAGACTTTGTTTTTTATAAATAAATAAGAACTACTTCTTGATATGGAGAAGGCAATGGCACCCCACTCCAGTACTCTTGCCTGGAAAATCTCATGGGAGGAGGAGCCTGGTAGGCTGCAGTCCATGGAGTCGCGAAGAGTCGGACACAACTGAGCAACTTCACTTTCACTTTTCACTTTCACACACTGGAGAAGGAAATGGCAACCCACTCTAGTGTTAAGCGATTAAATTATTACACATTATTAAAATTTGGAATTCATGAGTTTAGAGGTTCATTGAGGACAATAAACATTTTGCTAAAAAGTCTTAGTGTCACTCAAAGAGGCAAAGTCTGTGAGTTCCCTCCCCAGGCTCGAGCACAGAGGGCTTTCCAGAAATATCACTGTTGTCTGGTGAAGGTGAAGGTGAAGGTGAAGTCGCTCAGTCGTGTCCGACTCTTTGCGACCCCGTGGACTGTAACCTACTAGGCTTCTCCGTCCATGGGATTCTCCAGGCAAGAATACTGGAGTGGATTGCCATTTCCTTCTCCAGGGGATCTTCCCGACCCAGGGATCGAACCTGGGTCTCCCGCATTGGAGGCAGACGCTTTAACCTCTGAGCCACCAGGGAAGTCCACTGTTGCACATTTTTAATTGCTGTTCTTCTTTTCAGTAATTACTTATTACAATTAAATAGTTTGCTGCAGAGTCTATAGTGAGTACTGTTGCACTTTTCTCTAACTAGAGTTTGTTCACTTCAGTCACTCAGTCATGTCTGACTCTTTTCAACCCCATGGACTGCAGCATGCCAGGCTTCCCTGTCCATCCCAAATCCTGGAGCTTACTCAAACTCAGGTCCACTGAGTCAGTGATGCCGTCCAGCTGTCTCATCCTCTGCCATCCCCTTCTCCTCCTGCCTCTAATCTTTCCAGTATCAGGGTCATTTCCAATGAGTCAGTTCTTCCCATCAGGTGGCCAAAGTATTGGAGTTTCACCTTCAGAATCAGTCCTTCCAATGAATGTTCAGAACTGATTTCCTTTAGGATTGACTGGTTTAATCTCCTTGCAGTCCAAGGGACTCTCAAGAGTCTTCTCCAACACCACAGTTTGAAAGCGTCTTCAGTGCTCAGCTTTCTTTATAGTCCAACTTTCACATCCATACATGACTACTGGAAAAGCCAGAACGTTGACTAGATGGACATTTTTTGGTAAAGTAATGTCTTTATTTTTTTAATGTGCTGTCTAGGTTGGTCACAGCTTTTCTTCCAAGGAGCAAGCAGCTTTTAATTTTGTGGCTGTAGTCGCCACTTGCAGTGATTTTGGAGCCCAGGAAAATAAAGTCTCTCAGTTTCCATTGTTCCCCCATCTATTTGCCATGAAGTGGTGGGACTGGATGCCATGATCTTAGTTTTTTAAATGCTGAGTATTAAGCCAGCTTTTTCACTCTCCTCTTTGACTTTCATCAAGAGGCTCTTCACTTCCTCTTTGCTTTCTACTGTAAGGGTGGTGTCATCTGCATTTCTGAGGTTATTGATATTTCCCCCAGAATTCTTGATTCCAGCTTGTGCTTCATCTAGCCCAGCATTTCTCATGATATACTCTGCATGAAGTTAAATAAGCAGGTTGACAGTATACAGCCTTGACGTATGCCTTTCCCAGTTTGGAACCAGTCCACTGGTCCATGTCCAGTTCTAACTGCTGCTTCTTAACCTGCAAACAGATTTCTCAGGAGGTTTGGTGCTTTTCCAAAAACTTTATATTAATATATAGTGTGTAGATAAATGTGAATAGGGAAATTACAAATAATATTAACTTTATTATATATACTTTTAAATTCTGCCTTTTATATGAATTATGATTAAAAAGAAAAATTCAATATGAATAACTCGGCCTTTGATTAAGGATGCTCAGTTTCCTATTTTGAGCATCAGAACACTGGAGACAGCAAGGAGAGGGAAAGATGTAAGTAAACACGTGTCCACACCAGGGTGATTCCCAGGTGGGGTTTGAATAATTGTAATACGTGCACGTACAGACCGAGAATGATGAACTCCCATTACATAATAAGGATATGGTCTATATTCTGTTCTTTAATAGAAAGCACAGCTGTGCTCTATGCAGATGGGTTTAGATATTAACTTTTGCTGGCTCCTAAGAACTTAGGCAAATATTTTGAACTATCTTCATACTGGACTCTTCTTTTTTCAGGCTCTTCACTTCATCTTCTGTAATCCCCATGACATCTTGTACATACAGTAGGGTTCTTGCTCCAGTGCTCACACTGATTTTCAAAGTCTTAATTTTGATGATGCTTGCCCTTCTCATTGTTTTACTTTCTAAGGAATCATTTGCCTCTCTCAAGCTCTGCAAAACTTGCCTTTATGGGTCTATGACTTTCCTTTTTCCTTAACAGAATTCCTGGTATTTGTATGTTTTCTCAGTTGCTTCTGCCTATCAGAAGTATACCACTATGCCTATCAGTATACCACTGTCCACACAGTGGTATACTAAGTAATGCATTTTAATCTTTTCAAAGCAGAAAGAATCACTGCCTTGCTTGGGGTCTTTGCTAAAACCAGACTCTCCACTGGGCACCCCTGTGACATTTGCCTTGTAGAACCTTCAAGTGATCTAGAACAACAAACTTTTGGGAACAGCTCAAGGAAATTAGTGTTTAACCACATCAAATTTATTTTGATGAGTGGGTTCTTGGAGTCTAAGTTTTCATATGGCTTTATAACTTTGACCGCCTCTAGTGTCTTAGTGACTCAGATGGTAAAGAGTCTCCCTGCAATACAAGAGACCTGGGTTCGATCCCTGGGTCAGGAAGATTCCCTGGAGAAAGGAACAGCTACCCACTCCAGTGTTCTTGCCTGAAGAATTCCATGGACAGAGCATCCTTGTAGGCTTCAGTCCATGGGTTGCAAACAGTTGGATGCAACTGAGTGACTATCACTTTCTCAGTGTGTTTGCAATTTTTAAAACATACTGTTTTTCAGATGTCAAATGTTTGACTCTAGGGTAAACGCTCTAAATAAGACCCTCTGCTGATCTCCGTCTACCTTAGAGAACTCCACCTTTAAGAGAGGTTGCACCATGACTAGAAACCCCAGAATAAGTGATATTTTAAAATTGTTAAATGTTTTTCAAATAAGTGACCGCCACAGTTTCTATCGTACCACATTAATTCAAATTAAATGTATTTATAAAGTAATACTGAATGCGGTCACAGAACTCTGGCAGGAAACTTCTGGAAATTAGTCTTAAACTGACAGAACTTAAAATCTCAGATGTCAAATTTACATATGGAAGTTACTGCTTAAAATAAAATATGCAAAGTTCACTAGAGGAATTTGCGCCCCACACAGCTTATCAAAATGTGGCCAACTGTATACAGTCATCAGAATCTGTAATATCAGTTCCTGCTAGATTATTTTCTTTGCTAATAACCTGTCTAGTAAATTAGAATGTTAATGATGGTTGCATATTTTATACCCATTTGTTATCCTTCTCCAGCCCAGGCAGGCATTGCTCCATTAAGCATGGAGAGCTCAGCGACCTCCAAAGGCCTCTGGGCTTGGTCAAGTCCCCAGGGTGTGCTACAAAATGAGAAATTATGCCTCTGACATTAAGGTCACAGGAGAGAACAAAATTCTTTACCAAAGCAGTGGGAAATAATCTCTCTAGTGTCAGAAAGTGACAGCGTTAGATATATTTCTAGTTGTTTGTGAATTTCATGGGAAAAATAGGGGGCAGACTAAAATACAGTAACAAAAGTGTTTATAATTATGAACTTTTATCCTGTCTATAAAGTTGTCTCCAGAAATATTACATGTTGAATCACAAAGTTTTAAACTGGGACAAAATACTCAGAAGGGACTTTTAATCTTTAACTCGGGAGACACTAAAAACGGGAACAACAGTAACTTTGTTGTTCTCAAGTTACATTAGGAGCACTAGGAAGTAAATTTGGAGCTATTGTATGCATTTTGCTAATAAAATCAGCTGTCTTCTTAATCTGTGACTGTCACCGGTATAGAGCACAATATCTTCTCATTCATTCTCTTCATGTCTGAATCTTCTTCTATCAGTGAGAGTTTCTTGAAGGGTCTTACGAAGTCTGGTTCTTTTTTATATTCCTGGTCCTTGGCATATGGAATGAAGATCAAATCAAGCCTTCCTAAATAAAACATAAACGAATGAAGCCCTCTGTTTCTCTCTCCTTTCCTGAAACCAGCCATGATTCTATCTACTTTCAATAAGCATATAAAATGCTACCAACTGGACAGGAATTGGGATGGTCAGGATCTTGGAGCCAGCGGGGGAGCCCCACAAAGCACAGAAGAGGCTTCTGATGAACAGGGACCAGCTTTGCATCCCTCGTCTCGGATGGGACCCTCTGAGTTGCTACCCGCTCTGTGTGCTGTAACAAACGGGAGGCAGGGCTGCCCCTGGGGTCGCGGTGGTGCTCTCTGCTAGAACAGAACGTCCAAGAACAACAAGCCAGCTAGAAAAGTAAAGCTTTTTTTTTTTTTTTTCCCCTATTCTACCTGCCTTCTACTCCCTCTAATAACTTCTTGGGGAAGAGCAAACCAGGAAGCCAGCTGACAAAAAAGACATTTATTTTGTAAAGTCCTACTCCCAGCATCACAGAGTAGCAATAGAAGAGCATAGAGTTCAGAACTAATACCTTAATAACCAGTACACGATGGTATATTAGATAGCAAACTCAATTACACACTCTTTGAAAGCTCAGGCCTTCACCACTGCCTATCAAAACGAGTGGAAAATTAAAGTTGCTTAAAACTTTTTGCTGTACTGAAATAATTTCATTTCAAAATTAACTCTAGAACTATTTATTGAAAATAAATATTTTTTACAGGCATTACTGGATACTTCAGATAAAAGCATGAATTAGACACCATCTCTCTTCTTAGATCATTTACAACCTAATGAGAAAAAAATAGATAGATAGATAGATAGATTGTAAACAAAAGCAGTTGTGGGTCTTCAATGTGCTATTTGTCCCATGAGGACCACGTTGCTGGGAAGGAGGGAGAAAAGGACACAGTTACGGAAAAGATGGATATTTATTCCAATTAGTCAATGATAAACATCATTCCAGCTATGGCTCTAGGCTTTGGGAATTCAATGGGGACCCCGATTAATGTAATCTCTGCCTTTCCTCTGCCTATAGACTAGTGAAGGCAAGAGTGAGCAAGGGGCAGTTTAGCCTCATGTATCGCAGGAAGGGCTTAGCAGATCTGTGTAACTGAGCAGGTAATTGTCAGTGCCTTTTTGCTCCATGTTAAAGAGAGGGCATGCCTAACCTGAAACATACCGTAAAGGTGTGCGGTCTCTGCATGTTCCCAAAGGACAGGAAAATTAGATCGCTCCAAAGAATACTACTCTGTGATTCAACTGATCCACCAGGAACGTCACCGCCTCCAGACCTAGCAACGAAACCAGGGAAGGGCTGCACAGGTTAAACGGAACGGCACTTTTAAAACCACAGCAGCTTTATTGCCAGCATTGTATGTGGTGGAGTGGAGGAGTCTGAGCTCTGGGTTAGACAGACGGAGGTCTGAATTACGAATCTCTCTTTAATAGCCAAAACACTAAAAGGAGTCGTCATTTAAGCTGTCTTAGCCTCACTTTGTGATCAGAAACATGAGAAGTGCAGCCCCTACTTTCTGTGGTTATTTTGAGAATAAATGAATACTTTTATATTTCCTAATACCCCACCTGGGCTATCACAGATTCAAAGGTAAAAAGCTCTACTGTCCGATCCCTTGTATTCTTCAGATTGCTTTAAGGTTGAGTTCCGCTATCAGGAGAACTCTAAGAATTACGCTTGCTTGGACTAGTTACTGGGCTTTCCAGGTGGAGCTAGTGGTAAAGAACCCACCTGCCTACACAGGAGTCATGAAAAGGGTTTGATCCCTGGATTGGGAAGATCCCCTGGAGGAAGGCAAGGCAACCCACTCCAGTGTTCTTGCCTGGAGAATCCCATGGACGGAGGAGCCTGGTGGGCTACAGTCCATGGGGTCACAGAGTTCGACACAACTGAGGCGACTTACCACACACAGACTAGTTACTGATCCCACTGTACTGCTGAAAGAAATAGAAAATAGCAGAAAATGCTTTTTTCTCTTCTTTTTTTAAAAAAACTGATATTCTATTCCAAATAGGTGGCAGAATGCAATGTACAAATCTGCCCCCTGATTAATAGCAGCACTAATTATAGATAGAAAAGGCAGCGGAGGGGAGCACACACAGTTGAAAATAAATATGTGAGCAGAGAAAGACAAAATAAAAAGGCAGTTCAATAAATGGATGAACCTATTAATAAGCTGGTGTGTATTTATGAGAAAAAGGCTTAATCACTTTGATTAATACTGTGTGAAATTATAAGACCTTAAAACTAAGGCTCACCCCAAAAGGTCCGACACAATTGCTATTCCACAAAGTAAACATATTCAGACTTTAAAACAGACACTCTGACTGTTTAGAGATCTCTGTAGAGGCTAAAACAGACACCCATACTCTCACGCAGAGGGAATAGCTCCCAATACTAAAGCAGCCATTATGCACATATTCTCAGAGAAGAGAAACAAAGACCAAATCAAAAAGAAGCATGATGTCAGGGAAGGCTGGTTCTCCAACTCAGGTTGCCTACAATTATAAATAGAGAGACTGGAGCCTCCAGGGGTTACTTTGTATAACTTTTATTTTTTGAAGAAAGGAATAAAAATGCAATAAACTCTAATAGAAACCATGTTTCTCTTCTGGTTCCAGAAGGGATTACAGTATTATTCATTTTTCTATGTGCCTCACTCTATGAAAAGGGAATATGAGTAAGAGAAGGAAAAAAGAAAACAACTATAGATTTGTTTTAACATTTCAGAGCAGAAAATGGTAACAAAGAAATCCCCATTTGAAAAGTAAAATGCATTTTTTTCCCAGTGGCTTAGGGAAACCAGATTATTGAACTTTATAGTCGTAGAATGCAGTTGGAGAAGAATTATTTGGTGGAAACTTTTTAACTTGCAAGTAGAAGAGAGTCCTGAAAACTCCAGTGAATGAGCAGGATGTCTTAAAAGAGAGCAACACTGGGGAGCAGTGGAGGTTGGTAGCCTTGGATGAGAAGAATTATAGGACATAAAGAGGAATATTTACATGCATGCTAAGCTTCTGAGCTTTGTAAGAAATTTAAAAAAAAAAAACCACCTTAATTGGTGAGGCATGTCAATTTGTGGAGGGTTATTGTTAAGCTGTGCAATGCTACCCATTAAAATTATGAGATATAATAGTAGGAAACTGTCTTTTTAGATGTCACCTTCACTCACTGCCCAGTTCTATTTGACAATGTCAGAATCCACCAAGCTTAAAAAAATATAAGTTCCATTTCATCATATTCTATGTCAAAGGATTAATAGTATTAGCTTAGGTCAGCATGCGTACATGCTCAATCACTCATTTGTGTCCGATTCTTTGAGACACTATCAGTTGTAGCCCACTATGCTCCTCTGTCCATGGAATTTTCCAGGCAAGAATATTATTGCCTCAGTGCACCAGCCCCAAGGATCCAGTATCATGCATCGAACCTGGACTGAGACAACCCAGAGGGATGGTATAGGGAGGGAGGAGGGAGGGGGGTTCAGGATGGGGAACACATGTATACCTGTGGTGGATTCATGTTGATGTATGGCAAAACCAGTACAATATTGTAAAGTAATTACCCTCCAATTAAAATAAATAAATTTATATTTCAGAAAAGAATATTTTTGCCAATAAAATGTTGCCATTTTCTCCTCCAAGGATCCAGGGATCCAGAGACTGATCCAGGGATGGACTTGGCATCTTCTGTGTCTCTCCTGCACTGGCAGGAAAATATGTTACCACTGAGCCGCCTGGGCACAATAAAGGACAGAAATGGTATGGACCTAACAGAAGCAGAAGACATTAAGAAGAGGTGACAAGAATACAGAGAAGAACTATACAAAAAAGATCTTCATGACCCAGATAATCACAATGGTGTGATCACTCACTTAGAGCCAGACATCCTGGAATATGAAGTCAAGTGGGCCTTAGAAAGCATCACTACGAACAAAGCTAGTGGAGGTGATGGAATTCCAGTTGAGCTATTTCAAATCCTGAAAGATGATGCTGTGAAAGTGCTGCACTCAATATGCCAGCAAATTTGGAAAACTCCTGGCCACAGGACTGGAAAAGGTCAGTTTTCATTCCAATCCCAAAGAAAGAAAATGCCAAAGACTGCTCAAACTACTGCACAATTGCACTCATCTCACATGCTAGTAAAGTAATGCTCAGAATTCTCCAAGCCAGGCTTCAGCAATACGTGAACTGTGAACTTCCTGATATTCCAGCTGGTTTTAGAAAAGGTAGAGGAACCAGAGATCAAATCGCCAACATCTGTTGGATCATTGAAAAAGCAAGAGAGTTCCAGAAAAACACCTACTTCTGCTTTATTGACTATGCCAAAGTTTTGGGCTGTAGGGGTCACCACAAACTGGAAAATTCTGAAAGAGAAGGGAATATCAGACCACCTGACCTGACTCCCAAGAAAACTGTGCAGGTCAGGAAGCAACAGTTAGAACTGGACATAGAATACAGACTGGTTCCAAATCGGGAAAGGAATACGTAAAGGCTGGATATTGTCACCCCGTTTATTTAACTTATATACAGAGTACATTATGCAAAATGCTGGGCTGGAGGAAGAACAAGCTGGAATCAAGATTGCCAGGAGAATGTCAATAACCACAGATACGCAGATGACACCACCTTTAAGGCAGAAAGTGAAGAGGAACTGAAGAGCCTCTTGATGAGAGTGAAAAATCTGGCTTAAACCTCAACATTCAGAAAACTAAGATCATGGCATCCAGTCCCAACACTTCATGGAAAATAGACGGGGAAACAATGGAAACCATGACAGACTTTATTTTCTTGGGCTGCAAAATCACTGCAGATGGTGACTGTAGCCATGAAATAAAAGATGCTTACCCCTTGGAAGAAAAGCTATGACCAACCTAGACAGCATATTAAAATGCAAAGACATTACTTTGCTGACAAAGGTCCATCTAGTCAAGGCTATGGTTTTTCCAGTAGTCAAGTATGGATGTGAAAGTTTGACCATAAAGAAAACTGAATGCTGAAGAATTGATGCTTTTGAACTGTGGTGTTGGAGAAGACTCTTGATAGTCCCTTGGACTGCAACGAGATCAATCCAGTCCATCCTGAAGGAAACAATCCTGAATATTCATTGGAAGGACTGATGCTGAAGCTGAAACTCCAAACTTTGGCCACCTGATGTGAAGAACTGACTCACTGGAAAAGAGCCTGATGCTGTGAAAGATTGAAGGTAGGAGGAGAAGGGGACGACAGAGGATTAGGTGGTTGGATGGCATCACTGACTCAATGGACACGAGTTTGAGCAAGCTCTGGGAGCTGGTGATGGACAGGGAGGCCCAGCATGCTGCAAGGGATCACAAAGAGTCAGACACGACTGAGTGAGTGAAATGAACTGACACCTGGGAAGCCCTTAGTCTTAGGTCAGTACACCCGTTTTCTTTTCCTTAAGGATAAGTCTAAGAAATTGTTTTGGCTTACGTGGCTTTTTTTCTGTTTCTTCAGACATGAAGGGCTGACTAGAAGGTCTGTTGCGAGCTAGATGTCCGTTCCCATTGTATCTTGAAAGCCAAGTCACCTTTGGTCCTATTGAGATTGACTTTCTCCGTAAATAATGAGACCAGCGCGTTGTTCTCCTTTTTGGTAAACTTGTCTGCGTGGATGTCATGCAGACATCTAAAAATCCACATCTCAAAGCGTGAGCCATTCCCTCTCTCTTCTTTCCTACTCCTACTCTTGCTCTGCTTCCTGTATCAGTCAGCGTGACCAGGAATCTACAGAACTACCCAAGCCGTGAATCTGGAAGTCGCCATTCATTCATCTCTCTAAAGTCACTCAAGTGTCGGCTTGCGTTAGTTTTACCCTCTGCGTCTCTCTGCATGTCTATTCTCTCTCGATTTCACTGCCAATACCCTTGTTCAGGCCCCCACAATCCTAGTCTCTGTTATTAAAACAATGCCCTACCTGGGTTCCCCATCTGCCTTGCCAAACCCTTCCCCTCTGGCTTCCACATAAAGGCCAGGTCAGATTTTAAGTGCCCATGTGATCCCATCAGTTCCCTACTTAAAGCCTGCTTCTTGCTCCCTGCTGACTTTTCGATAAGTTCAAGCCCTTTCATGTGGTTTGTCAGGATTTCATATCTCACTATTATCGCTTCTTACTGTCTAATAGGAGCCCATGAGCACCCATCCCATTCTTAGGCAGATTCGAGCATGAACATCCAACCAGGGATTCATGAGTCTGGCACAGAGAGGGTGGTGGTCGGGAGCTGGGGGGACTGAGGCCAGAAAAGAGAAAGGGAGCTCACATTTTCCATTATTTGTTGTTGTTGTTTGGTGGCCCAGTCGTGCCTGACTCTTCACGACCCCATGCACTACTCTAGGCCTGTAATCTATTTCCAGGTATTATCCTGAATGCATCCACTATGTGTGTGCTCAGTTATGTCTGACTCTGTGACCCCATGGACTGTAGCCCGTCAGGCTCCTCTGTCCATGGGACTTTCCTGGCAAGAATACTGAGGTGGGTTACCATTCCCTTCTCCTGGGGCTCTTCCTGGCCAGGAAAGGTACATCTCCTGCATCTCCTGCACTGACAGCCGAATTCTTTAGTACTGAGCCACCTGTGAAGTCCTGTATTTCCACCATAGTATCTTCTTTAGTTTCACAAACATTCAGCTGAGGTGGTTATTATTCCTATTCCATACTTGAAGTAAGTAAAGGTCTGGCAGGAAAAAAAGAGTCTAAATAGTCTATAGCTCAGTAATGCCTGGACCTGGGTTTAAATTCTGGTCTGTCATTGTCCACTTCCCATGATTTCTTCACTATTTCAGGCCATTGCAGGAGCGGGCCGCCGCAGGAGCGGGCCGCAGCAACACCACGCATACATTTCCTGCACGTTGCTAGCAGGACTTCTACCTTGTTTGTCAAGCTGCTCCTTCCTTTTCTTTCTATTTCCAGGGAGAAGAGTGGATGGTACAGGTAATAATATAGTTTAAATAATTACCTCTCTTTAGAATCAAGAAGAATGAATGCTTTAGTTACTCTCTGCTCTTTTCCTCAGTAAGTAAGTGTCCCTAGGACAGGAGTTAAGACCTTTCCTGGAAAAGATGGAACTATAAAGTATAAACCAAAAGGTTCTGTCTGTAGGGGTCTTTGGGGGAGATCCTGGGCTGTGTTTTGCATAAAGAGTGGAGTTTTAGTAACTGATGTCTTCGGGAGCTACACAAAACCCCAGGACAGCTAACAGGTCCTGGCCACGGCCAGGGGCCTCTGGCTTGCGGAGAAGTACCCACAGTGACCTCGGGGGTTCATTTTACTAACATCTTCTACTTATGGGACACTGCCTTAGCTTGGGATGCCATAGAAGGGATAACTTTAGCAACAGACACTTATTTCTGAAGGAACTATTTCATATTTCTGGAGGCTGAGAAGTTTAAGATCAAGGTGTGTGCAGATTTGGTTCCTGGTGAAAACTCTTTTCTTGGCTTGTAGACAGCTGCCTCGTGACTGTTTCCTCACAGACGAAGAGAAAGCTCTGGCCTCCTTTTCACTTCTTTTATAAACATGGGTCTTGTTATGAAAGGCCCACCCACATCTGGACCTAACTGTACCTCGAAGTCCCCATCCCCAGATGTCGTGACGCTGGGGTTAGGACTTCGATACGTGAGTCGAGGGGGTGACACAGACATTTATTCCATAAAGGACACTAGCCACAGGTCAAGCACGAGGCTATAATGTCACTTGTATTATCTCATTTGATGTTCACAAGGAAACCATTGGGTTAAGTGTACAGAGATATCCAACAGCATGATGCAACTCTCCCAGGACTCAAGCAGGGCAACAATGGAGATAACATTTTCTCCAATTATTAAACTGCTAGCAGGAATGCCCTTTTACTAAATCCATGTCCTGCAGCCTTGGATATGCCACAGTCCCCAGCATAAATACGTTCCCCCTCTCTCTCTGAGTACAGTTGCAATCGCATTTGCTCGTTTGCAGTTAGCCTGTGCCTCAGTCCTTCCTGCACAGTGCTTCTTGGAGAAGTGAATCCTCCAGCTCCCGGTTGTCCCCAGCCTTGCCCAAATTACACAGCAGTTTTTGGAATATGTCACCTGAGCACACCCTTCTTTCCATCACTATGTGAAAGTGAAAGGCGCTCAGTCGTGTCCAACTCTTTGGGACTCCATGGACTACACAGTCCATGGAATTCTCCAGGCCAGAATACTGGAGTGAGCACCCTATCCTGTCTCCAGGGGATCTTCCCAACCCAGGAATCGAATCAGGCTCTCCTGCATTGCAGCTGGATTTTTACCAGCTAAGCTACCAGGGAAGCCCCTCCATCACTAAGGTTACTGCTTTAATAACTCCATTCCGTCTTCCCTTTTCTGATATGTTTAAGGAGTGCATTCTCCTTTCCATAGTCTCTTCCTTCTGCTTCATATCTTGTTGCCAGCAGCCCTATCACACGTATACTGATGGTAGACTTAATTATGGTCCTCAAAGATGACCGCACCCTGATCCCTGGAAATAGGGTATATGCGATCTTCTCTGGGGAAAGGGACTTTGCAGATGTGACCAAGGATCTTGAGAGGGGGATATTAATCTGGATCATCCAGAAGGGAGTGATGCATACACGAGGGTCCTGGTTGGAGGGAGGCAGGAGCATCAGAGTCAGAAGTAGGATGTACGATGCCAGGAGTAAGGTGTCGGAGTGATGAGAGGAAGGAGCCACAAGCCAAGAAATTCAGGCAGCTTCTAGCACCTGGAAATACAAGGAAATGCATTTTTCCCNCCTGGTTGGAGGGAGGCAGGAGCATCAGAGTCAGAAGTAGGATGTACGATGCCAGGAGTAAGGTGTCGGAGTGATGAGAGGAAGGAGCCACAAGCCAAGAAATTCAGGCAGCTTCTAGCACCTGGAAATACAAGGAAATGCATTTTTCCCCTTCAGTTCAGTTCAGTTCAGTCGCTCAGTCGTGTCCGACTCTTTGCGACCCCATGAATCGCAGCACGCCAGGACTCCCTGTTCATCACCATCTCCTGGAAGTCACTCAGACTCACGTCCATCGAGTCCGTGATGCCATCCAGCCATCTCATCCTTGGTCATCCCCTTCTCCTCCTGTCCCCAATCCCTCCCAGCATCAGAGTCTTTTCCAATGAGTCAACTCTTTGCATGAAGTGGCCAGAGTATTGGAGTTTCAGCTTTAGCATCAGTCCTTCCAAAGAACACCCAGGACTGATCTCCTTTAGAATGCCAGACCTACTGATACCTTGATGTTACCCCTATGAGACTGCTTTTGGACATAATAAATCTGTGCTCTCTCAAGCCACTAAGTTTGTGATTGTTTGTTACAGCAGTGATAGGAAACTAACACACTTCTTCTCCACAGACTCTNAAGTGAAAGGCGCTCAGTCGTGTCCAACTCTTTGGGACTCCATGGACTACACAGTCCATGGAATTCTCCAGGCCAGAATACTGGAGTGAGTACCCTATCCTGTCTCCAGGGGATCTTCCCAACCCAGGAATCGAATCAGGGTCTCCTGCATTGCAGGTGGATTTTTACCAGCTAAGCTCCAGGGAAGCCCCTCCATCATTAAGGTTACTACTTGAATAACTCCATTCCTTCTTCCCTTTTCTGATATGTTTAAGGAGTGCATGCCCCTTTCCATAGTCTCTTCTTTCTGCTTCATATCTTGTTGCTGGCAGCCCTATCACACATACACTGATGGTAGACTTAATTATGGTCCTCAAGGATGACCGCACCCTGATCCTTGGAAATAGGGTATATGCAATCTTCTCTGGGGAAAGGGACTTTGCAGATGCGACCAAGGATCTTGAGAAGGGGATATTAATCTGGATTATCCAGAAGGGAGTGATGTATACACGAGGGTCCTGGTTGGAGGGAGGCAGGAGCATCAGAGTTAGAAGTAGGATGTACGATGCCAGGAGTAAGATGTCGGAGTGATGAGAGGAAGGAGCCACAAGCCAAGAAATTCAGGCAGCTTCTAGCACTTGGAAATACAAGGAAATGCATTTTTCCCCTTCAGTTAAGTTCAGTCGCTCAGCCGTGTCCGACTCTGCGACCCCATGAATTGCAGCACGACAGGCNGGAGTGATGAGAGGAAGGAGCCACAAGCCAAGAAATTCAGGCAGCTTCTAGCACTTGGAAATACAAGGAAATGCATTTTTCCCCTTCAGTTAAGTTCAGTCGCTCAGCCGTGTCCGACTCTGCGACCCCATGAATTGCAGCACGACAGGCCTCCCTGACCATCACCATCTCCCGGAGTTCACTCAGACTCACGTCCATCAAGTCCGTGATGCCATCCAGCCATCTCATCCTCGGTCGTCCCCTTCTCCTCCTGCCCCCAATCCTTCCCAGCATCGGAGTCTTTTCCAATGAGTCAACTCTTCACACGAGGTGGCCAAAGTACTGGAGTTTCAGCTTTAGCATCAGTCCTTTCAAAGAACACCCAGGACTGATCTCCTTTAGAATGCCAGACCTACTGATACCTTGATGTTACCCCTATGAGACTGCTTTTGGACTTCTGATCCCTAGAACTACAACATCATAAATCTGTGCTCTCTCAAGCCACTAAGTTTGTGATTGTTTGTTACAGCAGTGATAGGAAACTAACACACTTCTTCTCCACAGACTCTTCTGAAACATCTTCCAGTTGGTAAGTCTCAGTTCCTCCTGTTCAGTCCTTCTTGGATGAGTGAATCTTCTAGTGTATGGTTGTCCCCAGTCTTGCCCAGATGATGTTACAGGTTCTGAAATATATCACTTTAGCACCCCCTGCTTAAGGGGAGTTTTACTTAAGAATTCAACATGTTCTGAATGCTTGAAAATATTGTTTGTAAGTGAAACAGGACTAAGTTAAAAAATACGGTTGGCCTGAAATGATAAATGACTTGACCACCTTTTGTCTAAATGACTCTCATATGTTGTTTCAACTCACATTCAGCAGTGAAATTGATCCTCAGATAAAATATATGAGTATTTTTTCACCAAAGTCTCCCAAATGTCTAGCATGTGATACCAGACTTGTAGCACATCAGGAATATCAATTTGTTGAATGGTTTTATGTAATATTTTGAAATAGAGATCCTATTTCCATTAAAGACTCTAAAACCTAAATAAGGAAATAGGCCAGTTGTTCTCAGTGTTAGTACTGCGATGTGTCTTACTTGGTTTTAGAATTTCAGCCACTCTGACTACCAAAATCAGGAAGCAGTTAGCTAACTATATCAAGTGGAGGTTATAGGTCTGTACCATGCAACTCATGTAGAACCACACACAAAAAAATCTTCTCAACACAAATAAGTTGGATTTGAAGTTTAAACATTATTTTTATTAAAGGATTGTATCTAATGAGTTGAAGCAGGACCGATGTTTTATCAATCAGAAGGGACTGCAGTTGGAAATCTAAATTAACTGGATCATGTTTCTGATTTACATCGATGATATTTTGGAGCTCCTTACAGACTAGTATCAGTGGATTATCCAGCTACTTGGCTTTAATCTGTCTCTGAATCCCAAATATTTATAAAAAATATAATAGCA
>SJYH01003167.1:151744-176754 GCA_006408735.1 Sylvicapra grimmia | reverse complement strand
ACCTCATGCAAAGAGTTGACTCATTGGAAAAGACTCTGATGCTGGGAGGGATTGGGGGCAGGAGGAGAAGGGGACGACCAAGGATGAGATGGCTGGATGGCATCACGGACTTGATGGACGTGAGTCTGAGTGACCTCCGGGAGTTGGTGATGTACAGGGAGGCCTGGTGTGCTGCGATTCATGGGGTCACAAAGAGTTGGACACAACTGAGCGGCTGAACTGAACTGAACTGATGATGTTTCTGGCCAAGAGTTCTTTCTTTTTTCATTGGACTTGTTCTCCACCTGCATACTTCAATTTCATCCTTTGTCCTAGTTGTCATTTCCTGTTATCAGAGATAAAAGGCTAATTACACTGGCCTCCACTTGTTTGAATGGCAACCCACTCCAGTGTTCTTGCCTGGAGAATCCCAGGGACAGAGGAGCCTGGTAAGCTGTCGTCTATGGGGTTGCACAGATTCGGAAACGACTGAAGTGACTTAGCAGCAGCAGCAGCCACTTGTTTGAAATTCAGACTTCAGCATAAAAGAAATAGTTTCCAGATATCATAGATTATGCTGCTATCCTTCCATTAGCCTACCTTTTTATGTCCTCAAGTCCTGGTGGCAGAATCTGGGGCGGTCGCCGCTCCTCTCTGACAAAAGTTTCCCTTAAAAGTCTTTGAAAACCATGATGAGAGGGGGCGATTTCTTAGTCCTCCTTGTATTCACAAAGCAAATTAATGTTTATATTTCCAGCTGAATGTTGATTACCATTTCTCCACCATGACTTGCAAGACTTTTATGCCCTAAGTTGCTTCAAATCCCACCCCAGTAATTCCCAAACCCAGCTACTGCATTTTAAAGCTGCCATTTGAAAACAAAACCTTACCTGTGCAGGCATTTTGCATTTAAAAATCACATATTCATGATATGTTAATAGGTATGCATTTCTGTCACATTGAATAATATCCTAATTCTGGCTCCTGGTGTCAGAACATGATATAAATCTATGGTCCAAACAGATATAGAAATACCTGATAACTTTGGCGAAATATTTTGTTAAAACTAGCATCCAATAAGATATGTCAAAAGAAGAGTAAGTATAACTTAAGAAACTTGTGATAGGTCTCCTTTGGCAGGTACGAATCACTACATAAGCAGAATTACGAAACGTGGTCACAGTGCCAGTTCCCTCCCTTTCTCGTCTAGTCCACCTCCTGACTTCAGTCTTACCCGTCAGTGATAGGTGCTCTATCTTACAGCCATTATTTTTCTTTCTAACAGTGTATTAGTCTAACCCTTCACAATGTTGGAGAAAGTTTCGCATTGCAGCATATTTAAATTTTTCACATCTTTGAAGACGAGTGCTCCAGGTTAAGGTGAAATGACTGAACTGGCTTTGTGACAGTTCCCAGTGACCCGTTCCTGTGATTCACAACACGCAGGCAGTGTAATAGCACAGTTATTTGAGCTCTGTGTTTCCACACTTGGAGAAAAACACATATAAAGATCAAAAGAAAAGTGTTCCCTAAATTCATGGTTGATGGCTAGAACATATTACGGAAATGCTGAAGTGGAAGGGGAATGATCAGTCTCGACAATTGAAAGGAAGTGAAGTGATCTGTTCACAGAACTGACTAGCAGGAAAGCCACAGTCTTGCTCACCCACATTGAAGGCTCATTCTGCTCCAGAAGAATAATTGCCCATACAGGTCACCCAGTGTTCGTATGAGATCTGTTGCTCGTTGAGTTTATGAAATTTGTCTTTGTACGTTTACCATCATTGACTTCTTTTGCTCGATTGATCAGCTCTGCTCTCAGTGAATTCTCCGTGTCCACTCTTCATTAAGAAAAGTCTACTTGGAAGGCTAGAAATTAACTTTTTCCTTCCACCTCTATTTTCCTTTTTTTTTTTTCCTGTCAAATTAAGCTGGAGTATGTTGATCCTTATTTNGAAGGGGAATGATCAGTCTCGACAATTGAAAGGAAGTGAAGTGATCTGTTCACAGAACTGACTAGCAGGAAAGCCACAGTCTTGCTCACCCACATTGAAGGCTCATTCTGCTCCAGAAGAATAATTGCCCATACAGGTCACCCAGTGTTCGTATGAGATCTGTTGCTCGTTGAGTTTATGAAATTTGTCTTTGTACGTTTACCATCATTGACTTCTTTTGCTCGATTGATCAGCTCTGCTCTCAGTGAATTCTCCGTGTCCACTCTTCATTAAGAAAAGTCTACTTGGAAGGCTAGAAATTAACTTTTTCCTTCCACCTCTATTTTCCTTTTTTTTTTTTCCTGTCAAATTAAGCTGGAGTATGTTGATCCTTATTTTAAATCTCTGTAGCAACGCCCCAACATAAAGGTCAGAGAACATGAACTGGATATTCAAGGCTCTCTAATTTCTAGTTTCATGACAATGTCATTTTCTTCTATTGTCTATAAAACCCCGTGCTTTCCTGAGCCTAAAAGACAATTTTCATACATTCTGTTTTATTTCTGGCTCTCCTCTTATTTCCTTCAAGGTCTAGCTCCACACCACCCTCTGGGCCAAGCCTTTCATAAATGGTTATTAGCTTTTCTGTATTTCTATAGTCCATGCCTATATTACCCAATGTTTTTCAGTTGACCGTGGTCATTAGCCTACTGATTCATCTCCCCCACTGTGCTGTGAAATCTCCCAAGAGCTAACAAGTTTGTCTTCTGCTTTGATTGCCTGTATTTCATGCAGTGCCTGGTTTTTCCCTGACACTCTCTCCTTAATACTCTCTTTAAAAAATTTCTATCACCTGAGAACTACATTAAGTCCCTAGGTATGCAGCCATAGTCATCTATTACACACACACACACACACACACACACACACACACACGCCCACACATGCACCCAGAGTGGCAGAAAGTTAATGCAATTGGAAAAGAAACTATTTAGAATCTTGAGAAAAATGTCTGCAACTTTTGTTTGCAATATATTTAAAATAAAACCCAATCGTGTAACTGTTAGAGACATAATTCTAGGTTATAAATCAGGAGAAAGATTTTTAGAATGTGCATTTTTTTAAAAACTCGGTGTGCATGTGTGTGTGTGTGCATGTGTGTGTGTGTGTATGTGTGCGTGTGTGTGCATGTGTGTGTGCGCGCATGTGTGTATGTGTGTGTACGTGTGTGTGCCTGTGCATGTGTGTACGTGTGCACGCATGTATTGTGTGTGCATGTGCATGTGTGCACATGCATGTGTGTGTGCATGTACGCATGTGCATGTGTGTGAGAGTGTGTATGTGTGTGTACGTGTGCATGTATGTGTGTGCATGTGTGCATGTGTGTGTATGTGCACGTGTGCGTCTGCATGTGCGTGTGTGCCTGTGCATGTGTGCATGTGTGTGCACGTGTGTGTGCGTATGTGTGTGTGCCTGTGCACGTGTGTGTGCGCACGTGTGCATGTGTGTGCGTGTATGTGTATGCGTGTGCGTGTGTGTGTGTTTAACAGTTTTATCTGTCTATTTATTTAGGGCTGTGCCGGTTCTTCATCGCTGCTCGCATTCTTCTCTAGTTGCAGCGAGCAGGGCTGCTCTTCCTCGTGGCGCTCGGGTATCTCACTGCAGTCGCGTCTCTTGTTGCAGAGCACGGGCTGTAGGGCGTGTGGGCTTCAGTAGGTGCAGGTCCCAGATTCTAGAGCACAGGCCTAACAGCTGTGGTCCATGGGCTTAGTTGCTCCGTGGCNAATTCTAGGTTATAAATCAGGAGAAAGATTTTTAGAATGTGCATTTTTTTAAAAACTCGGTGTGCATGTGTGTGTGTGTGCATGTGTGTGCGTGTGCATGTGTGTATGTGTGTGCACGTGTGTGTATGTGTGCACGCATGTGTGTGCGTGTGCGTGTGTGCATGTGTGTATGTGTGTGCGTGTGTGCGTGTATGTGTGTGCATGTGTGCATCTGCATGTGTGTGTGCACGTGCATGAATGTGTGCGTGTGTGCCTGTGCATGTGTGTGCACGTGTGTGTGTGCACGTGTGTGTGTGTGCCTGTGCATGTGTGTGTGTGCATGTGTGTGCGTGTATGTGTATGCGTGTGCGTGTGTGTGTGTTTAACAGTTTTATCTATTTATTTAGGGCTGTGCCAGTTCTTCGTCGCTGCTCGCATTCTTCTCTAGTTGCAGCGAGCAGGGCTGCTCTTCCTCGCGGTGCTCGGGTATCTCACTGCAGTCGCGTCTCTTGTTGCAGAGCACGGGCTCTAGGGCGTGTGGGCTTCAGTAGGTGCAGGTCCCAGATTCTAGAGCACAGGCCTAACAGCTGTGGTCCATGGGCTTAGTTGCTCCGTGGCNGCGCTCGGGTATCTCACTGCAGTCGCGTCTCTTGTTGCAGAGCACGGGCTGTAGGGCGTGTGGGCTTCAGTAGGTGCAGGTCCCAGATTCTAGAGCACAGGCCTAACAGCTGTGGTCCATGGGCTTAGTTGCTCCGTGGCATGTGGGATCTTCCTGGATCATGGGTCAAACTGGTGTCTGCTTCTTTGGCAGGCTGATTCTTTACCACTGAGCCTCCAGGGAAGCCCCAGAATATGCATTTTCAAAACAATTTCAGTGACAGAGCCATAACAGCTTTGGTTTTTATAATGAATATCCCAAAGCATACAGTTAGCTGCTTTGCCCTTAGTGGCAATACATTGTACCCTTCCATTAATACACACATTACAGCAAAAACATTTGGCAGAATATGCTCCAGCAATAATAATAATTTGCACTTATAGCTCAAAACTAATAGCTCAGAGCACTTCACAATGTGCTGTTTAATTTCTGCTCATCACCATATGCTACTTACTTCATCTTCATTCATCCTGCAAGGTATGTGAGTATATGACTTTCATTAAAATAATAAAAATAAATGAAATGTTTAATATGAAGAAGAAAACTGAATGGGTTTCTTTATATATAACTGTCTAGAGTAACTGGAGAGCTTGTGGCAGGCCAGCAAGTATAAGGAATATTTGCTTGTAATTTCTCTGAGTTCTAAGATCACCTGAAGGTGAGTGGTAAAAGGTTCTTGTGGATGAAACGCGAATTTGAGTAACCGACTTTTATCTGGGGTTTGAGAGTCAAGTTGTGGTGAACAATTGAGGAGACTTTTACGCCTTCAGATTTTCTTTGGTAATCTTAGCAATTAGCACCCATGGGAGAGGGAAGCAGACTTACTTCTTATAACAACTAGTCTGAAGATGCTCTCTAGAGCAGGGGTCCCTAACATCCAGGATCTAATGCCCGATGATCTGAGGAGGAGCTGAGGCAATAATGATAGGAATAAAGTCCACGATAAATGCAATGTGCTTGAATCATCCGCAAACTATTCCCCCACCCTGATTCGTGGAAAAATAGTCTTGCATGAAACTGGTCACTGGTGTCAAAAAGTTTGGGGACCTCTGCTCTGGAGGGTTAGAAGACATCACTAAATCTCAGTCTTCTTTCGGAGGATCTCTGAAGGGGTGGGTGGTTCCTCAGTCTGTACCTGGGTTCTGATTATACCTACATACACAAATCCAGGATTTTTCTATGCTCACCTTCTTTGGGTTTCTTCTCTCAGCATCCCACAGCAAACTTAGCGAACACAGAGTGAAGATCTTGGTTGTTTGCTAAGATCTGAAAATGAGTCATTTAAAATGATTTTGTTCAATTTTCTAGTTGTTTTAAGGTGGGAAAGTATTTTAGTTCTTGCTACTCCCTGGCTATAAGTGGAAGTCAATTTCTTTTAATACACATACATTTATTCAGATGTTCTTTCTTATGTGTTAGGTTTGGCAAACTATGCTTTGCAAGAAGTTTTTTTCATCCAAGTTGTCAAGTTTATTTTTGTATCATATTTCTTAGCATCCTCTTATTATCTTCTTAATGTAGCTCTTGTGAGTACCCCTTTTTCTTTCCTAATATTTGTCACTTGTACCTTCTCTTACTCCTTGATCAGTAGTAGGGTCAGAGTTCCATTAACTTTGGCTCCGGTAATCTGGGCCTTCATAGTTATCTTTTCTGTTTCAGAAATGCATGTTCTTTGGCTAAACCCAGCTCTGAGGGGCTCCCTCATAGCTCAGCTGGTAAAGAATCACCTGCAATGCAGGAGACCCCAGTTTAATTCCTGGTCAGAAAGATTCGCTGGAGAAGGGATAAATTACCCACTCCAGTATTCTTGGGCTTCCCTGCTGGCTCAGCTGGTAAAGAATCTGCCTGCAATGTGGGAGACCTGGGTTTAATCCCTGGGTTGGGAAGATCCCCTGGAGAAGGGAACTGCTACCCACTCCAATATTCTGGCCTGGAGAATTCCATGGACTGTATAGTCCATGGGGTTGCAAAGAGTGTGATGTGACTGAGCAACTTTCACTTTCACCTTGGCTAAATCCAAAGTCAAGGAGGAAGAAATGAAGGAGAGCAATGTGAATGAATGTCCTCTGGTGTCCTGCTTAAATCAAACTTATTATCATCTCCACTGACTTGTATATGTGCACCTATTGACCACACAGTGGGACTGCCTTATTTCTCATTTTCCTTACTAACAATTTGAGATTATAGAGGAAAAATACAACTAAACTTGATGGAAGTGATTGTTTAAGGCTGAGAATTCTATGCTGAATCTAAACCCTCCCACACAGCCAGCTTTCCTGGGCATAAGCACAAGTCTGCCTTCAATTTTGTCCCCTTTTTTCATCCTCAGCACTCTTCCCCACCCACCCCTGTCCCCTAGTTTTCAAGCCCAAACTTCCAGTGACATTTGACTAGTTTATTACTATTATTATTGTGGTAAGAACACTTAATATGAGATTTACCTTAACAAAATTTTGTGTGCAATACAGTTTCAATAATTATAAGAAAAAATTTGTCTAGCAGATCTCTTGAACTTCTTCATCTTTCATAATTGGAAATTTTGTACCTGTTGAACAGGAACTCCCCAATTCCTTCACATCTTAGCCCCTGGAAACAACCATTCTATTTTCTGTTTCATGAGTTTGACTATTTAGAGACCTTATGTGAGTGGAATCTTCCAGTGTTTGTCCTCTTGTAGCTAGCTATTTTTAGAATAATGACCTGCCCAGGCTCATCAGCGTTGTTGTACCTGGCAGGATTTTCTTCTCTTTAAAGGTTGAATAATATTCTGTTGTATTGTATTATATTCTGTCTCTATGTATGTATGTATGGCATATATATATATATTTCCTTATCCACTCATGGTTGGATATTTCTGTTGTCTCCATACTTGCTGCACCCAGCAGGGCTATGTGAAACTGGGAGAAGAATCCTGAGTATTCATTGGCACTTTTATGCAGGACAATCGAGTTCACTACTTCTATTGTTATTTACAGTCTGTGTCTACAGAATTTTCTCAACCAAAATGTTCCAAACCCTGTATGCGAGACAGCAAAAGAGACACAAATGTATAGAACAGTCTTTTGGACTCTGTGGGAGAGGGAGAGGGTGGGATGATTTGGGAGGATGGCATTGAAACATGTATAATATCATATATGAAACGAATCACCAGTCCAGGTTCAATGTATGATACTGGATGCTTGGGGCTGGTGCAGTGGGACGACCCAGAGGGATGGTACGGAGAGGGAGGAGGGAGAGGGGTTCAGGATGGAGAACACGTGTATACCTGTGGCAGATTCATGTTGATGTATGGCAAAACCAATACAATATTGTAAAGTAATTAACCTCCAATTAAAATAAATAAATTTATATATAAAAAAAAGGCTCACTGAGCATTTCCTCAAATGAGGGCTATCTACCTCAGAAATGTATTCTACAAATATGAATTTATGAAATTTTGTTTCAAAACATTAGTTTGTATTCTATTCTAAAAAATCAGTTCTGGTTCTGTTCTTTCTCTCTTCAAATTTCTTAGTATCCCTTTCTCTTATTCTCATATACGCACACATGCACAAACACACNGGGAGAGGGGTTCAGGATGGAGAACACGTGTATACCTGTGGCAGATTCATGTTGATGTATGGCAAAACCAATACAATATTGTAAAGTAATTAACCTCCAATTAAAATAAATAAATTTATATATTAAAAAAAGGCTCACTGAGCATTTCCTCAAATGAGGGCTATCTACCTCAGAAATGTATTCTACAAATATGAATTTATGAAATTTTGTTTCAAAACATTAGTTTGTATTCTATTCTAAAAAATCAGTTCTGGTTCTGTTTCTCTCTCTTCAAATTTCTTAGTATCCCTTTCTCTTATTCTCATATACGCACACATGCACAAACACACACACAGACAAACTCTTCACACATGACATACACATTGATGATATCTTGATGTCCATACATTTATCTCAACATCTTTTAATAGAATACATTTGGAAAGATACACATAATTTTAACCGTGATTTCTTGGCAGAATGGGTATGTAGGAGGTGATGAGGGAGAAGTAATCTTATACACTGTTATTTTCTTTAATTTTCCCCCCTGAACTTATAATACTATTTTTTTCCACTTAAAATAGACATATTAAAAAACCCATCCCTATTATGTGTTCTTTTTAAAATCTTTTTCTTCTTTCCCTATTGTGAAAGAACATATTGATAGTTAAAGTTTTTACATTATCCTATTCCTGGAATTGTTTTTCTGACCTGTGTTTTGCCAATTGTCTGTGCTCGTGCTAAATTGCTTCTTTTGCACCGTGTGAACTGTAGCCCACCAGGCTGCTCTGTCCGTGGGATTCTCCAGGCAAGATTGCTGGAGGGGGTTGCCATGCCCTGCTCCAGGGGGTCTTCCCAATCCAGCGTTGAACCCACATTTCTTATGTCTTTTGTATTGGCAGGAGGATTCTTTATCACTGGCATCACCTGGATTGCCTGTTTAAGTAATAATTCATTTTAGCTTTTTCTTAATGTAATACACAGTCCTAAATCCACTGGGCTCCTAGTTTACCTCAGGATGAAATGTTTAAAAATAAGCCTATTTGCTTGCAGAAAGTCCAGAAAGACCAAAACAATCTGTTCCTTCCTGAGCATAAATACGAGTAATAAATTCCTTTCAATTGGATTAGTCATTGGGTTGAAATATCTATATATATATTTAAATCAGAGTATAATTGCTTTGCAATGTTTCATGAGCTTCTGTTGTACAACAAAATGATTATATATATGTACATATCCACACATATACACGAAGCCCCTCCTTCTGGAGTCTCCCTTCCAGCCCCATCTTACTCCCCTGGGTCATCACAGAGCGCCAGGCTGAGCCCCCGAGCTGTGAAGTAGCTTTCCACCAGCTGTCTGTTTTACCCATGGTCGTGTATATACGTCAATCCTAATCTCCCAGTTCGTCCCACCTCCCCTTCCCCTGTTGTGTCCATGTGTTGCTTCTCTACCTTTGCATTGCTATCCCTGCCTTGCAAATAGGTTAATCTTTACCATTTTTTCTAAATTTCACATATAGAGTGAAATAAGTCTGAATGATAAAAACAAATATTGTATATTAATGCATATATGTGGAATATTTATATTTAGCAATCAAATTCCTAGATTTTGATGAACCGGATCAACTGTATGCTTTAAGACCATGAGAAAATAATTATTATATAAGCAATGTCACTATTACCATAGTAATGAAATAGAAGAAGCTCACTTTATGTTCCATGTGGAATCTTAAAATAAAAGACAATCCAAAATGTCTATACTTAGGAGAAGGGCAGCAACAGCTCCTGTTCTAGTCTTTGGATTTCAATTATTATAACACTATTTCTTTTAAGCAAATTTCTCTAAGCTCAAAAAAAAAAAAAAAAAAGGTATTAGGAAACAATACCTTGTAATAATAATTTTTAAATTTCCCGTATAAGTGTTATTTCTTTTAAGTCTATCCCACACTATGTTGGAAACCGTGGATGAAAATATAAGGCATAATGCCCAAAATGAAGAAGACGATTGTCTAATTGGTGGGATTCCTACACAATTATATGTATGTCTGTGTGTTAGTCACTCAGTCGTGACCAACTCTTTGCAACCCCATGGACTATGGCTTACCAGGCTCCTTTTTCCATGGTGTTATCCAGGCAAAAATACTGGAGTTTGTTGCTCTTCCCAATCCAGGGATAGAATCCAATTATATGTAGTATACACACAATTAGTTAAAAAAAAAAAAAGAAAGAAAAAAACCTCAATATTAAGTTGAATGAAACTCTAAACTATATGATGCAAATAAATGAGCTGTGAAGAAACAGGGATTTGGGTAGTATGGAATATTTTAGAAAGCTTTAGTTGAAACTGTGAGGAGTTTTGATAAGGTATTATGGTATTTAATCATTGGAGACACAAATTCAGTTCAGTTCAGTCATTTAGTCATGTCCAACTCTGCGACCCCATGGACTGCAGCATGCCAGGCCTCCTTGTTCATCACCAGCTCCTGAAGTTTACTCAAACTCATGCCCATTGAGTTGGAGACACGCATTAAATACTTTATTATGATCTATATATTCAGTAGGTGGGTTTCCCAGGTGGCCATGTGGTAAACAATCCGCTTGCAATGCAGGAAACTCAAGAGACACAGGTTTGATCCCTGGGTCAGGAAGATTCCCCTGGAGAAGAAAATGGCAACACACTCCAGTTTTCTAGTCTGGGAAACCCCATGGACAGAGGAACCTGGCAGGTTACAGTCCATGGGGTCGCAGAGAGCCGGACACGACTAGAGCATGGACAGAACTATATACACAGTAGGTACTTTGGGGAGTTCAAAGATGAATAAAACAGGCTTTTTGCATGTGATGTGCATGCTTTTCAGTTTAGTGGGACCTGTAGATGTGTAGGTAAGTACAGAACGACAATGCAGTGAGTAGTACAACATCAAGAGAACCAGGAGACAGGGAAGTGAAGTATTTAATTCCCACCAGGGAATAAAAGAACATTTATTGGAGAAACATATATGAACTTGTTATTGAGATATTGATAGCAGTTCAATAGCAGGTATTAATGAAAGGTAGGAAGGAAGAATGCAGAAGAAAATGGCAACCCACTCCAGTATTCCTGCCTGGAGAATCCCATGGACAGAGGAGCCTGGTAGGTTCCCAGTCCATGGGATTGCAAGAGTCGGATACAACTTCAGTTCAGTTCAGTCGCTCAGTCGTGTCCGACTCTTTGCGACCCCATGAATCGCAGCACGCCAGGCCTCTCTGTTCATTACCATCTCTCGGAGTTCACTCAGACTCACNACTCCAGTATTCCTGCCTGGAGAATCCCATGGACAGAGGAGCCTGGTAGGTTCCCAGTCCATGGGATTGCAAGAGTCGGATACAACTTAGTGTCCACTAAACCACCACCACCACTAGGAAGGAAGAAGATGTGTTATTTTTGTTGTATTCATAATCATAATTAAAATAGTCATTCGATTTCCATGTCCATTGCCCTTTAACTTTGTAATTCTTTTCCACTCTGGCTCTGATATCAGCAAATGACTTTTTTAAAATATAAATTTATCTATTTTAATTGGAGGTTAATTACTTTACAATACTGTATTGGTTTTGCCATACATCAACATGAATCTGCAAATGACTTTTTTAGGCCAATGAGATATTAGGAAATTTGGTGGAAGTAGAGATTTATAAAAAGCGTGCCAGTCTCAGAACTATTGCATGTTCATCTTTATCCCAATATGGTCACTTCCACAACATTTTATAATGGGCCTGTCTAGGGTAAAGAGCCTAAAGTAAACTCAGAGGAACAGACAGATAAATTTTTATTAAGGCCTCTGGGAACACAACTTTATAAAGGCAGGAAATAGGCTAAGAAAATTTCTCAGAAGGCACAGTTTCCAATTCTTTCCTAAGAAGCGGTTAAAGAAGGTCGTGAAGAGAAAGTAGCTCACAGAAGTCCAGGCTAAGGTGGGAGACCTGAGCCAGTCAAGGAACGGGTCCATCCTTGGAATTGATGGACTTGGCAACTTGAGCCTCACTGTCTTCAGTTGGCTACGGAAAAGTGGCTTCTCCACGTTTGTTACTCTTTCCTTCTGTCCATGGTTGTGACTGTTGTGGATGTCTTGCCTCTGTCTCACCATTGTGGATGGTAGGGAAAGCATAACTTAGTTCATATTATGTTACATAGGGTTAGTTCATATATCAAAAGGAGCCAAATTTGAGGAGCTTTGTGTTGACCTGAACTTTGCCACTGATACTGTGAATAGATGAGACTCTTAGGTGTCTTCGAAGTTAGTGAATATATTGTGCATGTGGTGAGCAAAGAGGGAGGGTTGTTGCAGATTGATTGCACTGATGACCCTAATTATTTTTCTCCTTGGACGTATGTCCTCTGGGGGCTTCCCCAGTGGCTCAGCAGTAAAGAATCCACCTGCAATGCAGGATCCAAAAGAGATGTGGGTTCGATCCCTAGGTCAGAAAGATCCCCTGGAGGAGGGCATGACAACCCACTTCAGTATTCTTGCCTGGAGAATCCCAAGGACAGAGGAGCCTGGTGGGCTACAGTCCATGGGGTGGCAAAGAGTTGGACACGACTGAACCGACTTAGCACCCATGCACCCATAATGCAAAAGAAAGCAAGGGAATACAGCCTGGAGAACATCAGAAATATAAGAGCAGACAAAGGTAAACACAGTAAGAGAATGAAAAAAACAAACAAAAAAGTTGATGAAAAGGGAAGAAAAGCTGAAAAGAGTGACAAAGAAGGAAAGAAATGGAAGAAGGAGGAAGTGGGCAGGAGTGTTTCTTGACCCAGAGAAGCTGTTGGTAACTTAAAGATTGTTAGTTCTGTTGATTTCTTCAGTTTTAATAAAATGATGGAAACCAAGCTGTAGTTGGTAGCATTGAAGAATTCATGCTTTTGAGTATTGGAGAAGACTCTTGGGGAGAAGGCAATGGCACCCCACTCCAGTACTCTCGCCTGGAAAATCCCATGGATAGAGGAGCCTGGTGGGCTGCAGTCCATGGGGTCGCGACTGAGCGACTTCACTTTCACTTTTCACTTTCATGCATTGGAGAAGGAAATGGCAACCCACTCCAGTGTTCTTGCCTGGAGAATCCCAGGGATGGTGGAGCCTGATGGGCTGCCATCTATGGGGTTGCACAGAGTCGGACATGACTGAAGTGACTTAGCAGCAGCAGAAGACTCTTGAGAGCCCCTTGGATTTCAGGGAGATCAAACCAGTCAATCCTACAGGAAGTAGTAGTCTGTTTTGTGTCTGGATGAAGTAGGAAAGAACCTGAAGTTGAGGGAAATTAATCAGAAACACCCACATCTACCAATATTACTGGACTCAGGTCACACTGGATTTCTGTCTGTCCCCTGAAAGCACCAAGTACATTCCCAATCTTAAGTCTTGTTCCAATTATCTCCCCTGCCTGGAACAGTCTTCCCCAAGAGTTTTTCTTGCTGATTTTTTCATATTATTCAAACTTCAGCTCAAATGTCACCTGCTCATGGAGACTGCCTCTGTGAATCTTAGAGGGGATGTGAGTCTCTACACCCACACATATAAGCAAGGAGTAACTTCCATTGCATTAATCTCTCAATACCCTAAGGTTTACCACTTGTCCCACTCACTAAAAGTCAGATGATATGAAAGTGTGTATCTGGTCTCATACATCATGATATCCTTACTCCTAGCATGGTACCAGGCCCCTTGGAGTGATTCAAGGAATACTTGTTACCAGCTCATGTTTATGCTAAGAAAATAGATTACAGAAGGTCTGATAGGTGGACTAATTCTGAATGAGAAAAAAAAAAAAATTGCAATATGGCCAGGAGAACAGTTCCTAAAATAAAATAGATGCGAGAAAATTGTCATTGAGGAGGCCAAGAGGGAAGGTCGGGGAGAGTTTGATGGGGTCACCAAGTATTTGTCTAAATCAGCAAGATGTAGAGCCCATAGAAGGGCAATGAGCAATGATGCTGGCTCTGTGGCAACTCTGAGTTTTGAAGGAATATAAGACTTGGCAGAGAATGGCACCCACATCTCCTAGTTTTGGGCTGCAGGAACATAACCATGCCCCACTTGAGTCCTTAACACAGTCAAGACTAGTCCCTGGAAAAGAGGAAGTAGAGAAGGATGTGTTTAAAATGAATTAAATGAATAATTACTGCCAGATATAGTGCTTTATTTGTTTATTTGTCTTGGCTTTCTTAAATCCTAGATAAACATGAATTTTTTAGGACTCAAGCCAGAGGTAAAATGAGCACAGTGATGGCAGTGTGGAGCTTGGCACATCTTGCAGCTCACTAAATAACTGTTCAGTTAGTAGATGGATCATGGCAGATCTCATCAAGGTCTACCGTATATGACTTTTATTGAATTTTATTTTCTCTCTCATTGAAAATGCTGACATTGTTATCATACCCTATAACTGTTCTATCCAACATGATATCACCAGTCACACATGGCTATTAAGTCTCAAAGGAAATGAGTTTAAATGAAATAAAAATTTAAGTGTAGACTACTACATGTAGTCTAGTAGCTATAATAGTGGACAGTGTGAATATCAGAAGAGGCCAATCATCCCAGAAAATTCTGCTAGATAGGATTGCCGTAGGACAGATGCAGCCGTGGTCTCTTTTCCGAATTCACTCATATTGCATGCGTTTTTGACCTTTCAATCCGCCCTATACTATTCCTCTAAGACACTGGAGAATTACATGAAGATACACATATTCATCGATGCTTCACTTAAGTTTCCAGCAAAGACACTTGAACATCGGCCTCCTTCACCCCAGGTTTCTCTGATCAGCCTCTTGCCTATTCTGCTTTGCATCCATTTCCTATCAACACAAGTTGCTCAAGTCCTGACATATCTAAGCCTATATCTTAAACTTATAAAAGTGAGTAGTGACTGAGTATTGCCACCAGAGAAAAATCTTTTTTCTAGTTTTTCATTTTAAAGGAAGATGCAGACAAAGTTATATTCCTTAATGGAGGAAGATGAATGTGAAAAGCCGAGATGCTGGCTTGATTTATCATCTATTACTCTTGATTTTGTACATTTTTTTTTTGAGAATTATTTCTTTTAAAGCAAAGATGCACAGAGAGCATGGGTAATAAAGCAACCACACGAGAAAATAGAAATCAGAACAGTTTTGTTACTAAACTGTGCATTAACCTTTTCCTCAATTATCTTCCTCTTTAAAATTTGGGCCTTTTGTGTTTATTCCTCCTTTATCATTGCAATAACTGTCAGTGCATATTTATGGCATTTAGGAATCATAATTCACGCAAAGGTTCTTCTTCTCCAAAGTGCAGCCAACCTTATTTATTCATTAACTCTGTTCTGATTTATTTGTTAAGTTCACTTTTTAATTCTCTAAAATTCAAATATGCGTTACACCATGCATATTGAAGGTAAATATGTCGGAGGAATGTAACCTTACTGTGTTAGTGATGCATACAGACTAACAATTTTTAAATAAGCAATGTGCTAACAGTTTGGCAGTTCAGCAGCTTGGAAAATAAAGACAAAACAGTAAATATACATAGACTTTAAAAATCTATTTCTTTTCTTACATTCAGGAGTGAAATGGTGTTAAACCAGATGGCAATAACTTTGTGCCTCTTAACTTCTTAGATGACTGTTGTTAACTTCCAGTAGAAATCAATTGCTTTAGAACTGCAATATTCTCTTTTGAGCAGATATTCAAAATAGTCATGAATGGTGTACAAATTTAGAACCTTCTGACCAAAAATGCATGAGAATAGAATTATGCAACTGCACAAAGTGTAGTGAAGTAAAATGGTTTCCTCTTTCAGTCTTAAAATCTGGGAACTTGGCTGTTGTCTTTGTTGTTTGGCAAAACAAAGGTATTGCAAAGGCAGCCTTGTTGCAAAAGTTTCCTAGATAGAATTAAAAGAAATACACATATTTCTTTGATTTGAATGACCATTAAGAATAAAACAAAAGTAAGATTAAAGATCTTGCCTGTATTCTATCAGCTTCACCGACGTTGCAGGCTATTTTTACTAATAATTCAGCTGTTTGCAAATATGATGTGTTTGACTTCACATGGGCCACATTTGTAAGTGAAGGAATTTTTACTTTTTTAATAAATGTTTTGGTATTGGAGAGATACAACCTCTGTGTGGTTCCCGTTAACAGCCAGTTAGTGAGTGTGTTTCCCAGGGCCAAACATACATTGTGGTTAGGGCCGTGCTAAACTGTCCACAACACACACTCAGAATGCCTAGGGTAATTGTGACCTGGGCTAATGAATTGTGGAAAGATAATTTCCTCTGCCAATTTTTCCCTTTAAACAAATTGCAGCTTCATATTTCAACCAAATGACCTTTCTAAAACTCCACAGTGACTAATTATGAGAGAATGAGGGGGCACTGACTATTAACAGAAATGAGATTATGTTTTGCCATAACTTTGGGAGGCAATGCGGCCAATGATGTTTATAATCTGGGGTGATTAGAAGAGGGTCTCCTCCAAAGGCTACTGTAGATTGTTCCTGGCGCCGTGCAGCTGAGCACAGCCTATTCAATGCCACAAAGTCAGAAGCTTAAAATCCCATGTCTGGTTTTTATGTGACTAATAATCTTCAATTCAGTACTGTTGGATGGGAGGAGGGAAGCAAAGGGGAGCTGAGAACATGAGTGATAAAGCAACAGCATGGGAAAATAGAAATAAGAAAAGGTTAAGAGAGAATAACCAAGAACAACTATTTACTTACTCCCAAAATATTTATTAAGAACCCACTATGTACGAAGTGGGCTTCCCAGGTGGCTTAGGGGTAAAGAATCTGCCTGACAATGCAAGAGACACAGGCTCAATCTTTCTGGTCAGGAAGAATCCCCTGGAGGAGGAAATGACAACCCGCTCCAGTATTCTTGTGCCCAAAATTCCATGGACAGAGGAGCCTGATGGGCTACAGTCCACGGAATCACAGAAAGTCAGATATGACTGAGCAACTAAGTGCATGTGCATGTTCATGCGTGCACACACACACACACACACACACACACACGCACACACACGCATGCACACACGCACACACACGCACGCGCACACGCGCGCGCACACACACGCACACACACACGCACACACACACGCACACACACGCACGCACACACACACACATGCACACACACGCACACACACGCGCGCACACACACGCACACACACATGCACACACGCACGCACACACACACACGCACACACACACACACACACACACACGGGTGAAGTGCAAGGTTCTGGGTATTGAGAGTACAGAGTGAAAGAGACATGAAAAGTCCCTAGCGTGGTGGTATTTGCAGTCAAGTTGGACGGAGACAAACCAAAAATAAGAAAACAAAAAACCAGTATCAATCCCAATGTGTGATGTGATCTAAAGAAAATGAATGAGGTGATATAGATACAGATGATAGTAAGAAATCCTTCAAAAATAATAGAATGGCTTTCATAGTGAAGTTGAAGGGTGAGAAGGATTCAAGCATTCTAATAGTGTGGCAAAGAGTGAAAGGGAATGATGTGAGAGGAAGTCTTGAAATATAAAGAAAATTAAGTATGTTACTAGTCCATGATATGCTAATGGGGCTGAGTTAAAACAAGAGTAGAGTGGAAAGAGAAGGTGCTGACGGTATGTGTCAGAGCCTATGCTTGCACTTGATTCTGAGCGATGCTATGTCTTTAGGGTTTTGCGTATGTGAAGTGCTTGATTCTGATTTATGGGGAGGGGATGGACTGGACCTAGGCAAAATTGGAAGAGGAGGCTTCAGTAAGATNTGAGTTAAAACAAGAGTAGAGTGGAAAGAGAAGGTGCTGACGGTATGTGTCAGAGCCTATGCTTGCACTTGATTCTGAGCGATGCTATGTCTTTAGGGTTTTGCGTATGTGAAGTGCTTGATTCTGATTTATGGGGAGGGGATGGACTGGACCTAGGCAAAATTGGAAGAGGAGGCTTCAGTAAGATGCTTGCAGCAGTGCGGCGAAAGGCGGTGATGGTAGGGGAGGGGCAGCATGAAAGACACATGAAAGGGCTGGCAAATATTTACAAGTCAAACCACATCGGATTTCCTGCAGAACTCTATATGGGTTTAGAGAAACTGAGGACATTTCCCAGGTTTCTGAGTTGAGCAACTTGGTTGACCAATTTAAATATGTCAAGTAGGTTAATATAGATTCTAGAGCTTTTTTCTAGGGATCAATGTTAGTATATTAGTCAGAGTTCTCCAGAGATAAAGAACCAATAGGAGAGAGAAAAAGACGGATGAGGGAGAAAGGTATTCAGTATAGGAAACTGGCCTCTGTGATTATGGAGGCTGGCCAGTCTTAAGGCCTGCAGTCCACAAATTGGAGCACTGGGAGAGCGGTGTGTGGTTTCAGTCCCAATTTAAAAGCCTGAGAACCACAAGAGTCAGGGGCGTATTTCAGACCAAAAGCCAGCAGGCTCAGGACCCAAGAGGAACTGATGCTTCACTTTGAGACTGAAGGCAGGAAATAGGTGATATCCCAACTCAAAGGTAATCAGGCAGAAGGAATTGTTTTCCACTCTGCCTTTTAATCCATAGAGACCTTCAACAGATGAGATGTATTGGAGAGAGCAATCTGTTTTGTTTATCCTACCAATTCCAATAATCAGTAGACTCATCCAGAAATGCGCTGATAGACACAGCTAGAGCTATATTTGATCAAATGATTGGGCAATCAATGGCCCAATAAAACTGATACATAAAATTAACCATCACAGCTAAAAATAGAAACTTGAGGGTTAGAAGTATAGAGGCAGGATTTAAGGCATGGAATGGATGAGCTCAGTTAAGAAATGATACGAGAGTTCAGGATGGGGAACACATGTACATCCATGGCAGATTCATGTCAGTGTATGCCAAAAATATGCCACTATAATATATATTATTCCACTATAATATCATAAAGTAATTAGCCTCCAATTAAATTAATTAATTAATATTTTAAAAAGAAATAATACCCACAGAGAGCAGAGGGCACAGGACTAGTCCCAGAGAAACTGCATATTTTAAAGTGTGTACGAAGCAGGAGGAGTTGGAGAAGACCAATAGGAAAAGTCCTGGTTCAAGGAAAGCATGAAGGATGAGTGCTAGGTAAGTCTATATCCTACTGAACGAAACTCAAAGTTTTGAGCTTTTCTTTTTTCAGAGGATCTATGATCTGAATCTTCTCTCTCTTTCCCATTCCTCTTTTTGCACTCCCAAGAACCTTTTTCCCACTTGGCCGTATATTCTCAACCCTCGTTCTACTTCTCTTAAGGTCACCACTGTGGGGTTTTGTTTGTTTGTTTTAAATTATGCCCTGGCATCTTATCCCTACCTGGACTCCAGCTTCTTGAGTATCCATATTACTATTTTTTTTAGTTCCCCTCAGGACTGTCGGAATGCATACATCCTCCCTGTGTGCTCACTGTGACGGCTTCAGTCAATGGGCATTCTCTTCTAAAAGTGATTAGCCTCCAATTAAAATAAATACATTTACATTAAAAAAAAAAAAAAAAAGGCTTCTTGTGCTAAGAGTTCAGGAAAATTGAAAGGATCCCTTCCTAGACACCCTCTAGCTGGTTCTGCACATGAGCCAGATTTGTGCCTGATAGAAGCAGGATCTTGAGAGTTGGGAAGTATCGATGAACCTCAGGTTGTCTGCCTGTTACTTTTTCTTCTGATAAGAACTGTGATGCTGAAAACAATCGCGGTGTTTGGATAAGCATTCCAATGTCTAGACACTGGCTCTGTGATTATGGGTCAGGACAAGCTTCCTGACCTCCAGAATCTGACCGTGTAACTATAGTGGTGTGTCCTTCATGTGGTTTCAGTGGTGTCCGTCTGACTGCTCAGATGGACAAACCGAATCCCTATGTTAAGTCAGTTTCTGCTCAAAATACCCAGAGACACTTCTGTTCCACATATTGGACTTTAACTAAGGAATACATTGTAAGAGAAGGGAAGCCTGGCGTGGTGCAGTCCATGGGGTCGCAAAGAGTTGGACACAGCTTGGTGACTGAACAACACCATATTGTAAGGATTCAATTATAGGATGCTCTCCAATTCAAAGATAAGAAATGGAATATAACTAATGATGCTAAGTTAAGACTGAGACAGAGGCAAAGCAGCGAAAGGGACTAGTACTTTAATAACAGCTGATCTGTGGAGTGCACGCTGGGTACATACTGGGAGGGACAACAGATACATCCAAAGGGAGCTAAGGTTCTAGGTAAAAGAGCAGGAAGGTTGATGGCCTCGGGAAGAGGGGACAGAAAGACTTATATCAACACACAAATAGAAGGAGCTAAAATGGTTTGTATGCTTTTCTTACATAACGAAAGTCTAAAAGTCAGACATCCCAACTTTGGCTTAGTGGCCAAACTTTCCATATTTTGCTTAGCCTTTTGGAGTGATATTCATCTTCACGGTTGTAAGGCAACGCCGGTAAATTCAAGCATCATAGCTGCAAAGAACAAAAGAAGGAAGAGAGACTCAGAGCCCCCCTATGATGCTGCTTTATACCAAGGACATGTATTTCCTTTCTCTCCCATAGCCCGCTGCCTGCTTTCCCATGCCAGACTCAAGAAGACTAAAGAAGACTTACCCGAGTGGAAATTTACTGCTATAGATCGAATCATGTTTCCTGAAAGATTCATATGTGGAGTCTTAACTCTCAGAATGGGATTTTGTTTTAAAATAGCATTGTTACAGATATAATTAGTAAATTAAAGAGTCATATGCAGACAAGTTGGGCTCTTAACACATATCTGCCGTCCTTACTAGAAAATAAAACAAAACAAACAAACAAGCAAACAAAAATGTGAAAATTGAGGTGTTGCTGTAAATCAGTGGAGAAGGCAATGGCACCCCACTCCAGTACTCTTGCCTGGAAAATCCCACGGACAGAGGAGCCTGGTAGGCTGTGGTCCATGGGGTTGCAAAGAGTCGGACACAACTGAGTGACTTCTTTCACTTTTCACTTTCCTGCACTGGAGAAGGAAATGGAAACCCACTCCAGTGTTCTTGCCTGGAGAATCCCAGGGATGGCGGAGCCTGGTGGGCTGCCATCTCTGGGATCGCACAGGGTCGGACACAACTGAAGCGACTTAGCAGCAGCAGCAGCAGCAGCTGTAAATCAGAGCACTATTGCTATCCAGGAGGCCTGGGAGAGATCCTTCCTTGCTGCCCTTGGAGGGAGTATCATAGCCCTCCTAACACCTTGATATTTAGTAAAACTTTAGTAACATCACCTCTTGGATGTGAGAGTTGGACAGTGAAGAAGGCTGAGTGCCAAAGAACGGATGCTTTTGAACTGTGGTGTTGGAGAAGATTCTTGAGAGTCCCTTGGACTGCAAGGAGATCCAACCAATCCATTCTGAAGGAGATCAACCCTGGGATTTCTTTGGAAGGAATGAAGCGAAAGCTGAAACTCTAGTACTTCAGCCACCTCATGAGAAGTGTTGACTCATTGGAAAAGACTGTGATGCTGGGAGGGATTGAGGGCAGGAGGAGAAGGGGACAACCGAGGATGAGATGGCTGGATGGCATCACGGACTTGATGGACGTGAGTCTGAGTGGGCTCCGGGAGATGGTGATGGACAGGGAGGCCTGGCGTGCTGCGATTCATGGGGTCGCAAAGAGTCGGACACAACTGAGCTACTGAACTGAACTGAACTGAACATCTCCTCTTAGATAATTGGGCTTCCCTGGTGGCTCACCAGTAAAGAATCTGCCTGCCAGTGCAGGAGACCTAGGTTCTATCCCTGGGTCAGGAAGATCTCCTGGAGAAGGAAACGACAGCCCACTCCAGTATCCTTGCCTGGAAAATCCCATGGACAGAGGAGCCTGGCAGGTTATAGTCCCTGGAGTCACAAGAATCTGACATGACTTAGTGACTAAGAACTAGATAATAGAAGAACCACCACCAAGAACTTAGATAATAGATCTATAATTAGCAAGACCTTTAAAGAATTTCAAAATATAAAGCAGTGTCATTATAAACCTGGAAACATGTATTAGAAATTTTCCATGGATTTATTTTTACAGATTTCCACTTCCAGTTATGATTCTTATGTACAATGGTGATTCTACTTTATGTAACTGTTCTGATGCATGTTAATTGCCATTGAGAATGAAGCCTAGATAATATTTTTTTCATCACCTTTGTGCCATCAACATACATAGAGGAAGAACACTTTATTACAGTGAAAAAGTTGGAAAGTTCAAGAAGCATTCATACAAGGCTTTTCCAAAAGGTGTAAATGTTGAAACTATAAATTCAATTATGTGATCAATCCTGATTATACTCATTTAATTCTAGGATCACGTCTTATTTTTCTTTTCTGAAAGAGAAATTGGAAGAGACACATAATTGATTAAGTAAAAATTGATTAATTAGGGCCATCATATTATTGTTGAAAAATGTGTGATAAGATATATCAGGCTTCATGCCACTTTTACGAAAATCTAGCCAATATAATTATTGGTAGTTAGTGTGAGGAAGGAGAAGGCAATGGCACCCCACTCCAGTACTCTTGCCTGGAAAATCCCATGGACGAAGGAACCTGGTGGGCTGCAGTCCATGGGGTTGCAAAGAGTCGCACACAACTGAGTGACTTCACTTTCACTTTCATGCATTGGAGGAGGAAATGGCAACCCACTCCAGTATTCTTGCCTGGAGAATCCCAGGGACAGGGGAGCCTGGTGGACTGCCCTCTATGGGGTCGCACAGAGTCGGACACGACTGCAATGACTTAGCAGCAGCAGCAGTGTGAGGAAAATACCTAATTTCACCAAGGAATTTATTATGATAGAGTTTTTATTGACTTAAAAATGAATAGCATGTTCCTAAGAGCCACTCAAGAAACAAAACTTACGTGAACATTTTAGTCATGAAATTAAAAAAAAAAAGCAGAACTATACTATTAGAAATATATTAATGCATCAGAATGGAAAAGCTCTAGAAGATCAACGCCAAAAACAAAACCCTGTGGCAGCAGAAATGTTAAGTAAATTCAGCATAAAGTAAAAACAGCCAAAACTAGATTTAAATTAGCTACAAAATTGCCATTAGCCTGTCTTACTTTCCTGTCCTTTAAATGAGAAGAATGTTATTATAATCAGTCTTTTTGTAGCTATTGAAGTCACTTTTACTTTTTGTTTTCTTAAACTAATGTATGACAAAACCAATACGGTATTGTAAAGTAAAATAAAGTAAAAATTAAAAAAATTAAAAAAAATAAAAATTTGGGAAGGGAGGTGGGAGGGGGGTTCGGGATGGGGAACACGTGTACACTCGTGGCAGATTACTGTTGACGTATGGCAAAACCAATACAATATTGTAAAGTAATTAGCCACCAATTAAAATAAATAAATTCAAATTTTAAAAAAAAAATTAAAAAAATAAAAGTCTTGATGGGCACAATAATGAAAATAATAAAAAATAATATGAAAGAAAACCAAACTCTCTTGAAGCTAATTTCAACTCTATAGGTTTTGGTGTTTCTTTAACCTTCTACAAAGACACGCTGGCGACCACAGCTGCTAATAGATGACTAAGCAAGCCAGGTGGTTACTCCGCACCCGTGGCCCTGGCCTTCCCTGCAGGCTAGAAAGAACTGTGGCTCCCGAGTGATGCTCCTGCAAGTGAGCCATGAAGGTCTTTTCTACTAGAGAAAGAAGCAAACTCATTCTTTCCAGATCAGATGTTGGATTCTGTGATCAGTTCACTTCAGTTCAGTTCAGTCGCTCAGTCGTGTCCGACTCTTTGCGACCCCATGAANCTTATTTTCCGCATTGAGGACAACCAAAGTTTTTCTCTTCCCTTAATATTACTTTAGTATTACTGTATGAATATTCCCATTACTTGACTATTCCAGAGACTCTCAGGCAATTTGCAGAGTTTTCATAACTGACTCACGAGTTAGGCACATCTCCCCCCATTTCAAAGATGAGAGAATTGAGACAATGCAATTACTGACCTGTCCAAGGTGGCACAGTACCAAATATCAGAGACTTTGAATCAAAAACAATTCTTTTGAATGTCCTCACAGATCCAGTCTGGATATTTACTGTTAAAAAATGTGATTTCCTTCATTTTCCAGCTCTTTCCGTGTCATAACCATTCACAGGAGAACTAATGGGTTAATGGCTGGTTTCTTCCATAGAAAGACTACAAATGGAATTGTTTATGCTGCGTTTCCTGGTGAACAGCTCCGGGGTTATTTATTTCTTTGCTTTGGTAACCATCTTCCTGACCCATTCACCCAGCTTTCAGGCTGCTTTCTTGGGAGCTCTCTGACTTTCTAGCACTGGCTTATCCCCAGAGCGCAGCTGTCAGGCAATCTTCCCTATAGCCGAGACTGATGCCTGAGCTGGCAGAGTGTCACTAAGCAGCTCGGCTCTCCTCTCACCTTGCACCTTGCACTTGCAAAGGTGTTACAGTGTCACCACCAGCCCGCGCCCACGGCTACTCCAAGTCCNCCCCAGAGCGCAGCTGTCAGGCAATCTTCCCTATAGCCGAGACTGATGCCTGAGCTGGCAGAGTGTCACTAAGCAGCTCGGCTCTCCTCTCACCTTGCACCTTGCACTTGCAAAGGTGTTACAGTGTCACCACCAGCCCGCGCCCACGGCTACTCCAAGTCCCCGCTTCTTGATGGACAAGACTGCGAATTCTTCCCCGTGAAGTTCTTGTCATCAGAATTACAGACCCTGGATGGTGATATATCTACCGAACGGCACTAGAAGGTGCCAGAAAGGCAACTATGGAACTAGATTTCCCTCGCAATTTTATTTTGAGGAAACTTCATAAAATCTATCTTGATAACATCTTTTTTTTTTCTCCCCCCACCCGCCCCCACCTTAAAACCACATCAGTCTCAAAACAATTTCCATTTCTTTCAATCTTAAGGTTGAGATTTCAATATAGCCTTGCCATTGTATTTCTTTTTCTTTCCTACATCATAAATTTCTTCTATTAAATACTTTTAAATTTTCTTCTATCATTTCTCATTGAAACATGTATACTATCATGTAAGAATGAAGCACCAGCCTATGTTCAATATAGGATACAGGATGCTCGGGGCTGGTGCACGGGGATGATCCAGAGA
>SJYH01003167.1:114261-124399 GCA_006408735.1 Sylvicapra grimmia | reverse complement strand
CGGAGTATTTCTTCTCTTAAATGATTTTTTTTTCTAGCCTATAATTGGCCACACATATTTTTTTATAATATCTAGGCTATTTCTGGATATGTTAATTCAATATTACTACTACTATTTTCTTTTCTTTTTACATTCCTGGGTGAACAAATGACTCCTATGTCTGTCTGTTACGGGGATTGACAGGTGCAGATTTGGCCATCAATGTAATTGCTGGCATCACTCACTCAATGGACTTGGGTTTGAGCAAAGTCTGGGGGATCATGAAGGACAAGCAAGCCTGGATGCTGTAGTCCATGGGGTCACAAAGAGCTGGACACGTCGGAGCGAAGGAACAAGAACTGGTTGTTGGGCTGATCACGAGTGGTGCGTGCGTACATAGTTGCTCGGTGGTGTCCGACTCGCTGCATCCCCACAGACTGCCCCCGCGTCTCCTCTGACCGCGGTGATTATCCAGCCAAGAGCACTGGAGTGGGTTTCCATGCCCTCCTCTAGGGGATCTTCCCAACCCAGGGATCGAACCCAAGTCTTCTGCACTGCACGAGGATTCTTTACTGGCTGAGCCACCGGAGAAGCCCAAGGATATTGGAGTGGGTAGCGTTCCCTTCTCCAGATCTTCCCAACCCAGGGATCGAACCAGCATCTCCTGCATTGCAGGCGGATTCTTTACCGGCTGAGCCGCCAGGGTAGTGCGGATCACACGTTACCTGCGTGTTAAGCTAGTTTGTACAACCATTGCTTAAATTCTAATAGTAATATCAGTCAGGTGCTCTCTCATTAGTTTAATTAGCTCTTCTTTAAATTGAAATATATCTGTCTTCTACTCCTAAACCAAATCCTGACAGAAAGACTGCTCTTGAGAATTAGGACACCCAAAGTGAATTGAATTCAGAAGAGCCGATTCTAGTCCCTCTGACTCATTTGTTTCAGCTACTGCTCCTTCTGTGTGTTCTCATTTATCAAAGCAGTGTTTGAAAAGAGATAGTGGTTATCCTACTGTGTTTCTTGTTGCCTTATGTTTTAAAGAAGCACTTCTGAAAATGCTTGTGAAAGGATAAAGAAAATATTCTGTTTACATCGTAGATATACTTTTATTGACTTATCTTCTGGTATTACATGGGAGATTTCATGTAATAAAGAGTTCTATAGCCACACAAACAAAACACATCCTGAACTGGATTTTTTTTCTGATATTCTTCCCATTTCTAACTTTCTGTGGATCTTTAAATTCTATAATGAATGCATTAATTTATTTCAAAGAAGGAACAGAGCATCTCTACAACCTTGGTGAATACCTGTCTCTAATAGAGCATGGAATTGTATAAGGGAAGACAGAAACATTTCCTAAAACAGCAAGATAAGGCAATTCAATTTCATGGGAGAAACTGATTGATTAAGTAATTCATTTGATAACATGCTGGGGATACAGTGGTGAACAAAACATAATCTGCTGTTTTAGAGTTTATGGTATATTGGAGGATATATATAAGAATATTGCTGCTACTGTTTAGTTGCTAGGTCTCGTCCAGCTGTTGGCAACCTCAAGGACTGTAGCCCAACAGGCTCCTCTGTCTGTAGGAATTCTCAGGTGAGAATACTGGAGTGGGTTTCCATTTCCTTCTCTAGGAGATCTTCTTGACCCAGGGATCAAACCCAGGTCTCTTACTTGGCAGGTGAATTATTTACCAGTGAGCCACCTGGGAAGCCCAAATAATATATATACACACACACAACATGTTAAATACTGATGCAAAGGATGAAAAAAATATCAGGGAACAGGTATAGTGAATGATGGGAGTCATCAACTTCATCATGTCTATTGCTGTGAACAAATATTCCTAAAATTTAGGGGCAGAGAACAGAAACATGTTTTAGTTGCTCATAATTTAGGGGCTTGAGCTGGGCTCAGCTGCGTGGTTCTGCTAGCTCTGTAGGAGATGGCACACTTCATTCAGCAGGCTAGTTGGCTGTGAACTGGGTTCAGCTGGATAACTGGGCTCTTCTCCCTTTCTGTTTGGGATGCTTTTGAACTGTGGTGCTGAAGAAGACTCTTGAAGAGTTCCTTGGACACCAAGAAGATCAAACTAGTCAATCCTAAAGGAAATCATTCTTGAATATTTATTGGGAGGACTGATTCTGAAGCTGAAGCTCCAATGCTTTGGTCACCTGAGGAGAAGAGCCAACTCACTGGAAAAGACCCTGATGCTGGGCAAGATTGAAGGCAGGGGGAGAAGAGGGTGCAAGAGGATGAGATGGTTGGATGGCATCACTGACTCAATGGACATGAGTTTGAGTCAATGCCGGGAGTTGGTGAAAGACAAGAAAGCCTGGAGTGCTGCAGTGTATAAGATCACTCAGACTTGGACATAGCTGAGCGACTGAACTTCTTCACGGGCCTACTCTCCATGTTTTGCTCTGCAGTGCAGTCAGATTTCCGGCATGGCTTGAATGAACACAAAAGTGGAAGCTCTTGGGATTACCTGAAGGCTTAGGCCCAGAAATATTGAAGTGACATTTCTATTTGTTCTATAGATTAAATTGAGCCCCAGAGAGAGCCCAGTTCCAGCAGAGGTGGCTACAAAAGTGTGTGAGTACCAGGGATCATGTTTTATCAGGAGCCACCCTTATAACAAAACTATCCCAAGAGGTTCTAGCGCATAACGTTTTGAGTAGCAGAGGCCTCCCTGAGCAGAGACTTGAAGTGAGAATGAATGGGAAAAGTGAGTCAAGCAAAAACCTGGGAAAAGCTTTCAAGTGGACAGAAGATCAAGTAAATGGCCCCAAGGTGGGAAAGCTCAATTGCATGAGGACTGGATGGAAAGCAAGCAGAAGCAGAGGGGAAAGACCAAGTGGGAGAATGGCAAGAGGCAAGGTCAGAAAGACAGGGTTCACATCACACAGAACCTGAAAGATCATGGCCAGGGGCTTGCATTTTATTATTTTTACAGGAGAAAATTATTAGAGAGCACCAGGCAGAATTTGACTTAAAAAATAAAAAAACACTTGCTTTCTGAGTGAATTGACTTCTTTTTACCACAGTGGAGGCAAACAAGAGAAAAGGAAGTAATTGTAGCCTTGAATGTGAGACTCTTACAAAAATTGCTCATGGTGGTGGTGGAGGGTTAAGAAGTTGATAGGTTCAGAAAATATTTTGGAGACAGACTGACAGGACTTGGTAATGGATGGGATATGAATTGGGCAAAGAGAGGCATGGTTTTAGCATGGAAAACAGAGTTGGGATGATGCCATTTACAGATATGGAGAAGACTGGAGAGGCTGATGGGAACTTAAGAAATCAAGAGATCTCTTTTGAACCTTTTAGGCTGAAGATGCTTCCTCAGCATTCAAATGAATCTGAAGACTAAATAGATATTACAACTCAGGGACAGTAGAGACCCATATATCTCTCTAAAGCCATTAGACAGCATGACATCCCTTAGGGGATGAGTACATAAAAGGTAAGACAGGAGCAGAAAACTGAGATTTTGGGTCCAGGAAGAACAACTCTAGCAGAAGGAAAAGCTTGAGTATAGACCCAGGAGCATGGGGGATATTGGGAGGCTATTGCAGCAACACAGGGACAGACGACTGGCTTAAATTTAGAGAGTAGCTACGAGAGGGGGAGAGTAAAATTCGGGTTCACTTATGGAGAGATCCCCTGGAGAAGGAAACGGCAACCCACTCCAGTATTCTTGCCTGGAGAATCCATGGACAGAGGAGCCTGGCGGGCTACAGTCCACGGGGTCGCAAAGAGTCGGACACGACTGAGCGACTTCACTTTCACTTTCACTATGGAGAGAGAGCCGTGAAGAGATACCCCACACCCANCAGTATTCTTGCCTGGAGAATCCATGGACAGAGGAGCCTGGCGGGCTACAGTCCACGGGGTCGCAAAGAGTCGGACACGACTGAGCGACTTCACTTTCACTTTCACTATGGAGAGAAATAATAGCATTCAGGGACAGGCAGGGCATGCTGGTGGTGGCGGCTTGGTCTCTAAGTCATGTCCTACTTTTGTGACTGCGTGGACCGTAGCAGGCCAAGAGCCTCTGTCCATGTCATTTTTCAGGCAAGAGTACTGGAGCAGGTTGCATTTACTTCTCCAGGGGATCTTTCTGAAAGTGAAAGTCAGTCATGTCTGATTCTCTGCAACCCCATGGACTATACAGTCCATGGAATTCTCCAAGCCAGGATACTGGAGTGTGTAGCCTTTCCCTTCTCCAGGGGATCTTCCCCACCCAGGAATCAAGCCGGGGTCTCCTGCATTGAAGGTGGATTCTACACCAACTGAGCTATCAGAGAAGCCCTAGAGGGTCTTTCTGAGCAGGGACCAAACCTGTGTCTCCCGCCTTGGCAGGCATGTCCTTCACCACTGAGCCGCCAGGGCAGGACACGGAGGAGCNTGGTAATGAACAGAGAGGCCTGGCGTGCTGCGATTCATGGGGTCGCAAAGAGTCGGACACGACTGAGCGACTGAACTGAACTGATGGAGAGAGATAATAGCATTCAGGGACAGGCAGGGCATGCTGGTGGTGGCGGCTTGGTCTCTATGTCATGTCCTACTTTTGTGACTGCGTGGACCGTAGCAGGCCAAGAGCCTCTGTCCATGTCATTTTCCAGGCAAGAGTACTGGAGCAGGTTGCATTTACTTCTCCAGGGGATCTTTCTGAAAGTGAAAGTCAGTCATGTCTGATTCTTTGCAACCCCATGGACTATACAGTCCATGGAATTCTCCAAGCCAGGATACTAGAGTGTGTAGCCTTTCCCTTCTCCAGGGGATCTTCCCCACCCAGGAATCAAGCCGGGGTCTCCTGCATTGAAGGTGGATTCTACACCAGCTGAGCTATCAGAGAAGCCCTAGAGAGTCTTTCTGAGCAGGGACCAAACCTGTGTCTCCCGCCTTGGCAGGCATGTCCTTCACCACTGAGCCGCCAGGGCAGGACACGGAGGAGCTGTCAATGACTGTGCTATTTATTTTTTCCTTCTTCATAGATTGGGACTTTAAGGCCTTGAGTTCAAATAGTTCTCTGCTATATAGACTGAATCATTTGCAAAATTATAAGCACGGTTTGTAAAGAACTATGGAATAAATAGAGAAATGGCTGCTTCCATAACCCGTGGCCAGACCATCAGATCCATCAGATCCATCAGATCCATCATGATCCGGTTTCTTCATCACAGTTTGTGGAGTCTCAAAGCACTGGACCACATCCAGGTATCTCCTATCACTGTTTCCTCCGTTTTTAAAAGTCATCATTCCCTCAAATGTCATGTCGTCTCTCAGTAAGTCCTGTTTGGAGTGCTTATATTTTCTTAAAAGGCAAATTCAGAATGGCATCCACGGGAGAGCGAATTACTACACCTCTACTGTGTTACTTTTGGTATGGGTTTTGGAACCTTGGAGACCGCTTTGGTTTTACGTTAAATAAATAAGTTAAGCAAATGCCTGCTGCCCCCTCGTGGCAGGTTCTTGGGGAGCAAACTCTCGGCGTCGCTTGCTTATCGTGTGGCAGGAGTGTGCGTTGGTGACACCACCATGGTACACACATGGGGACTCCAGAAACAAAGGGATGTTATAGACATCAAAACCCTGACTGTGCATCCATAATGGCCTGAAACACTGATTTGTCTGGTGTGATTGCACTCAACGGAGCGCTTAATCCCTAGGATCACTCAGTGACGACAGGACCGAGCCGTTTGTCAGCCGGAAGTCCGTCATTCTGCAGACAAGAGAGCGAGCTTGTGAACACGGAGAGCGAAGAAGGGGGGAACAAACTGGAAGAGAAGCTGCGACAGAGTCGACACTGCCGAGGTAAAATAGACAGCTCGAGGGGACTGCTGCATGCACAGGAACCGCAGCCTGGGGGCGACCTAGAGGGCTGGGATGGAGAAGGGGCAAGGAGGCTCAAGGGAGAGGGGTATATGCATACACACAGCTGATTCACACTGCAGTATAGCAGAAACCTACACAACACTACAAAGCAGTTACCCTCCAACTGAAAAAAAAANCCGCTTTGGTTTTACGTTAAATAAATAAGTTAAGCAAATGCCTGCTGCCCCCTCGTGGCAGGTTCTTGGGGAGCAAACTCTCGGCGTCGCTTGCTTATCGTGTGGCAGGAGTGTGCGTTGGTGACACCACCATGGTACACACATGGGGACTCCAGAAACAAAGGGATGTTATAGACATCAAAACCCTGACTGTGCATCCATAATTGCCTGAAACACTGATTTGTCTGGTGTGATTGCACTCAACGGAGCGCTTAATCCCTAGGATCATTCAGTGACGACAGGACCGTGTCGTCTGTCAGCCGGAAGTCCGTCATTCTGCAGACAAGAGAGCGAGCTTGTGAACACGGAGAGCGAAGAAGGGGGGAACAAACTGGAAGAGAAGCTGCGACAGAGTCGACACTGCCGAGGTAAAATAGACAGCTCGAGGGGACTGCTGCATGCACAGGAACCGCAGCCTGGGGGCGACCTAGAGGGCTGGGATGGAGAAGGGGCAAGGAGGCTCAAGGGAGAGGGGTATATGCATACACACAGCTGATTCACACTGCAGTATAGCAGAAACCTACACAACACTACAAAGCAGTTACCCTCCAACTGAAAAAAAAAGCCCATCATCTCTTGATGGGTCTAGCACTTTATTCATTTTACTTGCTGAAGTTCTAAGTCTCTGTTTTATCCATCATCATCATCACGTGACCATCTGGGCTTGGTGAACCTTGAACAGGCATGATATAGCATAAGAGTGTGTTCCCCTGGCCGTGTAGTTTAAGATTCTGCTCCTTGATTTTTATTCTGCTCCTTATTCCCTGCCCCATGTTTATTGACTATAAGAAATGCTATTTCCTCCCACTCGTAGGGTTGGGATATCACCTTCTGGCCTAAAGGACAGCATTGCATCAGGTTACAGTGGTTTAACTTCAAGAGTCCACCCACTCTTGTTCCTCTTCACAGTCTCTTCATGGTTGAAATAGAGAATGACTTTCATCATTTTCCTAAGATCCTTCTAATGCAGCTTCTCATTTACAAACAACAGCTCAGAACAAGCTACATACAAATTCATAAGAAAAATCCACAGTTTACAAAGATAAGAATTTTGTTCTAAATCAAGCACAAGAAAGTAATATTTCTTTCCAAAGAAGCATGGGGGGAAAAAATCACACTCATTTTCTTCTGGAAGATACATCCAATTTAGTTTACCAAACAGTACAATTCATTTGTAAACCTAAGATATCCACATACGGTTTATGACATCTATTCCAGGAGTAAGATGGTGACTAACTGTTTTGCACTCACAGAATAAGAAAATTTCTTTTTGTGTCTTTTGCAAAACAAAGATACCTGGGGCTTTCCTCCAGGTAAATTTACATTCAAAGAAAAAGGAACTATTTTAAGACAGCTTAAACAACAACATCTGTGATTTACATTGTTAGATTTTAGTGTAATCCTCCCCCTTCCCTAGATTCCATACTCTTGAAAAATTAAAAACAGTGAAAAGGAAAAAAAAAAAAAAGCTTTGATTGGCTCTCGCTTTTAAGATACAGTTATTTAGGAAGTAGACATGAGTCCATGCCCCATGTCTGCCATCCTTTTGGTCATTTGAACTGCTTAAAGGCAGAAGAAATGACAAATCCATCTTTGTAATCCAATTGTCTAGAAATAGTCTGGCTTATAATAGATGACCAGTGAAAGTCTGTTGAAAGAAGCCAAGAGAGAGAGATATAGGTGACACTGTTAGCAAGTGATAAGGCAGTGTCCACTGAGAGACAAGATGTCATTAGGAGAAACCTATGAAATCACTTAATATTGATTGGCAAGGAATTAAAATTCCTTAATTACACTTTGAATTAAAAACTCATGGCCTCTTCATGATAAGTCTTTCAATGTGTATTTTCTATTTCAAAATACTGAATAAGCTGTGAAGCTGGGCTCATGGATGTGGTTTCCAGCTAAATTTGAGACTCTGTTTAGATACAAGGGGGTAAAAACACAAAATCTGCTATTGGTATTGTCTATCTCTCATCACAAAATACTTTATTTCCTTCCTATATTGGTCAGGGTATCCTGTCAAGAGGCTTCCCAGGTTACGCCAATGGTAAAGAACCCACCTGCCAACACAGGAGATGCAAGAGACGTGGGTTTGATCCCTGGCTTGGGAAGATCCCCTGGAGAAGGGCATGGCAACTCACTTCAGTATTCTTGCCTGGAAAGTTCTATGGATAGAAGAACCTGGTGGGGTACAGTCCAGGATAGAAAAATGTCAGCACTGAGCAAGCACACCACTTTACCCTGTCAAGAAGGCTATTTAATGCACAATCCCCGTTGCTGGAGTATAAGCATTTTTAGAGAAGATTTTTTAAAAAACAGTGATGTTACATATACAGTCATATTATGATAATGAAGGTATTTTAGACATGATAGGGAGCACATTTGGAAATGGGGTTTTGGGAAATAATTCCCCTCAGATGTAAGCATCAGTGGATATCCCGTAACGAGTCTGTAGTTTAGGCTAGTCATAATCGCTACGCCGTATGCCACATCCCTCTGGGCTCTTTCACTCAAAGCCTTTATGGTTTCTATGAAAGCGCATTAAAGGGCTAGGAACTCCGCATCACCTTTTCCAATAGGATTCCTTGTGAATCGCATATTCCATTGAAATCCTATATTTATGCCAATTTGAAACATTCTTGGGGCTGTGGCGATCGTGGTGGAGAATCTGCCTGCAACACAGGAGACCCAGGTTCAATCCTGGGTTGGAAAGATCCCCAGGAGGAGGGCAAGGCAATCCACTCCAGCCTGGAGAATCCCCATGGTCTGAGGAGCCCTGCAAGGTACAGTCAATAGGATCACAGAGAGTCAGACATGACAGAAGTGACTTGGCAAGCAAAACATTCTTGAAGCATATGTGTAACTTTACAAATGAGGAAAAATATTCAAGATGTAATTGCTGTTATTCAAAAAGGCAGAGCCATTAGAAGATCTTTTTAATCCAGTGGTGAGAACACTGGTAGTGTCTTCAATCTCAGCTCTTATTTTAGTAATAATCACTAGTATACTTCCATTCATCCCAACAATTAAGATCTAATATAGATAATAATTAGAATCAATCACTATTTTCCAACAATTTTGAACCAATTCATTTGTTTCAAACTCTAGGATTGATTTTTTTAGTCTGGAAGGAAATTAATTGCTTTAATTTTAATTGATCTGTTAAAGCTTTTTCATAAGTAGCACTTTGCTTCTAATTTTTTTCCCCCCACAAAGATTTATCTAAATGGCATTCTTTCTTGCTATGTATAACTGTAGAGGCAATTTCTCCAGATTGTATGTAACTCAAACTGCCTGTCCAAAATGGTAATGCCTGCAGAACAGCAGCAGCAGATAGAGTGCTGTGAGGGCACAGATGTTAAGGCAGGCCAAGCCAGACGGAAAGCTCCCCTCTGAAACTCACTAGATGCAAGATTGAACCTCTTTAACTGTCTTCCTCATGCATTAAATTACTGATTCCTTCTTCCTGAAACTGTTTTGAAGGATAATTAAAATAACCTGTTAAGACCCTCGTGCAAACAAATACTACAGAAGAAAGATTAATTCCTATGATTTCCTCTCCAGATCTTCATTAGTTATTATGTCCAGGTTTTACAAAAAAAAATTCTATTGTCTAAATAAAGCGAGCATCTTCAACAATAAAAAAATATTTACTTTATGAAGAGAAAGTGTAATCAGACAAGTTTTGAAAATACCTGAGGGCACTAAAATGTGGATTCCANCTTCATGCATTAAATTACTGATTCCTTCTTCCTGAAACTGTTTTGAAGAATAATTAAAATAACCTATTAAGACCCTCGTGCAAACAAATACTACAGAAGAAAGATTAATTCCTATGATTTCCTATCCAGATCTTCATTAGTTATTATGTCCAGGTTTTACAAAAAAAATTCTATTGTCTAAATAAAGCGAGCATTTTCAACAATAAAAAAATATTTACTTTATGAAGAGAAAGTGTAATCAGACAAGTTTTGAAAATACCTGAGGGCACTAAAATGTGGATTCCACATTTATGTACTGGCTCACCAATAAACCATGGTAAGAGATAAGAAAAATTTAAGAACATGGTCAGAAAGCCGGACTAGGACAG